>CAMQGK010000485.1:1372500-1682500 GCA_947000775.1 Pterois miles | reverse complement strand
TTTTTTTTCTTTTAGTTAACCCTGAACACTTAAGATTTAAAAAGGTTTGCCAGTCCTAACAGGTGCACACAAAATCACATTCCACCAATCCCCATCCAAGTATTTACCACATGCTTGCGTCTCAGAGTCTATAGAGAGGGATCTGTCCGACTGCCCGGCCAGAGATAAGGCTAGCGACGACTTGCCCACGCCGTTCTGTCCCAGTAACACTATCCTCAGTGCCCCGCCGTGGCTGTGGTAAGGCAACTGGGCGGCTGCTGATTGACTGAAGGACTCATCCCGAGGCACCGCTGTGTCACTGATAGGCAACATGGCAGGCTCCTCCATGCCCGGGATCCAATCACAGTCCTCAGATACGGCCTCTTCCCTCCGCAGCTGGTGTTTGAGAGGCAGGGGTGTGCTTCCACGCCGGAGGGGGGGCGCCGTGGTGAGAAACATACTGTACTAGAAAGATATAGAGACAGAAAAAAAAAAAAAGACAGACGTGTAAGTCTACAAAGAACGACAGCACTTAGAGTACAAATAGTCCAAGAGGCCCAAACAGGCTGCAGATTTACCTGTAACACTGTCTATTCTGGTAAATGTTACCACTGACGGATGGGGGAAGGGTGTTTCCACTGTGTCTATGTGTGTAAAGAAGATGGAGGTGATAACAGTGGAGGTGAGTCAGATAAGTAACAGTGTGAGAGAAAGATGCTGATGAAGATGTAGGATGTGTCAAAGGGAAACCTAGGAGAGGAGGAGGGAGACAGCTGGGGGGGGATGGTGAGACGAGGGAGACGCAGGACGAGCTGCTGAAAGAATGACAGAAGATAAGAAGATGCTAAAAGACAGCAGGTTGATAAGAATACACAGTGAGAGGAGAAGAGGAAGAAGTAGAGAAAAATACAAGGGACGGAGGTAAAGAGGCGGCAGCTGTGTGTAACGCAGGTGTAAGTGCTGTCAGGTGGCTCTATACTGTACAGTGTGAACATGCGTATAGTGACCGCCGCATGAATTCACAAGAAAATGGGTCAGCAACGAAGTCTTGATCTCAATCCCTCGTTACTAAAAAAAGAAAAAAAAAAAAAAGGAAAGCTGTCAGCACAGCGGTTTTCTCTGAAACAATAGTTTGGCTCAGAGAAGTGTGTGCATGCATGTGCATAACAGTGTGTGTTTCCAGCCACAGCGGGTCAACCACTGACGACCCCCATCAATATTAATACAGCAATTAATCTAGCTCCAGCGGCACCCCTGGGCTTCGATGGCCCAGCGGCTGCCTGTGGCACAGCTAAGTACAGTATCGGCGCTTAATTAAAGGGTACTGACACAATAACAGGAAGACATTAGAATATAATGGAATCCAATTCAGGACCACCGCAGCGGAGGAAAGCCTCTCAAATGACAATAAACTGAATGAAAACCTCTCTGACAGTGTCAACAAAAACTAGAGATTAGAAATGCCACAAAATTAGGATTTATCTCAGGGCTGCTGTACTGAGCTACACTAGACTAACTACAGGTGTACATAATAAACAGGTAACTTTGTCTCCGTCCTTTAAATACACTGTTGTATAATCAACATAGTAGAGCATTAGGACAATATACCAGATACCTGTATACTTAATATCTGTGTAGTACAGTACAGCATATTGAAATATAATCGAGTGGAGTACAGTATACTGTAATCTAGTTTGTATAGTATAGTACAGTAGACAATAGTGTTGTGTATTTGCTGTACTGCAGTATAGTATGGTGTAGTGTAATTGCTAAGATAGTATAATGTAGAATAGTAGGCTATAGTATAGTACAGCATAATATATACTAGCACAGTATAGTATAATACAGTTAGCAGTTAAGTATAGTACAGTGTACTATAGAATAGTATAATGTATAGTATAGTACAGTGTAATAAAGTATAGTACTTTATAAAATATAGTAAAGTATCGTAAAGTACAATATTATACAATAGTATTGTACAGTATAATAGTACAATATAGTAAAGTATCATAAAGTACAATATAATATAAAGCAATATAGAACAATATAGTATAGCATAATATATAACTGTATAGTACAGTATAATATACAGAATGCCGAATAGCATAAAATAGAATAGTATAGTACATTATAATACATAATAGTACAGTATAGTAAAGTATCGTAAAATATAATATACAATAGTATAGCAGGCTATAGTGTTATATATGAGATGCACTGCAACATAGTATGGTGTAATGTATTGTTTTGTTGGATAGTATACTACTACTACTACTACTACTACTACTACTACTATAACAGCAGGCCTACAGTAATTATTTCTCATACATGCAGTTGAGGTGTGTCTGCTGTGACAGCCGTACATCAGTCACACAGGCTCACTCCGGTAGCTCAATTAGGTTAATTGAACGAGCTAATCAATTAAGCATGGCCGTTATTGTCAGCGCGCTCAGGGGAGCTGTACACGCAGAGGCAGGAAACTCTGACCGCGGGCTGAGCCTGTGTGTCAAGGGTTAATCTCCCTCTCTCGCCAGGCTGTCGAGAAACTAGGGCAAACAACAGAGCACAATACAAAATTAATACTACGGGGAATGTTTTTAGTCTTCCGTCTTTGCAGCCCAATTACACCGTGAGCTGCTTCTGTACCAGATGCAGCCCAGCTATGTCTGGTGTACTTTGGTTCTCCCGATCCATGTCTACTGTTCGGCTCATTATAAATCAATTTGGAGTGTCTGAGGACTCAAATGGCCCACCAAGAGAGAGACAGATGCATTCAGATACAGAGCACATAGAGCGTAAAAATACTATGAAGGTTACTACTGTATGAAGTCACTCCTGAAGCACAGACACTCTGGAGTAAAGGTGGAAAAAAAATGCTCCTGATCCCAAACTGAATCCCCCCCACACAAATAATGTCAGAGACAAAGTGTGCTGCATAAAAACAACGCTTACATCTCGTGCTGCTCCCTCAGATACACATTAGAGGGTGTGTGTACCTGCCGTGTGCGCTATTGTGCAGAGCGCACGAGGTGGGTTTAGGTGAGGTGCAAAATGTGTGTCGCCTTACCTGGTCAGCCATGGTTATCAATAAGTCTTCTCTTTATGGATCAAGTGCTGTAACCGCCTCTGCCGCCCGGTTCAAGTCATCCGCGCTGGGTGCAGACCCGGCATCACATTCACAGCGGCGGCAACGCACTGCACACAAAAGATACGCGCCACATCTCATTTAACACGATGTTATTCTTCCCACTCCGGCGCGTAAAAATCCTCCTCTGACTTGAAAGGAGGCGCGGCGCGTGGAAAACTGGGATAGGTGGTAGTAGGAGGCTGGAGGGAGGATAAAGAGGCTACACCTGCGTCTCCGTTTGGAACAAGAAGCGAGTTCTTATGGGAGGAAGAAAGACAGCCATCAGCACAACACATCCCCTCTTGTCCTTTTGGCGTCCCAACGGTCAGCAGCGACTGCGCCTCCCTCCCCACCTCCAGCTAATACCTGCATCTCTCTATCTCTCTCTCTCGCTCTCTCTCTCCTTCAAAGTGTGTTGTTTTGTTTGTTTTTTTTTTTGTTTTTTTTGGGGGGGGGGGGGTTGAGAGAGGTGGTGAGGGTGGGGAAGCTCTCGTTTCGTGCCTCCAGTGTGAAAATCAGCTGCACAGGTTCTTTCAAATATGTGATTTGGTCAAACACCGGGGCGTATTTCCTCCAGGTTTGACGGTAGGGAAGAGGTTCGGGTCGCCGTGAGGTGAGGCGGCCGCCAGAGGGAGGCAGAGGGGCAAGTCTTGGAGAAGGTGCCAGTGAAGGAGAGTACAGAGGAAGGAGGTTTTATTGTGCTCCCACTACCTCAAATGACCAGAATAAGTTTTCATTGAGGATTTAAAGGAGCAGTGCATCCACTTTACACATGGAGCTTATGGACGTTATGGATGGCGCTGGTATTGCCTGTATGCCTCTCTTCTACTATTTCTGGTGTTGCTTTTGTGTTGTTTTTTTTTACTTTTTCAGGACCACACGTCTCCACTTCCTCCCACTGTACAAAAGTGAAGCCAAAATATCCCAGACATGGGAACCATTTTGAGATTTTGGCATCATTTGGAGCCATAGTCTACACAGAATGGTGCCTTGACATGGGAAGTCAAGAACACGACATGCGTTGCGTTCAACTGGTTAAGTCGTGAGACGCCGCTGCTAAGCATCGGCAATATTAACGTTACTGTCCGAGTCTAGAAGCCACAGAGGCTAACAATTTAACAAGCTAGCTAGTGAGTAATATAACAAAGGAAATCAAAGGCATAATGCAGAGGAGAAAGAGGCATTGGGAAACAACATTTTCCTCAAAATAAAAATAAAAAAAAACAATATATGACAAACTAACACACACAATATTAACTATTATCACCAATAAATATCTTTCATGGGCTCCACAATCTCTCACAATACCAACAAACACATCACAAGTCATGAACTCGGAGCTCTCAGAAATTTTCCACTCACGAGGTTGTGAATGCAACATAAGGGGGGCGGTCATATGGGCCCAACTCGTAAACACGGTAAACACAACTCCATTTGAAGGCACCATGCTGGCAGCAGCTGTGGCCGGAGGCAATATGTTTTCATGTTGTCCGTCCATTCGGTCCACTCTCATGAACACAATACCTCAAGAATGCCTTGAAGGACCACCTATAAATTTAGCACAAACATCCAACTGGACTCAAAGATGAACTGATTAGATTTTGGTGGTCAAAGGTCATTGTGACCTTACATCTAGACCATTCATGTAAAATCAGGATTTCAGGAACGCCTTGCGCAACTTCATTCAATTATGGCACAAACATCCATTTGGACTTTATGATGAACTGATGAGATTTTAGAGGTCAAAAGTCATTTTCAACTCAATAACTCATATGCTAATTATGACAATTTCACTCAAATGTCTAATAGGATAAAAAGATGAAGTGATGTCTCTATGGACATACAGTACATGGATGCAAACTGCAGCTTGACTGGTTGCCGGAGGCATACAACCGTGAGACTGTAGTTCTAGTCTATTGGGTGCTTGACCCAGGATACGTCAGACGCTGCTGTTTCAGTTTTCACCAAACTCTGCACTGACTCTTCAATTTGAGTTAATTATTCCATTTCAAATGAGAGCATGGGTTGAAGCCTACTTCATTGACTTAGGTTTATAGAGATACTCAAATGATCATCTGTCAGAATAGCAGAAATAGTTAAACTAGTTTAAACGTATTATGAATTGGGGCTACCTGGTAGCAGAAGGTTAAAGCATATAGCATAAAACCACAACTTCCAAAAATTCAATCAAATTCCCTTCGCTTCCTGTCTGCCAAATAAGGGCAAAATGGCAAAAAAAGAAAACTGAGTGAAAGTCAAACATCCCAAAACTACAAACAAAATTAGAGAAGAATGTGATAAACTTCACGAGATCAAGTCGAATGCACTTTTCTGTAGACTTGGGTTGATAGAATTGGAAAGTTGTACGTTTCCTGTGACAAATGGAGCAAGAAAACACCATTTATCCTGTTTTCAGCATGGTAACATTTACTACTAATTTACCCATGCTTCAGTCTTTATTTAGCTATTTCATCATATGTAACTTGCAGATACGTACTATGCCAGCTCATACAAACTTTTTGGTTAAATAAAGCAGAGCAGCATTGTCAAGTTCAGTTAATTACTTTTCTTTCTCTCAAACTCACCTTATCCACCATGTGCTCCTCAAACAAAAGGAGGAGGCACCCAACCACCTTCCTGCCTTTCTGCACTGAGTGACATCATCAGTGATGTCACTGGAATGGACCAAGTCGGAGGGGAGGTCAGTTTGGGTAAACAAGTTATGCATCTGCATTGAGGTCAGTTTAACCATGATTGCAAATGTACGTTATGCAGGGAAATGTGTGACAGCGCTTTAGTGCTAATTTAGAGGGAATTAACTATTTGATTAGTCCTCTCGTTTTCTGTGAGAATGGTGCAGCCACCTGCTGATTGACTCTTGGTAACTGAAGGGTCTATATAAGCATTTGTATTGGGCTGGTTCAGGAGAAGGATGTCAGCATGTAGCTGTGTGTGTGTGAAGTTTGATTACTACAAGTTATTTTAACATGACTTGAATTTTATTCAGTTAAAGCCGAGTTAATAGTGATGGCGGGATTAAGCTTTATGAAGCACTGAAGGTCTCCAGCAAAATGATTTGCAGAAGGGTTCACAAGGCTTCATCTGGGCTTCATGTAGACATGAAACCACGCATTGGTTAGAGAGATTTAAAAAGCCAGATATGTGGCAGCAGTTTAACTGGGCAGAGGGTAGTGAACATCCTTGTGTAACTATAGGAAAATGATAGATGGGAAACATTATTTGTTTTTATTTAAGAATAATTTCTCAGCTGTATTTTTCTGTTTGGGGTGTCTTCAATGATGTCTAAAACAATATAAGCCTTGATACACGCTTCACAGAAAACATCCTGGATTACTCGACACATTCTCCGAAGCCTCTGCACATCACGTAACATCACTACGAGTTATCTGTTTGTTTCTTTTGTTTGTGTATATCTTTTATTTCACACATAGCATGGTGACACTGTAAATAAAACACCATATTGCTCCATAACTGACAAAGCTTCCTGAGTCTGTCTCCTACACACTAAGCCACTTTGGTCAGGCTTCCTAACACCTCCGCCACCCAGTCAAGTTGCACTTTACATCATATCTGACCAAAATGTCATACATTCACAGTTTTATCCGATTAGATATTGGTGTGAAATTGTCAATCAACATCTGAAATTTTGGCCAAAAAGATGTTTTATGAGGTCACAGTGACCTTGACCTTTGACCACCAAAATCTAATCAGTTCATCCTTGAGTCAAGGTGGATGTTTCTGCCAAATTTGAAGAAAGTCCTTCCAGGCATTCCTGAGATCATATTTTCATGGACCAAATGGACTGGACAGACAGAAAATATAATGCCTGTAGCCACGACTGTCAGCAGCATGGAGGTATAAAAATCATGACGGCAGTTTGTAGGCAAGGATGTTTCGGAGTGACCTGATGTTTTGCACCACTCAGCTATCGAGTCCATCACCAGTGCTGCCAACATAACGCCCTCTGTGACTGTGTGTATCAGCTAACTGGCACTCTCAGTGGAAAAATTCATTGGTTCAATTTATTTACAAAACCGCTCTAGAACCGACAACATCTCAGCCCCAGATCGTATCTGTCAAATATGTGAGAAATAAAATCAGCCTCCCATAACACATCAAGACACATTCAGTCCCAGAGTTTAAACCTTCTTTGGTCATATCTTACTTCAGTTTAACTGCTTGAAGTGACTAGACTCTGAAATTGAGAGGAAAAAAAATCTGTTGCGTTATTTTTTTTTAAGAGTTTTATTGTCAACTGATTGGCTCATATGTAAAAGGTTCTCCGGAGCATAAAAACAAAAGCTTCCTTATCAATGACGCATGATGCTTTTAGTGGTGTCCTTGTTGACATTGGTGGTACATTTTTAATGTTAGTCTCCAAGACAAGGTTATGCCTGCACTACCATTAAACATCACAATTTTGAATGCTTTCTATTGCAAACTTTTATACTTTTTGTCTGATCTCCCTTTTGCATGGCCCCTGCCATTCCTTTAAACAAACTCCCCATTAAGAGGGAGACTGCATTTTGCCATGGATGTTGCAAAACCTATTTCATTACTCATTGACTTACTGTGTTCGAGACACAGCACATCATAGTATACACACAGGTTAATATCCCAGAACCACCTAAAGGTTGCACTGACTGATGTTTGCAGTGGTCACAACTACTATTTTTAATATGAAATCAGTCCAGCATGAATGAGAGCGCTCTACTTCTTCTGTGACTTACAGGCCCGGGGCAGTGAAATGCTACTTGTTAAGAAGCCTATTTCTCTGAGTCAGACTTATTTATGACTTGCAGCCTGAATATTTAATGTCCTTGTGGGCCAATGTGTTTTGTAACCAGTATCCCAAATCAATAAATCAATAATTTCAATCAAACAATTGATTCAGAACTGCCTTTGTGACCAGATAACTGCTGGATGTCTTCTTTCATAGTTTCACTCAGGAACTCATTATCCTGAGACAAAGAAGTGACCTATATGGTCACATGAGTGACAAAGTTAATTTATAGTAGCCTATGCTAAGAGACATTGGCATAGTTTAACACACAGAGGCCGAACAGCATTTAGCAGTAGGCTATTAGCCATTATTTTGTAGCGTTCAAGTGGTTAAGTGGTTCAAGTCCCCCATGGACCAAGACCAACTGGTTGCTGGAGAGATGCCAGTTTACCTCTTGGGCACTGCCGAGGTGCCCCTGAGCAAGGCACCGAACCCCCAACTGCTCTGGGCGCTTGTCAGGAGCAGCCCCCTCACTCTGACATCTCTCCATTGACGCATGTATATGTACTGTGTGAACAACAGAGTGTAAAACTGAATTTCCCCACTGTGGGACTAATAAAGGAATATCTTTCTTTCTTTCTTTTCTTTCTTTAAGTCGTGAAGAACACTGCTGTTAAGCAATGGCAATATTAACGTTGCTGTCTAGAAGCCACAGTAGCTAACAGTTTAGTGAGCTAGCAAGTGGTTAACATAATGCAGGAAATGCAAAGGATACTATTATGCATTGAAAAATGAACTTCCATGGGCTCCTCCATTTCATATAATGTCAACAAACACGTCACAAGTCGTGAACTCTGAACTTTCAGAAACTTTCCACTTACAAGGTCATGAACACAACATGAGGGGGGCGTTCATATGGGCCCAACACGCAAACCCGGTAAAAACAACCCCATTTGAAGGCACCATTAGAGCATATCTATTGCCCACCTGTCTCTCAACATGGAGATGGCTGAGCCTGAAGCTTGCAGCTAATGATGTTAACAGTGCTAACAGTGAAAACGACAGTAACAGTGCTGACAGGGCTACCAGTGCCTACCAGAGGGGGAACCAGATGGTGGGAGCAACACTTCAGGAACAGCGCTGTCAGTCAGGACAGCGTTATCAGCTGAAACTGCAGCATGTGTGGCCGGTCCGGCTATGTAAACAAAGCACAGAGAAGCTCAGATTACAACACATACAAAGGGAGAGTGACAAGAGTAACAAAAAGGACAACCATACCTGAGATCTGTCTCCATTATCCAAGGTCTCCAATGTCTTAATCTTGCCTGCTTCAGTATTATATAAGATCAAATTAAGATCAGATCATAAGATCAAATTGCTATATTAATGTATCACGTTGTGATTTTTTTGTCCCACCTGTTTCATCAATGTCACAAACAATGGTAAAATGATTTAAGACTTGAGGAAAAAGTAAGTTAAATCATTAGATTAGATGAGTTTCCTTCAAAAATGCACATAAAAATTCCAAAATTCACAACTGAGCAGGTCAATGGTTTATTTTGTCTCAACACAAAATTATCCTAAAGCAGATGTTTTAAGAAATTTGAACCAAAGCCACATTAAGCATAATCATATACTGCCAAGTATTGATTTTCTTTGAAGTGCAGAATTTTTTTCCTGAACAAAAACAGAAATTGGAGTCAGATGAAAGACACATTCTCACAGATTAATAATAGACACATTTAGGGAAGGTAGCACATGGAAAAAAAAAAAAACATTGTGTTCCTCCTGCTTTTCCAATTTAACACAAACGGCGGTAGGACTATTGCTGAGTGGAACAGAGTCAATCTAGCAGTGTAAACATGCTGCTTGGCTAAAGGCTTATTTGTGGATCTCTACTTGTCTATATCTCTTTGTATCAAACAGATCCTCCCTGTGGGATTTAAATAGTGTTCCATGACAGCCAATGACCTTACATCCTCTAGGGCTATTAAGTGGTAAGTGTTCGCTCTTGCTGTCACATTCAAAGAATCGATATCTCTCCAAAATGCCCATCTAGAGGACGAGAAGTCAACTCAGTTACAATAACCATCCCCTGAATGCATTGGGTATTAATTTCCTCTCTGACTTTGCAGCCCATTCTGCTCACCGCTGCTCTTAGCTGGCTGATCTCACTGTTTTCAACAACTACAACAGGCCTCCAGACACGTGAGGGGCTCAGTGAACACACCGACTGGAAATGAGAAGGATCCTCTCAATGGGCCTGCTGAGCGTGACTTATATTTTAAGCTTTCACTAATCTGCAGACTTAATTAAGTCTCATCAGGACACCAGAGCTCGCTATGGCGCCTTGCTCTGTGTGAGAGGATCACAGCACAGACAGATGACAGAGATAAGAGCTCTCATTAGCCACCAAGACGGTATCGCCGACACGCTGCCTGCTCCTTTCCCGAAGGAAGCACTCCGGTCTGTCATTAGAATGTGCAGCGGTGCAGTCTGGGAGATGTCAGGAGGTCAAGAGGTAAGCGAGGTACGATTTATGGCCGTCACTGCAAGGTCAGAGATTATGTATTTATCATGGTCACATGCCTGCCATCCACAGATCATGATAATGACACAACTGGAAGTGAATTACTTTTTGCCATCTGGTGAAATGAAACTGTTACACATGAGGGATGACTACTATGAGTATGTGGAAATTGACTGGGAGCATGTTTAGTTGCTTTGGACAACTATTACTTACACAGGTCTATTACTGTATTGTTAGGTCAGACAAACTTACCAACGGAGACTCCAGGTTACTGCGCCAGCTAAGAAACAGAAAGGCGAAGTCCTTCCCCATCTGGTGTCCCCAACGGGACCTTATTTTAAAAAAATATACGTAGCGAGAAACAAACAATTTGTTGATACCATTTCGGGGGGCGGCAGTGGCTCAGTCCGTGGGGACTTGGGTTAGGATGTGGAGGACCCGGGTTCGGATCCCCCATGGACCAGGACCAACTGGTTGCTGGAGAGGTGCCAGTTTACCTCTTGGGCACTGCCGAGGTGCCCCTGAGCAAGGCACCAAACCCCCAACTGCTCTGGGCGCTTGTCAGGAGCAGCCCCCTCACTCTACATCTCTCCATTACATGTATATTACTGTGTGAACTGTACTGTGTGAACAACAGAGTGTAAAACTGAATTTCCCCACTTGGGACTAATAAAGGAATATCTTTCTTTCTTTCTTTCTAATTGTAGCATGATACATACATATATTTGTTAATTAAAATTTTAATCACAAGTTTCACAGTTTGCTGTAGTGTCATTTAATGTTGTGTGAAACCACTAAGTGAACACATTCATCTTGCACAATATACGTCACCAACACTAGCTAGTTAGCTAACTTAGCTACGTATGGGCCACGCACAAATGAAATATTATCTTACCTGACGTGTTTTATCCAGCAAATCCTGGTCTTTTTATCAGCCAGGAACCAAAAGACTGAGGAAGGCCTGTTGCTAGTGTGAGGCACCTCCATGACTTTTAATGTGTGCAGTCTTTTTTATTGCGTATTTTCAGTTTTCTACTTTTTATGACAAACTGAGACTTTCTTGACTTGCAGAATTATTTTTTAAATTGACAAATATCATATATGTGATTCATGGTGTAATTCATGCGGGATCCAAAAAAATGTTTGTCTCTCGCTATTGACTTATTTTTTTTCCGAAATAAGGTGTCATGGCGGTCCACCGGAAGGGCGGGACTTCACATCTCTATCGTCTGGTACATAATACTGTCATTTTTACTCGTTGTTTTACATTGTATTTATTTATTCATTAAACAAATAAGATATAACAAGATAAAAACTACAAGACAAGTTGCTAGTCAGATTTTGTTAGCATCGGACAGAGCCAAGCCAGTTTTTTCCCTTTGGTTCCAGTTTTTATGCTAAGCTAAGCTAACAATCTGCTGGCTGGAGCTTCAAATTTAGCCTACAGACCATGGACTGCACATAGATGGATGACGCGTCTACACTTCCGCACTTACAGAAATGATGCCACTATATCCTAGATACGGGAGCTGCTATTTTAAGATTTTGACGTCATTTGGAGTGTGGTATCGAAGTCCCGCCCACACACCCGCTCGAGCCAATCACGAGCCGAACATGGCCGCAGCATCCTAGCATGAGCCACCTAGCTGCTGCGTTAGCACCACGGTAACTGTTTGGCTAGAAAGACACAACAACTAACAATATCTCTATAGCCTATCTACATTCATTATCAAACTGACACGTTCTATGACAGACTTATGGCAGCCACGGAAAATTAAAGATGGCAGCTCTGCAACAACTTCACTCAGAACAGCTGTTAAACATGACGTCATAACCCCTTTTTTATAGCATCAAATAACTAATGAATTCAAATTTCAGAAAAATTAACACTTGAACATACATCAGTGTGATGAGAACTACTTAAAATGACAGAAACCATCTTTGGGAAAAATTCGTTTGACGCGTACTAACTCTCAGCAAGAAAGCCTACAAACATATTTCCCAAGATGTTGAAGAATTGCTTTAAAAATGCTTGTGATATTAAAAATTAAGGCAATTTCCATCTTAGTTGCAAAACAAACCCATTACATAATATTTCAGGGCAGCTCAAGTGATTCTGACTTCCCAATAAATTGAAATCACCGCTTCACATCTCTCAATATGAATAGCCTGACAACAAAAAAAATCCAATTACTTGTCCTCAGCTAATTTGTCAAACAAAGCAAGAACATGACATTGTGATATTAAACCACGCCGGATGCGGATGGCCTCCACTTGTTAGGAAGTCATTTTCCCATGCAGTCATCATCTGATGTGATCCTTTGTGTCAAATCCCTATTTAATAAGCACCGCCCGGCAGTCTCAGAGCAAAACGGGGCAGCTTCTATTAATGCTTCCCATAAGTCAAAAAAGGCTTCTTTTCACAAGGTTATTGAGATGACATTGAATTTAGATAATGGTGCAACCAGAGGGCTGGCATGGCCCACTGTATCCCTTGTGTTTTGCTCTGTCAGATGGCTTAGTAATAGGGTTACAAGGTTGTATTGCTGGTCGTAATCTACTAGATGCAATGTAATGGCGTCCAACGGAGGCTCCTCGAAACAGCCTTTCAGACTGTGCACATGCTATATGTCATACTTATCAGACGTTCTTTTTATTGCAGTTCAGGGATGGTTGTTTTAAAGCTCCATGGGGAATTTGATGTATGTTTGGTTGGATGGTTTATGTCAGTCAATGCGAGCTCAGCAGACGTCCTTCAGTGCCTGAAAAAGGCTGTTAAGATTGCAGGTTCAGGTCCCGTGTGGGGGCTCCAAAGACATCTCTTTAAGTTCAGTGACCTGGATTTAAAAAATGGTGATGTGTGCTTTGATACAAACAGAACCTCCTTTGTAAAAAAAAAAAAAAAAAAAATTGCTTCGGCCATTTTGAATTGGAGTCTGTCCTCGTCTACCAGACCTGTACTGCGTGGACAGTGAGTTGCTTAGTGACTCTGGCATTGCGATGATGAGGAATATAAACCTTGTGTTTTTTATGGCACATAATGCACTCTTTTTACGATATACTTTCATCTACCTGAGAGGCTCGCACACTGTTGCCTAGAGCCTTTTTCACATTTACTGTAATGTTGCAAAGCACCTCAACAAACACAACAGCATGTGAGCCTGTTGTGACTCTTTTGGATGTACAGTGTTTCTTGTGAATAGTACCACAGGGATATGTGAGTGAGCTCTAACTTTACTGAGTCAGTCTGTGTGTCAGAGTTTGGTGAGTAAGTGAGTGTGCGGGAGGCTGAGGGTGAGGCAGGCGTGGGGGGGAGCGGGAGCAATACGCCAACGCTGCACAGGGCTTTTTCCCAAGTGCCTCTGAAAGAAGGAAGGCAACAGAGCTCGGAGCTGACGCACAGCCGGACGTGACAACAGAAAATAGAGGGGCGGGTTCCAGCACGGAGCCAGACACACCAACAAAATGGCCGTCAGGGACGCCACCTCCCACAGCAAGGACACCCTTGGCTCTGTTTCCTCGCTTGGCCTGGGCAAGGTGGATGACAAATATGATGGAGTTGAAGACAGCTGCCGCCCAAATCTGCTGATGGGAGAAGCTGCTGAGCTAACATAAGGGGACATAACATTGACAAACTCAAGAGCGTAGTATGGCAGCCAGCTGATTGCAAAAACCAGGGTTGAGCCAATCAGCAGAGCGGTGGCCTTCTTGTTGCGCCTGTCGGCGGCCAGAGTGCCCCTGCAGCCGTGGAGGTGAGAGATAATGAGGCCACAGTTGACAGCAATACAGAGGAGGGGGGCCACGTAATAAACCAGGAAAGCTGGAACCAGGAAGGACAGCCACTCGTCTCGTCCCACCGCCCACGTGCAACCCCCATCAAAGTTGATGTAGGTGACCTTGGGTAGTGCCATGGTAACTGAAACCAGCCAAATGGCTACAACAATGCATAACCTGTAGAGGAGACAGAGTGTAGGTTTATTAGTTGTGCAGGAAGATCACAACGGTGCCAGTAAAAATAGGTCAATCCTGCAAGAATACAGAGACCTAGGTCTGATGGGAAGGATAGTGACAGTTTGCTTCGATGGGATTAGCCAACAATGCATTATAATGTTGATCTACAATGTCTGCTTTGACGTGTTTTATTTAAACCATCTCTTTACTACCTCTGGGTTTACTGATGTATAACTGTCAGCATCTGACTAGATGAGAGGATCCCTGAGGTGACTGCTTTCTATCTGTAGAATATTTAAAGCCATTATGTGTATAGTTTGAAAAAGGTCTAATTTTTAAAAAAGAATGGATAATTTACTAAAACCGCTGAGTAGCGCAATTGCTGGTGACTATTTTCAGCCTTGGATTAAAACACACTTGGTGCATCAGTGATTACGACACCAGGATGTAGTATAAATCAGGTAGGCAAACTTTACACACCAAGGGGGTGACGACTAAACGACGTGAAACTGAAATATTCGACTGTGAATATTGTCTGTGGCTTTTATTGTGAAATGTAAGAGCAGAAGGACTGGCTCTGGTCTGTTGAAAGGAGTAATAAATCGGTGTTATTTCAGAAATATAAGTGCAACTCAACTCGTTCCTCACAGCGTGATTGGTTGATGCATTTAGTTAAGACTCGAAAGCTCAGTAAATCTGCCTTATTCAGGAAAACATAAGCCACTTTTTTACTAAGTAATATTGTGTAAAAATGTTTATGACAAAAGCAACAATTTGTTGATGTGCGAAGTACTTGCACAATTGGCGACTGGTAGCTGAACCAAGTAGTTTGCGCCCGCTCATCTGCATGCCAGATCACCTCTTTCATCTTCTGATTGGCTAGTACTCGTTGCCGTCTTTGCAGAATCTGTTAATTTTATTGCTGATGAACAAGATTTTTGCAGCTTTCATGTGTAGTGCTGTCATACAGAATTACAATGTCCTGATTATGGGAGAAATAATGTTTTTTTTAAGTGTTGCTATGCAGGTTGCCTGTATAGATGGAATAAAATTTCATGTGGTGTCATAATTAACCCTGACGAACCAGTGTGTAACATTTCGGGGGATCCATGAGCAGAAATGGAATATAATATTCATAGCTGTGTTTTCATTAGTGTATAATCACCTGAAATTAAGATTCATGTTGTCCTTCATATCTTCACAGGGGGCGGGTTTTCTTGAGTCTACCATGTTGCGCCACCATGTTTCTACAGCAGCCCAGAACGGACAAACACTGGCTCTAGCGAGAGCCTTTTACGTTTTTACATTATCCGAGGGCTGTAGTTCTCTGACACGCTTGTGATACTGCGGTAATGTGAGACACGTAAGTGGTAGAGCCAGCTGGCGTTTGACTTTCGCTCCTCCTAAAGTAGTGTTATTACAGTAGGGTGGATTCTGAGCCGGGTGAACGGTGTTACCACAGTTTTGCACTTGGCGGCTTACGGTACGACAGTCCTGAAGGGAGGAGTGAGCGGAGGAATAATCAGTTGGTTGCAATCTGCAACCACAGCCCTAGATGCCACCAAAATGGCACTTTATATCAAGAAGGTTGCCGACCCCTTGTATAGATCAATTCATTGTTGCTTTTAGGAGTTTTATGGAATTTGCTGACAATAAAAAAATATTGATAATATCTCTGTCTGATCATTTAAGAAATGCATACTCACACTTGCATCAGGCTAGCAGGCAGTCTCATCCGCGGGGCAACAATACGATACCTCAGCACCGACAGCGCCGCCAGGCTGAAGATTTCCACCCCCACTGTGACTGAAGTCATGAACCCCAAGAGGACGCAGATCATACCGCCAAGCTGCCAGTCCTGGAAACTAGCACTCAGAAGGACGCAGGGCAGGGTGAGCAGGGCGCCCAGGTCTGCCAGGCTGAGGTTGAGGAGCAGGACGGAGCTCGGCTTGGAGCGAGTGCGGGGGTTCCTCACCAGCACCAGCCACAGCAGGAGGTGACCTCCGACCCCCACCAGGAGAGAAACCATGCTGACCAGGGGCAGCACCACGGTGAAGGAGATGGTGGTGTTGGTGGAGACGACGTTGAAGAGGAGGTTGACTATAGCAGGCATGGTGAAGGTATCACTGGGATGAAAGACAGATTTAGAGATAGAGGATAGTTGAGCAGATGGGGAAAGAAAGAGAAGATGGCGCATAAAAAAACTCAGAAAAACAAAACAAATTGGAGCAATTCTGTGAAATAGGATCGTAGATGAAGAGGGAAAGCCTGGATGATGGAAATGAATGCACAGAAGATGATTTAGGAGCCGATAGGACAGAGCGCAAGAAAAAATGGGAGAAATCACAAATGAGCTGCGACAGGAGCTGCGGAGAGATGATGAGAAAGTGAAGGAGTAATATAGGAAAGGATATTTAGAGGTGAAGGGAATTACCAATAACTGTGAGAGCGAGGTAGACAAAATCAGTAGAGTAGAGAGTGACAATATTTCTGAAAATAATCTCAATCAAGCATTTGCCATGTATTATTCATGCTTATAATAGCTCCATGGGGCCCAAGTCACCTGTAATTCAGAGCTGGCCTTTCCTGTGATTGACAGGCCTGATGATTCAGCCCTGACAGTCTAGCCTCCCCCCACCTCCCCCTTATCTCTCAGGTGACATCAGCAACAAACACTCTGTGACATCAGCAAGTCGACTGCATCACGACACGAACTCCCCTCGGCGGGCACGTGGCCCGGGCTGACGCGCCGCTCACACAGCTCGTTTGTTCCCAGGTGGATAAACAACAAACACAGACTAGCTGCGCAGAGGAAGACGTGAAGCCTTTGGTAAAGGGCAGGCGGTTGACCGGAGCGAAGCCCCGTAAGTAAACAAACCACTTATCGCCACAAGTAAGCGAGCCACTTATTCGCCGTTAGAGAGATGACTTGACTGCCCACACGCTGACATTTGGGAAGGTTTTCTGAATAATTGATTTTACATCGATGTCTGGGCAGAATGTCCAACATTTGCTCTGAATTTCAGCCTGTGTCACGGACGGTTTCGTGGAATCGATTCAGCCGCTGTCTGCTGCGTCCCACTGGAACATCCTGAACAAAACAAACCACAACACTTTGAAGACAGATCAAAATAAAGGCTCCTCAAAACACCCTGGGAGTTGTCTACTGAGACATGTAGGCATTTCAAATGTCTAGACCACAGACCATAGAAAGGTCTAGACTTACATACATTATCCAGTTTTTATTTTGACATGTTTTCTTGAACTTCACTTACTAAAGGAGGAGCTAAGACAGAAGCTAGATAATAGCATGGTGAAGTCAGAGCAAAGCATTAAAAGAATAGTTGAACACTTTAGGAAATACGATAAGTTGCTGTTTTTCCATGTGTGACGTCAAAAAAAAAAAATCAATTTTAATCTGTTACGTATCAAGCAATAAGCAGTTAGAGTTGGTCACGCTTAGGAGATGTGCTGTAACTATTCCAACACATTACCACTCCCAGCTCATCAATACTGATGATTGGACAGTGGTCCTATGTTTCAAATTATGATGCTTTAGGTACCCCTTTAGCATCAGTTTTGGACATATTAGGGACAGCTTGTCAGCTGCCATTCATTACACGCATAGTGACGTTTCAAAATAAGACCTCTGGTTACACACTGTACATACAGTCTCTTTTTAAAATAAACTTCCGTACAGTTTCCACTGGTTATATGCAGAGTGTCTTTTCAAAATAAACTTTCATATTCACAGGAAACATGCAGTTTCCTCTGGTTACATACTGTACATACAGTATAGTCTCTTTTTACAATAAGCTTCCATATTCAGTTTCCACTGATTACATGCAAAGTGTCTTTTCAAAATAAACTCTTATGTTCACAGGAAATGTAGAGAATCCTCTCGTTACATGCATAGTGTCTTTTCAAAATAAACTTCTGTGTTCACTGGAAACATACAATTTCCACTCATTACATGAGACTAATTTGATGTGAATGCGGGACTTAAAGTGCAATATTTCCACCTGAAATGTAGTAAAGTAGAAGTACAAATTAAATACCTCAAAATTGTTGAGTGTCCTTAGTTACTTTCTACTGACAGTCATTTTTATGAAAACTATCTGTCAGTTTCTCTTAGCTCCACAGATATGCTCTTTAACCGTTAATTGTGACATTATGAATGTAATCTGAAAATGCCAGAGTCTGGTGGTGGGATGCATCATTACTCCCACTTTTGTCAAACCCTGATCAACTGTGTCCGCGATACTACGTGTGAGGGACAGATGGACGAACAAATGAACAAACGTTTGTTCATTCCTTCGTCCATCTGTCCCTTTCGTGCAATATCTCACTCAAGCTCAACATCCCTGTCCAAATTGTAATCTTTGGGGGTGGGTGATAATGTGCGCTTAAACGCACAGCAAGAAGGTCAGCCCGCCGGCTCAGTTCCTGTTTTGAACAAAGAGTCATCACTAATTGTTAACAGACTATTTTAGATACAGGCCTTATATGAATATGATTCAAGGGGAAATAATTGATCTGAGGGGAAATAACAAATTAGCAGCCTGCTTCCAGGCTTACTAAATTTTACTTCACACATCATAATAACACAGAAGCTGATGCCGGAGCTTCATTGCATTTACATTTTTCTTTTCACTCTGGTTTTATTAGTACAGCTGCAACTGAATGAGGAGTGAAGAGCAGAAGTAGTGGAAAAGGCCTGAAAGGCAAAGATGTAACATGACAGATGAGGAGAAACAGCCAATTTAACACAGAAGTGATGGGAAGCACATACTCATGAAGTGAAGTGAGCAACACAAGGCTAAACTAATTGTGTTTAATTTTAGACACATTGACCTCCAGCTGTGCTGATTTACTGATTTAGAAGTTGCGAGTGGCTTCAGGCTATTTCCACTCCACAGTATGGAGTTACATACATCTGTAGCACGAAAGTCAATCAATCCAGGCTGTGGTTTTCAGAGCAGAGCAGAAGGAGAAATCCTGATTAATTCACCACAGATTGAATTCAGAAATGCAGATGGAAAAAATGAATAAATGTGTGGAGAAACATATGGGAAGCAGATGCCTCCATACAGGGCGCTAGGCATCATTTAATGGTTTGATGGGTATACAAATATTATGATTACAGTAACCAGATCTAAACTCAGTTGAACACCAATGGGAGGGTTGGAGCAATGAATAAGACAGCGCTCTCCGCCACCATCAATCATGAAAAGAGGGAATATTTTTTGGGGTTGTGGCTAGAAGGTAACACGCAAATTGCGAAAAACTCGTGGGACAGTTAGGGTTAGGCACTGACCTGGAAAGGTTAAGGTTAGGATAGGTCATTGGGCAGCGAGTCTTGAAAGAGTTTTTGCAAATTTTCCCAATTTGCGGTACTTTGTTTTTAGTGCTATATATACACTCCTGATCAAAATAATAATTACAAGAATTTGCATTTTGCACTGTTGTATCTTAAGAAGGTTCTAAGTAGAGTTTCAAAATGCAAAAAGAAGACATGGGAACAAGAGACCAAATGTTTTGAGCAGGCAATTTATTGAAAAGAACAATTTAACTGAAATAGGCTGTTCATCAGCTGATCAAAAGTTTAAGACCACATCCTTTAAAAGCCCAAATCTGTGCAAAAATTTGGATTCCATGTCATTTTCTGTCAAGTAATCACACTGTCAAGACCTCTTGATGGGAAAAGCAAAAAAACTCACTGCCTTCGAACGTGGCAGGATTGTTGAGCTGCATAGACAAGGCCTCTCACAGCGTGCCATCGCTGCTGAGGTTGGACGCAGTAAGACAGTCATTTTGCATTTCTTAAAAGATCCTGAGGTTTATGGAACAAAAAAATCAAGTGGTAGACCCAAAAAAATCTCTCCGGCACTGAGCCGGAGGATCCGAATGGCTGTCCGTCAAGACACTGGGCGATCCTCATCCCAAATTAAGGCCATTACTGGTGCTGACTGCAGCCCAATAACCATCAGATGGCATCTGCAAAGGAACGGCTTCAAAAACAAAAAACGTCTTCAAAGGCCACGTCTCCTTCAACGCCACAAAATTGCCCGTTTGGCCTTTGCAAGGGAGCACCAAACATGGGACGTTCAAAGTTGGAAGAAAGTTTTATTCTCTGATGAGAAAAAATTTAACCTTGATGGTCCTGATGGCTTCCAACGCTACTGGCATGACAAGGAGATGCCACCTGAGATTTTTCAACACGGCACAGCGGAGGGGGCGCCATCATGATCTGGGGTGCTTTTTCCTTCAATGGAACAATGGAGCTCCAGGTTGTGCAGGGGCGTCAAACAGCAGCTGGCTACGTGGAGATGTTGCAGCGGGCATCCCTCATGACTGAGGGCCCTCGTCTGTGTGGTGATGACTGGGTTTTTCAGCAGGACAATGCTGCAATTCACAATGCCTGTCTGACAAAGGATTTTTTTCAGGAGAATAACATCACTCTTTTGGATCATCCTGCATGTTCCCCTGATCTAAATCCAATTGAGAACATTTGGGGATGGATGGCAAGGGAAGTTTACAAAAATGGACATCAGTTCCAGACAGTGGATGCCCTTCGTGAAGCCATCTTCACCACTTGGAGCAACATTCCTACAAGCCTTTTGGAAACACTCGCATCAAGCATGCCAACACCAATTTTTGAAGTGATCAACAATAATGGTGGAGCTACTCATTACTGAGTCTGTTTTTGAGACTTTAATTTCTGTTTTAGGGTTTTTTTTGAGCTATGGTCTTAAACTTTTGATCAGCTGATGAACAGCCTATTAAATTGTTCTTTTCAATAAATTGCCTGCTCAAAACATTTAGTCTCTTGCTCTCATTTCTTCTTTTTGCATTTTGAAACTCTACTTAGAACCTTCTTAAGATACAACAGTGCAAAACGTAAATTCTTGCAATTTTTTTAACTGGTCTTAAGATTTTGATCAGGAGTGTATATAGCATTAAATCACTAATTAAAACCAAACTTATAAGAAAAATTAACACTTGAATGTACATAAGCGTGGTAAAACTACCTAAAATGACAGAAACCACCTTTGCAAAAAATTTATTTGACGTGTACTTTGACTTAGTTAGGCTCATGTCCTATCTGCTGACAGGAAGGGGTGGGATTTATGAGCTATACTGCAGCCAGCCACCAGGGGGCGATCCAGATGTTTTGGCTTCACCTTTGGGGAGCTGTCATGTCGTCCATCATTATATGCAGGTTATTGCATTATCATTATGAACATGTTAGCATGCTAATGTTAGGATTTAGCCAAAGCTAGCATAGTTGTAGACTATTAGTCTTTGTGTTGCTTTAATTTGTCAACCATCTGACCATCACTGCTTGGATTAAGAGGCACAAGATTTGATTAGATCTTCTTCACATAACAGTAAATGTCATATTTCCCCTTCAACAACAAATTTTTTATTCATAACGATTTTCAAATCAAAGCAGACAATTTCCACAAGCAGCATAATTTAATATCTTGCATTTTAAACCAGAAATTAGTCCAACAGCATTTGTATACACCGTTTATGTGTTTTCTAAAGTGCACAAGCGTAACTCAAAAATGTGTCACACAATCATTCAATCAGCAGGTCACAAGAGAATCCACTGAAAACATCAAGAAATCCATCATAAGAGAGTTACACACACACAAAAAAAAAAGAGTCAAACCTCAAGAGGGTCCGAAGTTACAGAAGCCAAGAATGTTGTGCAGCAGCTCTCTGACCCAGGTGTGGACTCGAAGGTAAAAGCAAAACGCAGGTCTGTGATACGGGCAGCGCCACGGGGAAACACAAAGAGGTTAAATGTATGTGCTTCACTTACTGTGGAGAGTGACCTGCTCAGGGGAAAAGCCCTCCGCTCACCATCAGCTGTATAAAGAGGAGAAAGAGAGGGCACGCACCTGCGTTCCTCCCTGCATCCTCCTCCTCTTCACTTCCCATGCTGTGCTTTAGGCACACACACACACACACACACACACACACACACACACACGCACACACACACACACACACACACACACACACACACACACACACACACACACACACACACACACACACACACACACACACACACACACACACACACACACACACACACACACACTGTGAAAGAGAGGGAATCTGCACAATGAGCAAACCCAGTGAGCTGCTGCCTGTATCAGTGAGATGATATATAAATTCACTGTCATCACTGTATGGCTGAAAGTATGTGGACAAATACTTTGTTTACTTTTGGCATGTTTTGGGCTTTATGTGCATTATTTCCTGCAGTCGGTAACTTTAATAAAAATGACTTTTTGTCATATTTAGTCAAGCCTACTAACCGGCACAAACATATTCATTTTACAGCTAAACAGCACACTAAAATCTAACTTGCAACAGGAGACTTTGATCAATCACAGGTCATTTCAGAGAGAGAGCATTCCTATTGGCTGTGCTCCTGTCATGTGAGTGGTGGTATTTCCTCAACAGATCTCAACATGGCTGCCAAGTCCCAAACTTTCTCATTTTACAGCTAAACAATACACTAACACACACGTTTCTGAAAACATCCAAGGTGATAAATAGGCATTACACTAACAGAATATTGATTTATATTGATCAACGCTGCCTAGTTTGACAGTTTGATCAGCATTCATGAGCTTCACGAGCAGTGATTGACAGGTGCCTTAGAGGCTCTGATTGGTTGTTTTTCTTTGTGCTCAGTGGAACATTGTAAATGTGATTAGGAGCAGAGGAAGGCAGAGAAACATGATTTTTCACAGAGATAGTTTGAACAAATATGACACAATATTTAAACAATTATGTGCTTCTAACTTTGTGCCTTGTATGTGTGATTTCAAGATTAAAACTCCCCGCTGGGCTGGCGGTTCTCCAGGTGCCTCCTGTCCCTTATTTCTGCCACCACCGCGGGCTACAACGGAAATATAGCCCCTTGCCCCCAGAGGCTTATCCGTCATCAGACTGATAGCCGATGGGTTTCAAGATTGCCAAACTGGTGGACCAACCAAACTTCGACCAAAGGTCGATCTCAAGAGTCACGCTAGCTAGCATGACTACAAATCAAATAATGGTGTTTTGTTTGGATGTTAAATCCAAATACTTTTGACCATGTAGTGTATCTTCAGTATTCAACTTTAGTGCTTTAAGTCTGAAGATCTCCTTCCCCTCTGTGGCTGGTTTACCTCAGCCGGCCTCTCTCCCTCGAGGGACTTGTTGTCTACAAAATATCTCACGCCCACTGAATCTAACAGAGCCTCAGCTCCTCAACAACACTGACCTCACTGCCGCTGTCTTTTGCACTCACACAATCTGACACACCTAAACAGAAGAGCAAAAACAAACATTGAAACACCTACGCCAAGGGCGAGCGCAGACACACACAAAGCTTTAATCTCCACTAATTGCTGGCAGTAGGTATTATGAGACTCGCTTGTTCTCAGGGGACACAAACAGGTATATGGGAGGGCGAGAGAGCAATGAGAGTCAAGCAGACGCAGAGATGAGGAAGGAGGGAGGGATGATGAATGACTGCTTCCACCGAGGCCTGCGAGAGTGTCAAACACGCCTCCTCAGATCGTAAAGATGGATGCAAACTGAATAGAAGCCTTTCATGAACCTGAGAGGAAAAACACAGCAACAGCTGCGTCGGCGGGAGATGTCTGAGTCGTGTAAGAGTTCAGGATGGAGCCGGAGGAATGCCAGAGTGTGGCGCTCGGTTGCGTCACGTTCGTTCTTTTAAAGGAGGGATAAAGGTGTTAATGTAAGGTATGGCAGGAAAACAGAGGCAGTAAAGTTTATGGGTCTACTTGAAGCTCCGGTGTGTAGTTGCCTCTTAGCTGACTTACAGCACAGTGGGGTTCAAACCTAGACAGTTTAACTGCGTTGTTGTTTGTTTAGAAGAAGAAGAAGAAGAAGATCAACCTTTATTAGTCCCGCGAGGGGAAATTCAATTTTTACACTCTGTTTATTAACTTATACACGGTACGTGCAGACCTGAAACACACACATGCACATGCATCAATGGAGAGATGTCAGAGTGAGGGGGCTGCTCCTGACAAGCGCCCCGAGCAGTTGGGGGTTTGGTGCCTTGCTCAGGGGCACCTCGGCAGTGCCCAAGAGGTAAACTGGCACCTCTCCAGCTACCAGTTCACACTCAGTTCTTGGTCCATGTCGGGACTTGAACCCGTGACCCTCCGGTTCCCAAGCCAACTCCCTACAGACTGAGCTACTGCCGCCCCCATTTATACGCTCTCATGTCTTTTGATTTCTGTTTGCTGTTTTTTTTAGCTATTTTACACCATGTAGCCGACTAGCATTTAGCCCACACATCAAATTGTCAGACCTCTATATTTCTATAGCAGACAAATGGTGCTAACCTGCATTTTAAGCTCTGATTCACTTCTGAAGCTGTGATTTTGATAAAGGTACATGTGAATTTAAAGGAACAGTGTGCACCATTTAGCATATATCTATTGGCAGAAATTAAATATAATAAACATGTTTTCTTTAGTGTATAATCACCTGAAAATATGAATTGTTGTGTTTTAGAATAAGCCGTTTTTATCGGCATTCGGAGGGGTCTTCTCCAAGCCCAGAGGCCAGAACGGACAAACCAACCCTGGCTCCAGATATGACATCGGCGTTTTTGCTTTGGCTGCCGTAGTTCTCCAACACACAGGACAAGACAACCTCACCATTAGATGCTGTCAGATCCTACGCACCCACATTTAAGTCGTATCCCTGAAGGTCTTCACATTATTTTGTCCACGTTAGATGGGCGTACCATTAACCAAAGGTATAAGACTGCTACTTCTTTCACTAAAAAGTCAAACTGCAATCTGCACTGTGCAGTCTGTGCAAAAATGAAGGCATTTTTTTTTTTTTTTTTATAATTTTTTTAATTTTTATAATTTACCAAGATCCCTTTAATTTTTAAAATTATCCCTCCCTAAAACCCCCCCCACTTTTCCCCCCCCCTCCCCAAAACAAATAACTATTACACTACTTCAAATGTAGCTAGATCAGCAAGAAAGTCACCAAGCAGCAACACACGCCGCCCGGCCTCCCAATCACTCCCCAAATTATTTTGACGTAAACAACAAACACGGCTCCACTGTTGCATAAATACCACAGCTGTCTAAGTAGCAGCTTGTGGAAGACTGGGCTTCCAATCATTTAATTCAATCCATATGAACTCATTGACCTTATTGGAGCCACGGATGTCAATTTTTTCTTTTTTTGTCTGGCTGATTCTCCAACAAGAGTCCAATCCGCAGAACAAACCTTAATCAAGCTGCCGACCATTCCCCCCCTATTTAACATTATGCCCTAACAAATGTAATTTTTTTTTGAAATTTTAAACAGCAACAGTACATTACCACGAAGAGAAATTACCAAAAAACTTAATAACTAGACTAACAACTGAGCAAAAATCTGCGATGAAAGCTGCCCGAGAGACACAAACAAAAACAGCCAAAAGTTTTTTTTTTCGCCCCAGCATCCCCCCTCAAATTCAACAATCAGAAGAATCTTTACTGCACTGTGCACTGTCAAATAAGGCAGAGCTGGAAGCTTCTATATAACAAACACGCCTCCACTTGAAGAAAACACCACAGTCCCATCCCCAAACCTAATCAAGCACCACAATAATCAATCTGACAAAAAATAAAAAGAAACCCCAAAACAAACAAAAACACAAATTCAACACAGAAGAACAGAGCGGTGTTTCCTCCCAAAACCCCAAGCACCACAATAATAATCTGTAAGTCATGAGGGTTTAGCCATATACAAACCAGCCTGGCATCCCCAAGATCTGAATGTTTTGCATGTGGGATGAGCAACATAAAAGCAGACTTAATCATTTTGTATTGCCAGTGTGTGAACAGTTTGTAATCTAACCTAAAACTGAGACCTTTCACGACTTTCTGGGTTTCCTCTGTCAGCCTGTAGACTGCTTTTAATGTGATGAACCCGGGCCCGTTTCTGGGAAAATCCAGCCGATGTGACGTAATGCACGCTTGTAAGTGCTTTGCTTTCAGCTCCAGTGTGCAACCATAGCTAGCGTTCCCGACAAATGACCGGCCCCGACCACAACTCAGACTCCAACACAAACTCCACAGACTCAAAAGAAGTGACGTAGTGCGTTCGATGCAACACGCGCCTCTGGAATACGCCGCCAGAAACTTTTAAACCAAATGTCTTTGATCCAAATCAATCACAACTCAGCTTTTCCTTCTAAATGTTTCAAGAACATTTTGGCGAACTATTTTTGTGATATAAGAGGAGAACGTTTCCAGATGAGCCGCCATGTTGGTTCCGGTTTGAAAGCTGGGAGCTGCAGCCCAGGAAACACAGCGTTCATCCAATCAGGTGCAGAGTGCCTTGTGTCTGGTGGCAGCCTGTCAAACGTCTAAAGCTGGGAAACAATGTGATCTCTCGTGATAAAAAACGTCCCTGTGGGCAGTGTAGCATCGCTGTTTTGACTGAAGCTCATTCACATCTACATAGTTTGAGCACAAACGCGAGCAACATTTAAGCACCTTTAAAACTGAAGGAGCACCATTAAGATTCAAGGGACCTTTAACAATAAACTGCTTGTATAAATACAGATAAACTAGTGTTTGAAAGGAGATATGACATAAAGCTGAAATCCTTTTTGGAGTGCCCACCAGGACCTAAACTCATTTCTTTAACACCACACAGTGGAACCCCTCGTGCTTCAGGCTGTTACCTGAGTCTGTGACGCTCAGTAGGTGCATGCTGGCTCATATAAACTCATTACCAGCCTTCCACTGTTGACACAGTTGAGCGAGTCAAGTGGCTTGTCGTTGACCCATCTGCTGGTGCTGCACACATGCGACATGCACACAAAGAGGAACACACACCTCTCTACTAAACACCATAGACACAGATGAATGAGCGAGCTGGGAAACATGCAGATAAGCGAGTGCACACCTCACACACCATCTGATACGCATCAAGATGAATGAATAGCCTCGGTTAAGAACGTGCATGTTATGCACGTGTGAGCCGTGTTGGTTTACCTACGCTGTAATGAAACATTCAGCTGGGCATATGGTGTGTGGATCTCTGTGTGGATGGAGAGCCACAGAGCTTATCCGGTGAACCGGTGAATGCAACACCCCTGGCTGTGTGTGGGAGATCAGGTGACTGCATGGAGGGAATTAAACACTTCTCATTTTCACAAGACAAAAAAAAAAAAGGCTTGTTATTGTTTGGACCGTCCAGGTCTGATCTCACATGTGTGCCTAAGGCGTGTCCAGAGCGAGAGCCAACTGTATAGGCCTGATCTGCTGGTTAAATGACAGAGATACCTAGTAGTAGTTAATGAACATGCTTATACTGTCCGTTAAGTGCTGATCTTGCTCATTAGCAGTCTCCTCTAGATGTGAACTCATCTGATCAACATCACAACAGCTGTATACCCCATGCATATTCTGCCCTCATTACAGCTGCCACAGTGGCTGGGATGCATGTTTATGGTAATGACAGTGCTTGATGACTTGGCAGCGACATGTCATTGGACCTGTGAGCAGGCGGTTTCAGGCGAGAGCAGCACTGAGTCTCTGCTGCCATCTGCTGCTCACAAACAGTAAGTCTGTCAGACCTGGAGTCCTCACATCACCAAGAAATAACAATTAATAATAACACATTTTTTCCTCTCATTTCTATCTCACAAATTGTCTTTTTCTTTACTTTGCATTTCCTATCACACATGATCATTCTGCCAAGACAGGACGGTCGCTGTAATTGTTTTTTCTGGACCAACGGGTCAGAGCGGCTCCAGAACTGCAGCTCTTGTGGGTTGTTCCCAGTCTCTAGTAGTCAGGACCCACCAAAAGTGGTCCAAGGAAGGAAAACCTGTGAACCGGTAACAGGGTCATGGGTGGCCAAGGCTCACTGATGTGCATGGGAAGCGAAGGCTGGCCGGTATTGTCCGATCCAATAAAGGAGCTACTGTAGCTCAAACTGCTGACAAAGTTAATGCTGGTTCTGTCAGAAACGTGTCAGAACACAGTGTATCGCAGTTTGTTGCATATGGGGCTGCGTACCCGCAGACCGCTCAGGGTGCCCATGCTGTTGTAATGTTATGGCTGATTGGTGGAAGAAGTGGGTGCAGTCACTGCAATGTCACCCACTGGTTTGTGCAACCAGAAGTGACATGAGAGGGTGGAGCTAAGTACAACTGAATGCTGAATAAGACATTTTTAGGCAATTAAAATGTTATAATTAACTTTCATGATCTCAGAACGCACTGTGAAAGGGTTAAAGATGTAAGATGAAAACATGGACACCTCCCAGACCAGACAACGCCGTGGTCACTACCTGTCATCTCCTGCTTTATGGTCTATTTGATGCTAAATGGACCATAATTTACTAAATGAACATCATGCTGTATTGAAGAAGACTTGAAACTAGCGATTGAGACCATAAACTCATATTTACAATGTTTACTGAGGTAATAAAGTGAGAAGTAGGCTCATTTTCTCATAGACTTCTATATTATCAGACTTCTTTTTGCAACCAGAGGAGTCGCCCCCAGCTGGCTGTTAGAAAGAATGCAGGTTTAAGGCACTTCAGCATTGGCTTCACGTTTCAGACCCGGAGGATGCCCACTGATTGCTGAAAGTTGGAGGAGACAGACTTTTAAAAGAATGGTTGAAATCAAAGCAACAAATGTCTTGACATGGACAGCAGCTTCTTGTATATCAATGCAACCAAGAGCACCTTTTCATTGGACTCTTCTAGAAAAACAGCAGAAAAACGCCTCACGAATATACCTTTGAATAACAATTCATCGTGTAAAGTCAATTTTATTTATTCTGATTCATAGAAGCATTTTTAGAAAATATACTCATTTTCAGGCCTGCAAAATCAGATTAAAAGTGTAATGGATCCACTGACTGACTTAAATACTCTTGAGGACATGGGAGTGCTAAGTGCGTGACAACACATTTCTCAATCATCAACGTCAGCATACACAGGAAAAAAAAGCATACTTACAAACACGGTTATCAAATGATAAATATCACAAATAAAAACATGATTGTTAACTGGTGGAGTTACCACGATGGTTAGTGCAGTTTTATATTCGGTATTTACATCTCCGTTAGAATAAATACAGTACAAACTCACTTTTAGTAGTCACAGATTGTCAGTAAAAGACAAGGAGGGAGGGATGAGAAGACGAGTAGTTTCAATACTAAATGATTTTGCACAAATGCATAAAACAGTTCATGACGAGTCTACCGGAGAGACACTGAACTATACTGTGTGCTTTATGTACTGCAGGTCAGAGCTTCCTTTATGCCTGAGAAAAACCACAGCGAGTGCAAATGAACAGAAAGCATACAGTACATGCATCTTCAGCAACAAAAGTTTACATGGATCTAAAAGGGAAAAAAAAAGCAGCTGTTGGAGCTTTTGTCAGTTCAGTCCACACAGTTTTAAAAGCTTGTCTCTCTCCAGTCCTCCCTGTTCCAGTCGGCCCTTCCCAGCAAACTTCTTCTAGTCCACTGGTAACGTCATAAACCATCTCTGTTACCAAGCTGGGGACTCTCACAACCTAAAGAAGCAGATATGGAATCAATACATAACCTTAAAGGTCCTGATATCTTTATGTAGACATATATATATATATATATATATATATATATATATATATATATATATATATATAAATATATAAATATATAAATATATATATATAAATATATAAATATATATATATATATATAAATATATATATATATATATATATAAATATATATAAATATATAAATATATATATATATATAAATATATATATATATAAAATAAATAATATATATATATATATATATATATATATATATATATATATATATATATTAATCCACAGTGCTTTTTGAAAGGTGGGGATAAAAGTATGGCTTTTCCTGAAAAAAAAATAAATAAAAATACTAGATTGTGAATTTATCATTTTAAAAATTCCAAAATGGTCCAAAATTAATGTTTTATTTCTCTCTTTAGAAGATATCTGACGTTTGGTTCTTTCTAACAAGACCTGTGAGCCAATAACGTTGGTATCTTGTCGTCAATAACGCCTCACTTCCACATACGTGAACTAGTGTTCAGTGCCTAAGAACTTACTTGCTACATGGATATGAAGTGATTTCATATCTGAGTTTGTCTGTTTTTCGCCATCCAGTCACATCTCTAATTTTTATAACTTTTTTTTTTAAATGAAAAAGTTCAACAGCGGGCTGCAGTGGTTAGCACGGTCGCCTCACGGCAAGAGGGTCGGATCTTTGAATCTGGCTTGGGGCCCTTCTGTGTGGAGTTCGCATGTTTTCCCTGTGTTAGTGTGGGTTTTCTCCTGGTTCTCCGGTTTCCTCCCACAGCCCAAAGACATGGCGGTTAATTGATGACTGATGGTTGTCTGTCTTAATGTGCCCTGCGATGGCCTGGCGACCTGTCCAGGGTGAACCCGCCTTTGTCCAATGCCAGCTGGGATCGGAAGTTCGACCACATATTTAGCTAACACTGATAGCATGCTAGCTGTGTAACAAAGACTGTGCATGCATAACTTTACACTTAGAAAAAAAAATGTATAATTCATCAATCAGTTTATTCATTCACTTTTTATACATGCTAACTTTTGATTTGTAAAATTTGTATTTTACCGTTTGGTGTGTAAATTAGCATTCTTGCTAACACAGGCATGTTTACATCTCGTATTATACTGACATTCATTAACATGCTATGTCCCTATCAATATCAACTTTAGACCTGCAGGTTTAAAGCTGCATTAATAAACATTTTATATTAACCGTGGATGAAATGACTATGTGTAATGTGAAAGGGGTCACCTGTAGTACCAATCCAACAGCCCTCAGCTCTGCACAGACTTTAGTCTATTCTGGATCAGTGTTTTGGATTTCTGGCACTGAACTCAGCTCTTGACAACCTGCTTTTAAACCACAGTATAACACGACTGTGTAATAGGAACATTGTTGGTAAAAAATAAAATAAAATGATGGTGCTGGAGAAGGGGGGAAATATCCAGAGAAAAAACTCAGTTTTTCAATTTTTTATCTCATAAAATTTTTTACTTGAATCTCAGAGAGTAACCAAGTTTTGTTCTCATAAATTTATGACTTTAACCTCAGAAACTCCCCTCCCGCTCTATAACTTATTTATTTTTACCTACAGGGGTCGTAATACGCCGTCATATCAGACAGTTGTTTTCAGCAAAAAAAAATAAATAAATAAAAATAAATAAATAAAAAACTCTAAATAAATAAACCACCTGTACTCCACCTGCTCATCAGAAAAGACAAAGTTATCATCTAGCTAGTGAGTATAGTGGAGCATTTATCTGCTAAATGCTAAAAGGAAAATTGGATTTCCATTCGTCACATGGCTGGAAACACGACTCCAAATCGATGCTAATGTTGTTCTGTGTCTGCTGGATGTATAAACAGTTTGCTGACACGTATCGGTTCTATAACAGGTGATAACTCTGCATGTCAGATGTGTTTTCAGCTTGTTCTGAGTGGCCACAAAAATCACCCATCCTTAAACGGACACCAGCATTCAGATTTTATCGTGTTTAGTACGGAGCGGAGCCTGGCTAAGGGATGCATTTTTTGTATTATTTCATATTAAATTCAATGCATAACAAAACAGAACTGATAACCTGTAAAATTAACCTGAATAGTGACTGCAATAGGTACACAAAAGTAGTTTGTATAGAAAGATTTGGATTAATTTTGAGCAGATTAGTTTCTATGAATATTGCTTTAGAGATTTTGGACACGTGGCCACTGTCCTGTCAGCTCTTTGGCTGTTTTAACAGCGTACTCCTCTAATGCTGGTCGAGGCTGTTTAGCAGAGAGGGATGGCTCTGTGAATAGAGGTTGTGTTCAGGTCTTCACCGTGACCCCATCCTGTTTATAGCTTAATCCATCCATCCATCACCAATCCCAGCTGGCACTGGACCAAGGCACCAGTCCACATAGAGACAGACAACCATTCACGCTCACATTCACATCTACGGGCAATTTAGAGTCACCAGTTAACCTGCACGTCTTTGGACTGTGGGAGGAAACCGGAGAAAACATGCAAACTCCATACAGAAGGGCCCCTAGCTGGATTTGAACCTGCCACCTTCTTGCTAACCACTGCAGCCCCTTATGTCTAAATCCAAACCTTAAAAATAAACATTTAGTTTTCTTCACAGATATGAATGAAATACTAAGATATAGGCTAAAACAGTTGGCCTTGCAATACCGTGTGAAGCTTTGGCGACCCCTAGTGGAGTCTCATCTACCGGCTATTTTAAATTTCTATAGTTTCAGATATGTGAAAGAACACAAGAGAAATGTATAATATAACTGGACAGATGTTAGACATGTATTGAGTTATAGATTTGTTACATTAAATAAGTGATCTATGAACCATTTCAGATTTTAAAATTAAAATATATTGTTGAGCTGTCAGAAAAAATATTTTTGTTTATATATTTTTATATGTATTTTATAATATATCTAAATTAAATATTATTATATGCTGATGATTTAAATGAATGAAGGTGAAAACTTTTGATGGACCCCCTGGCAGAGTACCACATCACCGGAGGATAGGAAACACAAATGTGACAATGTGCCTATCGTCCAGATGATGAAGTCTCTGCTTGATGCATAAATGCAACCAGACAGCACCCAGAGGACCGCTTAGCTTTCACACTTTCTTTATAACTGGCTTTTATATGCCATCATTTATGACATGTGGACCTTTTTATCATTCTCACAGTGATTGTAATTGAGTCCCATGCAGCAGGTTTTTGATATACAGCTCAGTATTACAGAGCTAACTGGCAGTGGTTTTGCTAAGTCATTAGAGTTCCACTGCCACAGGGTTTTTGTCTTCAGTGCCAAACGGCTTAGCGCAGAAACTGATGACGAATCAGCTATCCGTGGCTGCCAATTATCTCAGTAATACAACGTAGCATCAGAAAGGAATCAGCTAATATTAAAGCAGGAGTGATAAAAGGTTGATAAAGAAAAAAAAAGTAAAGATTGTCATTTAATAGCACACTTGACCAAACAGTGTCACATCTGGCTGCCACCTGCAAAGAGACGTTTCTGGAAAACAGCCAAATTACATCTTTAAATTATGTTTTATGATCTCTTTGTTTGGTCAGCCATTCGTAAAATACCACAACAAGCATGCATTCAGTATGTTAGGTATGACTCGTCCATGTACAGTGTGTTGAAAAAGCTGATATAAAATGAAGCTGATGAAGCACTCACTTTTTTATTACTACTTTTAGTAAAATTAAAATCATATCAGACAAAAGTATTGCAATAAACTGTGCACAATCTCAAGGGTGCATACTCCCGTTGCATGGTTGTCATACCGCACATAGTGAAACAGGAAGTGAAACAGATACATACACCTGGTCCCAGCAGGGCAGTCCAGAGATCTGTTTCTGTACTGGGGGAAACAGGGCTTTTTCACAGGGAATCTGCGATCTGAGGACCTCTCCAGATCGTAGGGGCTGTCCCGTTCCATGCCTGAGGGGAAATGGCATGAGAACACACACAAGAGTGGGGTGTGGGAACTGAAAAAGGGGTTGCAGGATGGGGCAGTAATGCGGGTACACAGCCAGGAAGCGCTACAGGCTTTGGGAGCACATCAAATAAGACGCTCACGCTGTTTTCATTTGATAAAAAATAACAAAAGGCACTCGGCCATTGTTATGAATTATGAACAAAAGACAGCAAGACGTGCGTTCGTCTCAGACATCCATGTGATGATCTCAACAGCATGCGTATTGAGTTAGTCATAATGTGTGCACAGCAGCAGGGGTGTCAGACGTACAGTACCTATGTCAAATGAGTTGGACTTCCTGGTGTGACGTGATGCTGTTGGGAATCCATTACGACCTTCTTCCTCATCTGGTTGGTGGAACAGTCATATTCATCATCATCATCATCATCATCATCATCTGTACTCATTCAGTCCAGTCTCATTCAGGCTTTCTGGCATCAACAACACACAGTATCCTGTTTGCAGCCACTTTACTCTAACTAGTTGAACTTGGATATTAGTGTTAAAGCAACCATAACTATACAGAAAAATAAAAGGAAGTCATGTGTAGGATTTACAGCTGTCAAATCAATAAAAAAAATGTGTGATTAATTAGTGATTGTACCTTAAAGAGAGATTTCTCAAGTATTTAATAATCTTATCAACATGGGAGTGGGTAAATACGCTGCTTTATGCAAGTATATGCATATATTATTAGAAATCAATTAAACACAAAACAATGACTAATATTGTCCAGAAACCCTCACAGGTTCTGCATTTAGCATGAAAAATATACTCAAATCACAACATAGCAAACTGCAGCCCAACAGGCAACAACAGCTGTCAGTGTGTCAGTGTGCTGACTTGACTATGACTTGCTGAAAACTGCATCTGATTATCATGAAGTGGACATGTCTGTAAAGGGGAGACTCGTGGGTACCCACAGAACCCATTTACATTAACATATCTTGAGGTCAGAGGTCAAGGGACCGCTTTTATTAAGCCTCCTTTGCAAAACAAGCTAGTATGACACAGTTGGTACCAATGGATTCCTTCGGTTTCATATGATGCACACTACAACCTAAAAATCAGACCCAAAAATTGCAAGTTGTGTTAATGTATTCAAGACATTAGAGGAGTTAAAATGAATCTGTGTTAACACCACACATGAAGATTATAACAGTGTCATTTTTACTGGCTCTCAGAGTTTCAGCAGTTTGGCTGAATTTTGCATATTCTTACCCTGTTCATTAGTAATGTGGCCAGATCTTACAGAATGCACCTTTAAAGTAACAGCCGCACTGTTTTATCATGACTGATCTACCACATCACAGCTACTGTGTTTCCAGCTACGGCCCCACTATCCTTTGCTATGAAATAACACTGTTACAGCACCTTGACTGACAGGATCTGCTGCTTCTATCCCAGGCTTGGTAGATGCTGATGGGCTTTTACTCTCAGTGGTCCTCTCCTCTTCGATGATTGGCTGAGCAGGAGGTAGGCTCTTCTGGTCATTGGTCAGTTCTCCACCTGGACTGACGGGCGAGTTTTTGGGAGAGGTCACGGCCTTTTCCGGAGAGGTCTTGTCTCTTGAGAGGTCGAGACTGGACTGAGGGAAGGAATAAAGCATTTGTGTGTTGTGTCTCGCATCAGTGTCTGCTGTATGAGAGTTGGTACAAAACGTGTCTTCTTTCCCTTGCTGATTTACATGCTGTACACAGACCTTATTGGGTAGAAGAGGACGCTGACCCTCTGGCCCTCGCGCTCTCTGCTTTTCTTCATGCTTTCTTTCACTCTGGTCTTCTTCTCCTTGCAGCCTTCCAGCCTCTTCTGGTGAGACAAAAACACAGCGAGCACAGTCCTCACAATGATCCATCAGAGCTTTGTTTGAAAATGAAAAATAAAAACCCTTAAGCACAAATGCTGCATTTCAGGTGCCTTCTGTGATTGGAAACGTAAACCTCGACTAAGAAGCATAAAGTAAAACACAAACAAATTAGATGCATATTATGCTGGTCACTTGTTTATATGCATGTTTATATTCTGATGGGTTGTCACCGATGTCATATCCAGTTAACTAGGACAAGACTAGCAGCAGCTATTAATATTTTTAGCTCTGGAGCAAGCATTTCAATCAGAATATAAAAGTAGACTTTTCTCCATTTTTAATGTCTTTCTGCAGATTTTTACATTGATTTTATGACATGCCCGGTTCTGGTCTCGAGCTACTGCACTGATCTCTTAATTCCCTTTGAGCCAGAGGGCAGTCTATAGCTACTTTTGTAACCGAGGAGGTTTTGCTCATTACCAAGTCTAGACTTAAAGCCAGCGATAGGCCGTAACAAAGGCCCCCGTCTCTGTAAAGGCCCCTATAGTTTGAGACAGCTAACCTTGGGGACTAAAGCCAATCAAATCTCTGTCCACTTATACTGTTATCTCTCATTAAACTCACTTTGACAGACTCATCCTGAACAAATCTTCTTTAAATGATGCTGAACCCTAATTTTTGCTTTTACAGTATGTTAGTTCTCTAACTTTTTTGTGGCTTCTTCTGAGCTTTTCCCACAAACATTTATCACTGCAGCTCAGTATTAGCTGACATCCAGACATGAATTTGTCCTACATGTAGATCTGATAATTCATCATTAATGTAACATCATCCCGAGTAATTATTATCAGTTGAAGGACCCCATATTATCATTATCATATTATCACATGCTGCATTTTAACACCAGTGAATGGATACTGAAAAAAGTGTATTGTTACACAGCGGCAGCCAGCAGTCGTCATCATTTTACAGTACGGTAATTAAACATAACATCACAAGTTATCTGACAATATTATGTTGATCATAATGCTCTACAGTTAATTTATTGTTGAATTTTAAAATTAAATGATGTTCATCAAATAAGGCTATCAACAGTATCTAACTCTTATTGATCCAGAATCTGCTCTGGTCATTTCCTCAACTTTATGCAAGTAGCAATGACAGAAAAATGCAAAAAAAAAAAAAAAAGTGACTACACTACATTAATCTTGTATTAATGTAAGACACCGCTTGTGTTCATGATATTCATGGGCAGGATATCAAGGTGTAGTTGGGGGGGGGACCTCATCGCTGCTTTTTGCAGATGATGTGGTCCTGTTGGCATCCTCGGTCTGCGACCTCCAGCACTCACTGGATCGGTTCACAGCCAAGTGTGAGGCGGCTGGGATGAGGATCAGCACCTCTCAATCTGAGGGCATGGTTCTCAGCAGGAAACTGATGGATTGCCTACTCTGGGTAGGGAAAAGTGAAGGAGTTCAAGTACCTCAGGGTCTTGTTCGTGAGTGAGGGGACAATGGAACGTGAGATTGGCTGGATAATCGGAGCAGCAGGGGGGTACTGCATTCATTTTACTGCATCATTGTGACAAAAAGAGAGCTGAGCTGGAAGGAAAACTCTCGATCTACCGGTCAACCTTTGTTCCTGCTCTCACGAGAGTTGGGTCATGACCAAAAGAACTAGATCGTGGGTACAAGCAGCCGAAATGGGTTTTCTCAGGAGGGTGTCTGGCATCTCCCTTAGAGATAGGGTGAGAAGCTCAGTCATCCGTGAGGGACTCGGAGTAGAGCTGCTGCTCCTTTGCGTTGAGAGGAGCCAGCTGAAGTAGCTGAGGCCCAGGGGACGACCCAGGACTAGGTGAAGAGATTATAGCTCCACACTGGCCTCGGGATTCCCCAGTCAGAGCTGGTTAATGTAGCCCGGGATAGGGAAGTTTGGGGTCCCCTGCTGGAGCTGTTGCTCCCGTGACCCCACCCCGGATGAGTAGTTGGCAATGAGTGAGTGAATGTAAGATGCACTGTATGAAATGATCAAGTCGCTGCATCAGTTTACAGGTACTCAATCTCCACTGCAGCATATTGACAACAATCAAAATAAAAGAAATGGTTTTTAAAATTGTTTTTTTTTTTTTGTTTGTTTTTTTTTTTTTTTTTACAGTGTTTAACAATTATGTTGCAGTGCTACTAATCAAGGTAAAGCTCTTAAAATATGTAGACAGGCTGGCATTTTATTAAGTGACTTGCTTCAAAAAAGCACTGAAAATAGTACTAATATGAGGTGTCTGTATTCTGATGACTGAGCATGTGGTTTGGTGTTTTGCATTTTGTGTAAGTTATAACTTTAATGTTTAAAGTAATGATTTCGAGGTTCTTTGATATGAAGTCTTGCACACTGAAGCTCTGTTGTTCAAAGTGAATCAGAGCAATCATAAAATGTAATATACTGTAACTTCTCCTGCTGTTTGAGTTGCAGTACCTAAACTCTCCTGCAGGTGTCTCTGCCTCATGACAGCCAGACTGGGCTTGGTGCTCTGCGGGGGTGGCTCTGGCCTCGGCCCACTGGGGGCCACGCTCCCACCGCCGTCCTCTTCCATGTCAGTTTGTGAGTCTGTCAGGGGTACGATCCTCTCCTGCCTGCCCATCTCCATCTGTCTGTCCGTCTGCTGTTTGGAGGATGCCACGTGGCCGTTAGTCCGGGTGTCTGCTGGGACGTCTGAGATGGTGGTCGATCTGTCAGCGTCCTGGTCTGTCTCTTTGATGTCGCAGGTGCTGCTCCCGTCCGAGTCTTCGATTTCTGCCCCGATGCAGCTGTACACCATGCTGACCAGGTCTGTGGACTAGACGAGGACGAAGAAATTAAATAAAAGATGGATAAATTAGTCCTCAAGACTTCCACTTCACGTACCTTATATGTCTAGGATTCCCTGTTGTCGCTGATGTACTGAATGAATGATTTAACTGTCTACTGGTGGTGAGAGTAAAGGCTACGATTAACATTTTGTAATTCTAGTGAATTCAATTAGACCAATATTAAATTATCCCTCTTTTTCCTGGGGATGTCCTTAAATCCCCTCAAGGCTCAGTGAGGATCCATGGACTCTACTTTGAGAGCCAAAGGGATTTGGGATTTCTCTCTGCATGTGTGTGTGCATGTGCCTTTGGGTAGAGATTAAAAATAGGCCATACAGTATAGTCGTACACACCTCTGACAAGCTACACACATCCAACGCAGATACAGACTGAGAACAGCAGGCGGTGGGTACAGTATGCATCTACGCACTTTGTTGTGCCATGTGGGACTAGAGGGAGCAATCTGAGTCCCAATTTACTGTACGAGTGGATTGGAAGCAGACAGATAAGATATTGAAATAGTTGCACATTGGCATTTCCTAAAAACAGATTGCTGTGCCAGATTGGTGCACTATTCCACAAAGGAATAATGCAACATGTCCAAAATGTTTTGGTTATGCAGAAATTAAATACACTGTTGAGGAGTGTCACCATGCTTTCAAAGGTCACAGCTGGCAAAAGCGCTGCACCCTTGGAACTAGATTCAAGGTCAGTAACAGAGTTTGAATTTCTCACTGTCCTGAACATTGTACCTGTCTTTGGATGAGGCAGGAGGGACTGGCAGCTCTCATCCCATGCACAGGTATGCCCTGCATGGGCCGAGGTGAAGGCATGGTCCCGTTTGCTCCAGGAACAGTGCTCTCGGGCCTCCCTGTTTCCTTAGGGTGCTGAATCATTGAGTAGACATTCTCTGAGGTGCTGCTCGAATGGACACATAGGAAACATAAGAAACTTTAAATTAGTGAATCACATTTACATACATTTAGGGGATTGACGTTTAACCTGAGAAACACGGGATGAATCCAGTGAATGTTGGGTGAACTAACTTGCCCTTAAATTGACTTGCATTATTATTAAAGGGATAGTTCAGGTGTTTTGAAGTGGGGTTGCATGAGGTACTTACCCATAGTCAGTATGATAGCTACAGAAAATGATGGTTGGCACGCCCCCAGTTTGGAGAAGCAGACAGGAGCAACGTACTGCTGTGGACGGGGGCAGCAAAACGTATTTTAGCCACCTAAAAGAGCGACCAACCTATAAAAATCTGTTTAAGTTTAAGCTATATTTTGAAAACTTTCTGCTTGACCTTGTCGTCACACAGCCCTTTCCTATGGGGAACTGAAGCTGCTGTATCGATCTATACTCTTGCTAACGCCACCAGACTTCATTCAAAAAAACAGTAATTTTACCTCACAGAACAAGCAGTTGCTGATCTACCAATAACTCAGTTGGTTAGTTTGTTTGTGCTATTGTGTCTTTGGTGAATCTGAACTAAACAAAGTCACACAAAAACACAAACAAACTAAACTGAATGAGCCTGCGGTAGACCAGCAACCCCTGTGTTATGAGAGGTAAAATGTTTTATTTCAACAGAGTGGGGTTGTGGCTGAGGACATAGATAACCGCTTCAGGTCCTCATCTGAAACGTAACTGTATAGCTGTATGACGGCAAAATAAGCCAGTAAAAGTATTCTAAATATAGCGCACACTTGAACTGATATTCCCTTTTTTAGGTGAGTTTTTCTTTTAGGGGGCTAAAATATTGTTTGCTTCCGGCCCTGTCCACAGCAGTACATTACCTTGGTTCTGTGTGGTAACTCATGTCTGCTTCTCCAAACTGGGGGTGAGTCATCTACTCTAAGTAATACACTGACTATGGCTAAGTACCTCAAACAACCCCAATTGAATCATCCAAACTATCCATTAACATATTGTACATTAGTCATCTGTATGTATTTTTAATAAACAAGGAATAACCCACACACTCTATGCTGTTGTAAAAAGACAAAAGAAATGGCACAGAGGGCGGCCAAGTGAATGCAACAATGAACAATCTCTTTGATTGCTTAGCAACACTCTGCAGGTAAAACACTACATAACACGGTTAACTGTTTTTAAAGAGACATTTCTATCTATAGCTACCCTGAAGATGAGTCATTGATCTTTTATTCTCCTCTCTCAGACTGCTGTAGGCTGCTGTGAAACTTGGCCTCTGTTTAAGAGTGTAACTCCAGCGCCGCAGCAAGGTTGTTAAGCAGCAGGGGCGACCGTGTCACCAATTTCTTGCCTCACCACAATTCTTTTAAGCTCAATTTATAAGCACCTCAGTCAGCTGAAACACATAACGTAGCTCTCGCTGAGGTCCTTTGTCTCCATTTTGTGGAACTCCGTTTAAAAGGTGAAGTTTACAAAGAGGGTCTACTGAGTGCCTACTAAGTGCAGTTCCCTCCCCACTGTTATTAATCAGTGAAATTAATTTTTTAAAATATCTTTTCCGCCTTGTACTTTCTCCTCCTCGCAACACTGGTGTCTACTTTTTAACTACGGTGCCGTTACGTAACAGCAGCTCAAATGTATGCAATGCCATGAATTTAAAAGCAACGGAAAACAGTCTGAGACAGCGAAATATTTCCTTCCATTAAAATATTTATGAAGCTGTGAAGGGACGTTAATGCCCAGTGCTGAGTCATTTAACAGCCATCTCATTCTCTGGGTCCGTGCACTAAAATGTCACTTTCACCCCTCCTTCCACTCAGCCCCGGTGCCTGTACACTTACTCCAAGTCCTGATTAGAAATGGTGGAGTTGCGGTTCTTGCGGAAGCCGGAGAAAATGGACAACACGCTGCGTCTTTTCTTTCTCCTTAATGACTGGCCCTGATGGAGGGATGACAACTGACTGAAGGGGACAGAAAGAGGAGGGGAAATGAGAGAAGTTTGTTGGTAAAGATGAAAGAAAAAAAGAATTGATGACACATACAGTATAGGATCAGAGTTAGGGGTCATTTTGGTGAAAAAGTACTTATTGATAACATTTTTACTTTTTAAAAAAAATACTACATCCACGGAGCCCTGCTGAATAAAAGTATGGCTTTTAACATAAATGGCTGAGACTGATGTTAAGTGTCTGGCAACGACTTGTTGTGAAGTAAATGCAACAGAACGGGGCAGGGAGAATGCAACATCTAGAGGCTGAATGTTGTTGTTATCAGTGTTGTTATCAATAGCACCTTTAATGCAGCTAGCTATGAACCAGTACACAGTACATTCTATGCAGGTCATCACTGGCTGGCGGATCCTGATGTTAACAACGGACTACATTATACTGTATGTGTTACTTATGCTAATGAAACACTTGAAAAGAATATTTTCTATTTTTTGAGTGGGCCTGCGCAGATGGTGTAATATATTTGACAGAAGGCACAGTTCACACTGCCTCATTTAATCTTTTTCATGCACTGCTGGTGAGCATTAAGCACACACTGTCATGTGGTCTTATAACAGTTTGAGTGCTACCATTTCCACGTGGTTTGGGTGGATAATGACAGTGCCGTTTGAGTTGCAGTTATATTTTTATGATATACCCAAAATAAAGTAAATTGATAACAAATTGCTGGCTTAAAATACCTGACCTTTAATGTTTTAAAATCACCGTCACACCAACTTAAAGTTTTAACCCAAATTGTACTACTACTTATGTTGAGACATTGACAGTTTTTAAAGCTAGATAGTGCAGCGTTAGTCTGAAGGTGGCGGAGCTTTATGTTGTGGGCAAAGCCTCAGTTGAAGTATTTATCACTTATATGTATGCTATAAAATATGTAGTTTTAACATCTGATAAAATGGGTCTTATTTTGGTGACACCCTAAAACTAAACTGGCAGAGAATCAGATGAAGCGCTGCTTTAAACCTGCAATGATTGGATTTTTTGGTCACTTAGGACAACAAGCTATAAACACAGCATTAACATATCATTTACCTTTTAAGTAGATACAGAAAACTTGTTAAACTATGTATAAATCCAGCATATACATTAGAAGAACCTAAGTGTTTTTGCATTTTTATGGAGTTGAGTTTCTGTCCACCTGAAGAATGACAGTCCAATATTCATCCTCCTTTTAGCTCTTTTTTTGGTCTCCACCAACTTCTGAGGGAAATATCTGGCTTTTTAGATGCTAAATGCTCCACTATCTTTACCAGCTGATAGAAAACGATGCTGATGGGAGTAATTAGTGAACTGAAACAGTAAAGTGGTGCACCTGAAAACCAAAACACTTGAGCTAAAAGATGCTAAAATGCTCTGTAGAGGGGAGTTGAATTGCATATTTAGGGGATAATTATCTGTGGGTTCATCACCCTTTTCGTGTACATGTAGTGATGAGATCCATTGTTTATACACAGAAGCTATTCTACATGACCACTGCGCAGTTTCAAAGGAAACTAGTTAGTAAAAAGGAGGCTGGACTGCAACAGTAAACAAGATTTACTTTATAAAATGGAATATGTTCTGGTTATTGAACTAATACGAGCTAATTATGCTTCTATTCATTGCAAATGGAGCCTCTTCACTACATCTGAGCTCAAGTGCTTTAGGAACATGCTGTTCATTCATCATTACATGGCATGAGTATACAGTAAAAGCATATAGGAGGACATTGAATTACTTCATATGTGGGTGTGTGTTAATATAGTGCTATTTTTGGTGTAGCAAGTTATTGTTTTGTGTCCAGAGCAGATGTATCCCATAGTAACCATTAAAACCAATGTCTTCAAATCTTCATACACAGTAAATATGATGCATTTGATAGATGAGAAGCAACCACAGGTTTTCTATCATTCACTTCAGCCTAACTGCATGAAATGTATGAAATGATACCATGTGGTGGAATACTGATAACATTTCCATTTTAGTTATACCAATTTAGACCTTTTCAAACTTGACAACATAAACCTTCGAAATGGTCCCCCTTGTATTTCCATGTTTGTTAATGCGGTGGCTGACAGTGCCACTGACAACAAATACTGGGTTAAAGTAGTTGTTTTGTGCAGTGTGTATGATTTGGCAGCATCTAGCAGTGAGGTTGCAGATTGCAACCAACTGAAAATTCGCCCATGTGCCTAGGAGACCTACTGTGTCCAACGCAAACACGTGAAAACACGCCCGTTCTGAGCGACTGCAGAAACATGGAGGCCGGCTCCATGAAGAGGACCTGCTCTGTATCTAGATATAGTGGTTACTATGGGTGGTAGTTACAATGGGTTACATCTACCAGCCACAGAGACAGGTGGACAAAAGAGCTAATTTCCAACCCTGGTACATTTACTCAAGTACTGGACTAAAGAACAATTTAGAGGTACTTGAACTTGGAACGGTTAGCAACTAAAGAGCCAGATATTTCATTCAAGCTGGTGGAAACAGTCACCAGGGGGCCACAAACAGGACTTAATAAATATATATATCAAATATATGATATTGCTGCAAGATGTATAAATATTCAAGTATTTGCCATGTCAAGCTAAAATGCGATAATACTGTATATACCCACCGCTGCCGCCAAGCATTAAAAAAATAATTCAAAAGCTGGTTTAACTAAATCATAATGTGTCCATCACCTTAACAACACCATCTGATTCCTGGTTAATGTTGGCTTACAGAATGAATATTGCCATGCAGTCATTGACTGAGCCAGTGTCTCTCAAAGCCTCAAATCAAGAGGGAAATGTTAGCAAAAAAGCAGCATCATCGCAAGCTGTCGTCTTAAATGGTGACTGGTTGTTTTTATCATAATCACAGGATAGCCTTCTCATAATTATCACATAAAGATGTCCTAATGACAAGGTGCGAAGCTCTAATCATGACATACTGAGTTAAAATTATGTGAAACAGAGTTTGTAATTACGGGAGAATGTGTCTGAGCTTTTCATGAATGTGGTGTGCTTCAATACTATAGACCTTTTCATTGCCATTCTGTCGCTATGGCAACAGCTTTGGTCCAAGTTCACTTCCTGTCAGCCACCGCATTAACAAACATGCAAATACAAGGGGGCCCATTTCGAATGTTTATGTTGTGAATGATAGAAAACCTGTGGTTGCTTCTCATCTATCAAATGCATCATATTTACTGTGTATGAAGATTTGAAGACATTGGTGTTTAATGGTTACTATGGGATACATCTGCTCTGGACACAAAACAATAACTTGCTACACCAAAAATAGCACTATATTAACACACACCCACATATGAAGTAATTCAATGTCCTCCTCTATGCTTTTACTGTATACTCATGCCATGTAATGATGAATGAACAGCATGTTCCTAAAGCACTTGAGCTCAGATGTAGTGAAGAGGCTCCATTTGCAATGAATAGAAGCATAATTAGCTCGTATTAGTTCAATAACCTGAACATATTCCATTTTATAAAGTAAATCTTGTTTACTGTTGCAGTCCAGCCTCCTGTTTACTAACTAGTTTCCTTTGAAACTGCGCAGTGGTCATGCAGAGTAGCCTCTGTGCTTTCTCTGTGTTAGAGACAGTACTGACTGTCTGTGTTAACAGATATGTGCAAAGCAGTTATATACTGTAATAAACACAACTATTTACTTTAAAGGAACAGTGGGTGGCATATAGGGGATCTATTTGTTTCTTCAGTGTATAATCATCTGAAAATAAGAATCGTGTTTTCGTTACCTTAGAATGAATCATTTATATCTACTGTACGTATAGAGCAGGTCCCCTTCATGGACCCGGCCTATAAACAATGGATAACATCACTACATGTACATGAAAAGGGTGATGAACCCACAGATAATTATCCCCCAACTCTGCAATTCAACTCCACTCTACAGAGCATTTTAGCATCTTTTAGCTCAATTGTTTTGGTTTTCAGGTGCACCACTTCACTGTTTCGGTTCACGAATTACTCCCATCAGCTTCCTTTTCTATCAGGTGGTAAAGATAGTGGAGCATTTAGTGGCTAAAAAGCCAGATATTTCCCTTAGGAGTTGGTGGAGACCAAACCTGGAGCTAACAGGAAGGTGAATATTTTCATTCTTCAGGTGGACAAAAACCCAACTCGATGCTCAATGCTGGATTTCTAAATAGTTTACAACAGGTTCTCCATACTGACTGAAAATCAGGGTTTCTGTTGTAAAAAACATATAACTTATAACTACTGACAACTGAGGGGCGGCAGACATTACTGAAGTACCAGCAACTACTGTAAGTCTGAGAATACAGTCAAATGAAATGGTCGTCACTGACCACTCAAATTTATCAACATGAATCCTAATTAGTATGTAACTGTATGAAAATAATATGTAAGACAGGCACATTGTTTTCATGAATGTCAGAATGCTGCGTTGCCGTAAAAGTTGCGGCCGCAAGGCATCGTGGGATGCTATTCTCTCCTTTCCTTTTGTAAAGGATGGTCCAGTGTGTGCTAGTCTAAAGGAGATAATAAAGGAAGCACTGAAGCATCTTTCCTCAGCATTTAGAGGATTCAAACAGCTCTTATCGTGGCTGCTACTGAGATACTTCCAGGTCATTTCCCTCCAATAGGAACCTTCCTAAGCAGAAAATAGTTTTCGACCGCAGCCAATATTTGCTAGCTCACAGTCTTCGTCTTCCTGGCCTTTGCTGCCGCATTGTTGTGTTTCTTGGTGTGCGAGTGCCACCTGTAGATCAGTGGAATAGTGTGAAACCATTGACTGACAAACTCAGTGTGCTACCTGTCAGGTAGAACTCTCTTGCTGTAGAAATCAGGCAGTCCATCCTCCAGCATGTTGACTCCTCCATTCTCTGAGCAACTATGCACACACACACACACACACACACACACACACACACACACACACACACACACACACACACACACACACACACACACACACACACACACACACACACAGGAAACGGACAGAATAACAGGATAACAACGATCAATCCGCTATGTCAACAAAAAACTGACAAAAGGTATTATCATTTCAAATGTCTGGCTGCCACTGCCAACAGAAGTCTGTTTGTAAAACAACTCCTCATCATGCTGCCCTAACTGAGTTTGTACAGATTTAGAAAAAAGCTATTTTACAAAGTCTCAAAACAAACAAGCCACTAAGTTCGAGGCTGCCCCGTGGCCCCTGGGAGATAGCTGCGCATGATTAACATTTGAGTCACAGAGACACATGCGACAGCTTCCTACTTTAAAAGGAACTTATTTTTGGAAAGTGCCACTGGCATAGAAAACAAGATAAATAACAACAGTTCACACAAAGGAGTCAAGAGATAAAAGAAACCAGTGAAAACTATCCATGTTGGGTTTACTTTCTCACCTCTAGTCTACACCCTTCTGAGCTCTTTTGTGGAAACACGTGGGCTGAAAAAATGGGGCACTTAAGGGTAACTTTGGTATTTTTCAACTTGGATCCTATTTTCCCATGATTTGGTGTCTAAGTGACTAAGGGGCTGTTCACAAGTAGCGTCTACAAACGTGCGGAAAATGCCAGACGTGCAGCTTTCATCCTCTTATTCAAGGTGCTTGGGAGGTTGCACTCCTGACGCATATGACGTTACTAAGCGACCAAAACCTGCATGCTGCGATGTCAAAGATGATGAAGCTGCGGTAATTAAGCAGTAAGCCTCACTGACTAAAGTAATCTCAGTCACAACAGAGATAAATGGATTTATGTCACTGACAATCAAGCACTGTATCTTCACTGCTCCATTTATCTGTGTCAGTTTGCCTGACCTTTCAGCCAGATGTTGTGATGTTCTTGGCCAGAAAGGAGATAAAGCAAGTAAAATAGTCCGTGGGACAGATGGTAAAGCTCTGAGTAGCCCTGCACTAAAATGATAAACTTCTCTTCCACATATTTACCATGGACTGATATTTACGGAAGATAGAAAATCTGCTGGATACGATTGGTTGTTCCTCGTCACATGACAAGCGGTGAGCACTACCACGGGTTTGGAAAACTCGATATAGCATCAGAGGCAGGCACATGAATGGAGGAAGGAAAATAACTCTGGATTTGGCTATTAGTGAATTTTACAACTTTTAGGACCTAATGAATATAGTGTTCACACTGGGAAGTTGATTTATCTCAACCAACTTTCTGGGCCCAATGGCATCACATGACAGACAAGGTAGCTGTAATTCCACTGTTTGGCCACTGCGAAAATTTGCTTTAAAGCCGGCGCTGTTCCTGGGGGCTTGGTCTACATAGACGACATTGTATTTGAGGGCACAAAAAACACAACACTGCAGCATCAGTGTAAGGTTACGTTCACTAAATGTGTTTGTTTTTTGCCACTGACAGTCTCAGATTGTTATTTTATGTACGTGTCTGACAACATTATGGAAAAGATACTGGGGAGAAATAAACAAACAGACCAGATCACAAGAAGAAGTCTCGAAATGTTGAAATATGAATATCTGAAAACTTTTTGTCTACACTTTTTGTCATGTCACCTCGCCAGATTTCAGAACGTGACTTCTCCTTGACCCAGACTCTTTCTAATGACAGACACTTATAATACTAATCAGAGCCATCTGTCATGGCAGAAACAAGCACTTTTAGTGGATGCAAATGACAGTTCCAGCTTGCCCCAATAGCACCATATTGTAGCCTGTGAGCAGCTGCTATCTACAGCGCTCTCTCTCAATATGGGTCAGATTTCAGAAATTGCTGTTCTTATTAGTCCATTAGACACAAAAACATGGGAAAATACGTTGAAAAATACCGAAGTTACCCTTTAAACCTATACAGTTGTGTTACTAGCACAATAAAGACTCCTTTACCTTCTAGGTGCCAGACGCCACTTTAAAAGTGGTAGCTAAAAATAAAAAAACATTTGTTCACGGTGGAGAAACTGCCCTTCAGAGTTTTTCCCATTACAAGTATCTCAGCAGAAAGGTGATTCCTGCCTACTGAAGCTCAGGATAAGGTCAAAGGTCAGTGCCACGGCATTTGCCATCCACTTACAGATTCTGGGGGAGGATGCCCTGCTCTGTGTCTCCGCGGTGGGCGAGGCCTGACGTGAGTCACGTGACGCAAGGGTGAGCCGTTGGTGGGGAGGGTGGACAGACACTCCCATGATGCCGAGTGGGTAAGAGGGGCAGAGTGCGGTGGAGCAGAGGGGGTAGGAGAAGGACTGGGCTCATCGCCTAGACCTGCAATGAGACACAAATTATTTTCAGGTCACATTTTGGCCGACAGTACACTGCATACTGAATTCAATTAAATAGACTAACGTTGCAATCAAATAATTACTTATGAAAGCTCTTCCATATATTTTTCACAACTCAAATATCAGGAAACAAACATGAAAACCTTCTATAGCCTTTATGTACTGTAGTGGCAGAAAATGGATAAAAATGGAAAGGAAAATAACTATTCTTAGACCATCACGAACCACTATGAGGCAAAAATGTCACATTTGGCCTGGGGGTGGCATCAAAGAAAAGGACATGTTTTTACCTAAAAAGGGTTGATGCGTCAATTTTAAGAATACATGCAATATTAAATACGCTGGATGATCACAGTCACTGTTAGCATACGCATTAACATGGGTATGTTCATGGCAGCATGGCAGGTTGCACACAACTTGTGCAGGCTGAAGAAATACAGTACCATCTTTTATTACCACTAGAGAGTCAAATGACCATGAAACTGCCATTATTGTAAATGCATCATACTATATGAGCAATTAGCTGCGAGTCCCTGCACATAAACTCACTCTGTCTGGTGGAGACGGGACGAATTCTTCTGGTTCTGGAGCTCCGCTTCTTAATAGCCATTGTGTCCTTTTGTCAAACAAGAAAAACGTACAATAAGCAGTGACTCGATTTTTAAACACTGTATCCAAATACGTAAATACAGATTTGACAACAGCACACAAAGAGAGCAAAAATTATATATATATATATATATATATATATATATATATATATATATATATATATATATATATATATATATATATATATATATATATATATATATAGTTTTAAATCAGTTTGATTGCTTTACAGCACAAAACAGAAAGAGGGGACTGTTCTCCTGAGTTTGGAGCGACATTTGGGACGAGGTGGAGGGAATGAAAAGCAACATGTTCGTCGTCTTCAATAGAGGGAAAGAAGAAATACAATGTAAGGGTGAAGAGGGGGAAATCAGCATCTTCTTTGCAGTGGGAAGCTTCAGGGATTATGGGAAATGTGGTCTTGATTTTGAGGAAAGCTGACAGTAAAAATACAAAGTGTTGTGGGACAGAGGAAGGCGATTTTGACCATGGTCTATTTTTAACAGCATTACATGGCATGCACCAAATTATCTGATCTTTGTTTTGATTATTTGATTCTACACCACACATGAATAGACAAACCAAGCATACATATACATATTATTAGCATGTCCTCAGAAACTTACTATTCCCAGGTTGACGCCCATGTCCTCATCAGGAAAGTCCAGAGATTCGACTATTCTGGACTGTCTGATAGTGCGTCTGCCCGACCCAGCGTCATCCCAACGTTTCGCCTGAGACACCTGCCGCAGCTGATGCAACACACACAGACACACACACACACACACACACACACACACACACACAAACATGCCGTGATGACACCTGGAACAATATCCTCCGACACAATCTCAGAGGAGAAGCGTGTCCGCCCTTGTACACAAGAAGCTCCAAAACAAAGCAAAGGGTTCTTTGCAAAGCCCATGAAGAATATGAATAAAATACAATTTCTTGATTATCAAAGTAGAGCGAAGTATGATAGAGGACAAACTTGCACTGCAGCAAAAACAGAGGAAAGAAAATGAGATGTAACGGTAGACGCAAGTGAATGGAATGCAAAACAGAGCAGGGCCGGCAGTGTTATTGCCAAAAGTCTATTTTTCCCTCCTTTTCCACTTGCTTCATTTTAAACAATTCAGTTTTACGGAGAGGAGAACCTGCAGGGTCTAATCACATCCTTAATGGACTCAAATCTAGTTGCCCGTGTTGTTTCTGAGTGCAATATTCTCTGAGAAAAGCTGCTCTATACTTACAACCCCTCATCCCGCTGATATGGTAATGACAAAGCAACTCAAAAACAGTACCTACTTCAAAAGAAACTAAAGATACTAAAAATGAAAAGATACACAACCTTTTTGACAGCGTGGGAGATTTCTATCAGAAACATTCAAGACTTCAGAATTTAATGGGTCCTCCATGCTACAGAAAGTCTTTCATAGGAGACCAATAATGAGCATCTGCACTTCACACCAAATTACACTACAACTGTTTCTTAACTCCCTAAATGTCATAATTTTCTTGAGTGTTGACATTTTGAGTGTAATCTGGAGGCATTTCTGGGCCGACTCCACCACACTCTAGTTGACACTGATGTAGCCGGAGGCAGAGTTATACCTATGCGGCAGCATTTTATGAATAATGTGTGTACAGTTATGTATTCCACAACAGACGTCCAAAATCCAGTGTGCTCAGCTTAATCCGTGACTCATCTTACTAAGAAAAATATTGACTTGAAATGAATCATCATGTCATGCACAAACACCACACACGCCCCACAAATCGGTGAATGGTTTTGTTAAAGCGGCAGCAGGTTACTCACGGATCAACATTTATATAGAAGCAATAAAATAAGTTGTTGTTTTTGGCGAGCAGCAGGAAACGATGTTAGACTTGGAAACAGTGAGAGTCTTGTCAGAGTGTGGAAACAATCCAACCAATGAGAAGGTGTCTGAGGCAGGGGGCGTGTCTGCATCCTGTCAATCACTTCTAACCTCCTTCTGGGGTGTGAAGCTTGGATCGATGTAAGAGTGGTCATTATTTGAGTTTGAGGTGTCAGTGTCCTCCCAGAATGACTTTGAAGATGCATATTTACATCAAGCAACTTAAAGGAACAGCTCACTTAGTTTGAGTGAGATCTCCAGGAAGTCTCTAGTAAGTCATTGCCCCCCCCTCTCCCCTCCTCATAAAACCTTATAATATATGTATATATTAAAAACAAAAACATAAAACTTTTGTTTTGTTATAAAAACAAAATGTACTTAATTATACATGTGTTATACTTGTACTCTTTATGTTTCTCATATTGTCTGTCTGAATAGATGTGTATTCACCCTCTGTCTCCGTTTTAGTGCCTGTCTCTTTAAGACTTCCTCCTGAAAAAGCCAAGTCTGCTCTGATCGGCTTGGGAGAAAAATATGGTATTATATTAATGATATTCTTTTCCTCTCATCAGTTGAACAATATAAATTTAGGTGGAGCTCTCTTTTTTTCCTCTCTCATCAGTAAATTAAACAGAATGTAAACTCGCCTTTCATATCAGATTCAATGTCATAAGTAAGCTACAATTATCAGATCAATACGAACATTCAGGCTCCCTCATGTGGCTCAATGGTGTACTGCAAATATAAATCTTTAATAAAAGACTTTGGTAGACAAGTTGAAAATTTATTTGGCGACCCTATTAAAATCTCCAACGATGCATCTATGGATGACTTTTCTAATGAGCCTGCATGTGACATAGGAAGGGGAGCCAAATTTGAGCCTACCTAATATATGTACCTAAATATATGTGTATATATATGAGACGTATTCCCTTTAAACCTTTGAGTGGATCCAGGCTAGCTGTTTCTCTCTGCTTTCAGTCAGTCTATGCTACGCTACAGTCTCCTGGCTCCAGGTACATAACTACTAAAGAGACATAAGAGTGATATCAATCTTGACATCTAGCTATTGGCAAACAAGCGAATAACTTACTTTTCAAAACTCTTCTTTAAAAAATAATTTCAGTAGCTCACATTTAAAGCTGAAATCTGTAATGTTTTGTGATTAATATAAGGTTGTGATCTACCGTTACTATACCGTTTTTGTTTTTTTTGTTTTTTTTTAAATAAGATAAAATTTCCTTTTAAAGGGAGAGTTAAGGAGTTTTGAAGTGGGGTTGTATAGCTACTTATCTAGCTACTATCCATAGTCAGTGTATCACCTACAGTAGATGACACCCCCAGTTTGGAGAAGCAGACAGGAGTTACAGCGTGGGGCAAAGCAATGTACTGCTGTGGACAGGGCTGGCAGCAAAATATATTTTAGCACCTAAAAGAAAGGCCTATCTAAAAAAAAAAAAAAAACTACACCAGTTTAAGTGTATGCTGTATTTGGAATATTTTCACCGTTATACATTGCCATCAGACAGCTCTTTAGAATGGGGAACTGCACTGAAAGCGAAGCTTATATATGTCCCCTTCAAAGCCAGCAGGCTCCGTTGACAAAAACAGTAAAGATACATTTCACTTACAGTTCAGTTCCCCTTCAGAAAATATTCTAAATATAGCAAAAACTTTCACTGATATTGAGTTTTTTAGGTGAGCCTTTCTTTACGGAGGCTAAAATATGTGTTTCTACTGGCCCCGTCCATAACAGTACATTACTTTGGTTTTATGTGGTAACTCCTGGCTGGTTCTCCAGACCTGGGGTGTCCTGACCGTCATCTACTTTAGATAATACAATGACTATTAATAAGAATCTCATACATACCCACTCCAGAACACGTGTACTATTCCTTTAATCTGTTTATGAACTAGAGCATAAATCTTTGCTGTCAAACTTATAGATTTCAGCTTTAAACACAGACGACACTTTGTTCTACATTTCTACAAAGAAATCATGCAGAAAAGGGATATTACCAGTACCAGGGTTTTATGGGTGGTATACAGCTCTTGTAGAATCTGGTCCACTATGGAGTTGGTCAGATAGGAGACCACAGACAACTTCACCTCTCTGAAAAGAGGAGAACAAAGGAAAGCAGAGGAGGGAATCAACGATTAAAATCCATATCTTAGCTGAAGTTCTTGGCTTGACTTTGAACCGTTCCAGCAGCTCTCCTCCTTACTCCAGGGCTCTGTTGATATCTTCGGCTGCTCTCTCCATGAGGGCGTTGCGGATGGCGGAGCGAGGGATCGATACTTGTTCGGAGATAGACGAGAGGGGCGGGCTGAGTCTTTCTGCGGCTGAGCAGGACATTGGACACAGCTCGCGGCACAGAGACACCATGGAGTCCACCACCACCTGGACACAGTCGACCCAAGACATGCATCACTACGTACATTTTTAATACATTCTCATTATACTGTTTCCGAAAAATGTCATTATTCATGTACAGTGTTTCTTCATCTGCTTGCTTAGATTTCATCCAGCTCCTTTACTCTCACTTGTCATCATCTTTTACTTACGTGCATTGCATCAATCTGTTCATCCACGACTACTAACAATGCACATGATCTGTTCATCCTCCTCCAGATCTGACTTTACCAGTTCACTCCAAAGTTGGACATCTGTGCATGAACTGAATTATGATCTTGACCTTTGCGAATTAGAAATGTAGCCTTCTATGTGACGGCAAAACCAGAAAGCACAAACAGGAATTTTAATTATGCTAAAGTAAGTTGAAATTCAATAGAAAGTATCCCAGATTCCTCCTCTGGGCCATGCTGCTTTTTTATCATTCGACTGCGCTGTGCTGCTGAATCCCATTGGGAAGAGAACGCAACTAAGATAATATTAAACTGTTCCTTCGCTGTGAATTTAAATGCTACATTTCTTTTGAAGTCAGCACACCTGCACCGCACATACACACACAGTTGCACGCTATTAATGGGCAATTTAAATGCAACTGGTCCAGAGCTCCACTACTGTTTAACATACGGATGCATCGGGGGAATGGCTGTTGTCTGCGATTATGGCCACGGTTTCCCCGCCAACCTACCTGCAGCTCTTTGTCGGCAGCCTTGGCCAGTTCTCCAGCCAGGGTGTCCAGTCGCTGTTTGACGGGGCCGTCCACTGACAACACGTGGGCCAACTCACACAGAGAGGGATACAGCTGATACACAAACACACAGCAGGACAGAGAAGAGAAGAGGTTAACCTCAGCGGTGGAACGATTGAGTATCAAAGGAATGCATTCATCAAGCAGAATGCCCCCCTTTCTGAAGGTTATATCATTGTACAGTATTTATTATAATGTTGGATAATTATTATGAATGTGCAAGTAGTTTTTAGGTGTAGTATCAGTTACTGGTGAAAATAACTTTGACAACATTATATAGTGTTGGCTGGTTTAATCCAGTGGTTCCAAATCTTTTTCTTGAAGGGACGGCTTATCTGTCATTGAGTAAACCCCTGACTAAGTCACATTATTGGATGCTTCATATTATATTTAATGCATAACAATAAAAGTACAGAACATCTGATAAACTCTACAATTAATCCAAATAGTGAAGGCTATATCTGCAGGACGTTTCAAGTGATTTGGATGACTTCTGAGCAAGTTATTTTCTGTGAATATTGCATCAGAGATGAGTTTTCCTGTTACTTTTAGGGACTTTTAATACAATTCTCTGTATTGTGTGATTTTTAATTTTTAACAATAACTCATGTTTAATAGGCTTCTTTTTTTTTTACAATTTCAGTGATTTCTTGTCCCTGACGCTTGGGCTATTAGCTCTTTGGTTGTGTACTTCTCTAATGCAGGACGATGAGAGGGGAGGCCCTGTGAATACAGCTTGTATTCAGGTCTTCACAGTGCCCTTATCCTGTGCGATTGAAATAATCCAGACTTTACAAATAATAAAAAAGAAAGTTGTCTTACACCCCTTTAAAATCAAGAAAGGCCCGTGACCCCTGTGAGGCTTTGGCAACCCCTTGTGGAGGTCAGGAACTCCAGGTTGGGAACAAATCAATATCAAAATCGTCATATTCTGTAAACTGAAAATAAGTTTTGTGACCCGGCAGCCATGTTGAAAGTTTGGAGTTTTGAGAGCAGTGACTGACAGCTGCTCAGAGACGGCTCGGCTCGGAGCACGGGAGAACGCATACGAACCCCTCATGTCTCATTGACCATTACTACTGTTGGGACATAGAGGCAGTTTTATAAAAATAACTTTTTATCATATTTGCTGAAATTTACCAACTGCAGCCTTAAGTGCAGTACTCGGAAAAAAAAAGTAGTTTAGTTAATTTCCACCACTGGTTGAAATATGTAAAGAAACAAAAAAATAGACATAAACACACTTCCTTCTAGTGTGTATATCACACCTCTGGTGGTATTATATGAGTAATTGCAGTGTAAATGTCAAACACACAAAATAAAGTGGAAATCTACTCACAGCTCTCGAGTCTCTGGCTTCCTTGAGGATCTGTCTGGCTGTCTGGACCTCCTCTCCTTCCTCGCTGCTTTTAAGGACACACACCTGCTGCTGCACCCGCACACACAGACGCTCCATCACCTACACGCACAAAACACGACATACGTGAATGCACACGATCATATAAAGAAATATCAGTAAAACACACATCAAAATACAAATTTGGACTTGTTTGCTACCATGTGCGCAAACACAAACATGTACCTGTTCGGCAGTGCTGGTGACGAGGCCTTGGTGCAGCCTGAGAGCCTGTTTCTGAGAGAACCGCTGAGTCTGGTTGTTCCTAAGCAGGGCACGCTGGATCTGTCTCACACACACACACACACACACACACACACACACACACACACACACACACACACACACACACACACACACACACACACACACACACACACACACACACACACACACACCGAGAGAGACAGAAAACAAACAGAAAGAGAGAAGAGTGGTGGGGATGACAGGTGTTTACAAAGCACAGTGTGCAGTAGACGGGAGACAAGTCCATTTGCATGGTAATAAGGAGAAAGGAGAGTTCTGATCCCCAGAAAAAAACGGGACGCCTTTGATTTATTTTCTTAGACTGAGCAGGTGTTCACTGCTTAATCATCTTATGTAAAGAAAGATGGAATCAAGAGTTTCACGACAATGTGCCCACAAACAACAACCCTGACCCAAGTAAAAGCTCTGCACACTACATACGCATACACTAAGTTGAGAACCAGGAACTGTTTCATTAGGCTGGATCCTTTTCTGATGATGGAAATATGCTAAACTGACGTAAAAATATGCGGATGATATTGATTTTTTTATGTTTCTGGAGATGTATCACAAATGCTCTTTTAGCCTTCTCTGAGCTTCTGGCGAAGCGAGATGTTGTGTGCGACTGACTGACAGCTGAGCCGCCAAGGAGATGGAGTTCGACATGCGAAGTAAACAGACTTGTTCTGCAGCTCTTAAGCCAAGTGACAAACAGCATTCAGTTAGCAGTGATAGTGACAAAAATGACCACACCATTCGGTACCTAAAATGACAGATCTTTATATATAGTCGTCTCTCCTGTCGAGCAATGTCCTTTTCCTGCATGGATATCTGTTTATGGATTTTAATGAGCCATGGTGCAACATAAGATATGTTGTATCCAGGCTAATGTTTGCTGTTTGCACACAGCCTTTGTCTCGTTTGTCGCAGGCTGCTGTCTGGATGTCAGTAAATGTCACTGTCATGCCAATGAGAGGATGTTAGTTTGCTTTATGTAAATGTACCATGAAATTAAATGTTTTGATTGGCTACATTGATTGGCTGATGACACGGCTAGATAACGGCACACACACAAACAGATGGCGGTGATCAAAAAATAAAAAATGTGAATGGGTACCGACACCAGAGGACATCGACATTCAGAGCACATCTATGTGGTGTATATGTTGGCTGTGAAAGAGATGCACTTTCTGGTGTGAGTTTGTAAAAGTAACAGAATGTGCACAGGCTGAATAGCCCACATCTGAATCACAGATGTTCTCCAGTCACATCAACAGGAGGTTGACAAATTGGAGACGACCACTTGTTGCCTGTTGTTCAGCATACAGCTGCTATTGAATCAGCACCTCTTTGACAAAGTCTCAACTACGAAGGACAGAACCTATCACAAAATAAAAAAAAAAACAATAAATAAACAAATGCAAAAATAGCAAAAATAATATTAAAGCCATTAATTAATTGATAAAATGTGACATAACTTGACATTTCTCTTTTGATTTGCTTCTTTATCTTATCTCATTAATTCCCTTATGTATTTACTCTTCTGTTAAATTTTCCCTTTCATTTATTTCTGTATTTATTTTTTATTAATTTTTACATTTATTTATTTATTTGCTATTTATCTATTCATTCATTTATTTTATATGTATTTATTTATGTTGCATTTATTTGCATTTTTCTTTTATTTATTTATTTTTTATACATACATATTTTCATTTATAATCTCTGAATATTACAACTTAAATATTGAGAGGGCATTAGGAAATCTCTGACAAGAAATTGTCTTTTATGCTAACTTTTATTATGGCACATATCCAGCAGGAGTTTTAATTACCATAACTCACAAACACAGAATATACTGTATGTGCGTTGCGTCCTCTTGCCTCTCATTGCTTCTGTAAAGGTTTACTCATCACTTCATATGCACAGGCAAATGAAAGTCATTCATCAACCCCTTGAATCTTCATCCCATTTGTCAGGTAATGCAGTTATTAACTATCTGCATTTCCATAATATGATGCAGCAAATTTAGCCATCACAAACTGAAGGAAAGGAAGCTCCACTCACCTTGGTCAGGGCTTGGTCCGTCTTCTCTGGGGTGCTGCGGTACGCCTGAGTGACGTCACTGAGGGGGAGGGGCATGTACTGGAGGGTAAAGTTGCTATTTATTGGGGAGAAAAGGAAGAGACAGAAGGAAGAAAGAAAAGATAATATTACAAGGGCTGTACCATAGACTGTATATAAGAAGTTGGACGTAGTCACAGTGACGTCACCCATTGTTTTGTTGACTGCCATTCTGAACCCTCAAGTTCACCATTTCTGCTGTGACCATATCAACAGTTTTGGCTGTTGATATCTTGGTTATTTGCAACCAGATGTGAGAGAGGAGGGTGGAGCTAAATACAAGCGAACGCTGAATAAGACATTTTCAGGCGACCACAATGTTACACCTGGGCCAGACCAGCTGCGTGAACAGCACACGGTGGCTGTTACCTCATGGCTGCATGTCCGCTGCATTTCTGCTGTTGCTGCTCTCTCTACAGAGTTTCACTTTCATAATGGCCATTTAATTTCATTATAAATGTCATTTATATTTATTTTAGATAGAGAAAGGTCAAGCAATGTGGTAATTTGTAAACAGTAACTCACATTTAAAATCCCATATTATATTCATTCATGGTGCCCTAATTCACTGCATGTTCTACAACACTCTCCTGCAAATATTTCAGAATAAAAGCCTTGTCTTAACAAATGAAGGAGTTCTGTCCACAGAAAAAAGGCTTTAGGGGTTTTATTTTGAAACAAAAGCAGGAAGAGTTGATTTAAAAATAAATCTCTACTTTTTTTCATGTCCGTGACATTATCTACAGATATAGACATCAACAGTGTAGTAATGTAGCTGATATGATGTCAATATACAGTCAAACAATCACTTCCACTGTCTGTTGCTGCAGTGAACCGTGCGGCTCGCTTCAAAAATAGGCGAGATCACGAATCCCTAGATGAAATGCTGCTGACACGCAGCCGTGAGACGCATGTCTCATGAGGCTGGTGTGGTTGCTCGAACCTGTTAACATGGACGCCCAAATTAAAAAAAACAGGTAATGCAGCTGCCACGCACTCCTCACACGGGTGGTCTTGCCCAGGCTTTACAGTTAACTTTAATGAACTGAAAACACAATGTGAAAGGGTTAAAGATACAAGACAACACCGTGGTAGTGACCTGATAATCACAAGGTAGCCACGCCCTAAAACATACCCTACTTTATGGTCTATTTGACTCCAAATGGGAACATAATTCACTAAATGAGCATCATGCTATAGTGAAGAAGTCTTTAAACTAGTGACTGAGACCATAAAGTCATATTTTCAATGTTTACTGAGGTAATAAATCAAGTGAGAATAGGCTCATTTTCTCATAGACTTCTATACAATCAGACTTCTTTTGCAACCAGAGGAGTCGCAGAGAGAATGTAGGTTTAAGACATCGGCTGAAGCTTCCATTGTGGATTTTGAATGAATATTTGAATGTCTGTCGTCATGATTTATGACATCATCACCCTAAAAATAAAAAACAGATTTTTTTTTATTGCGGTTACATAAATGCAAGTTGCAATAACAAATAGGAAGAATTGTGATGTTAACAAGAACAAACAGGAAACATCCAAGGCACTTTTAAATAGTTGTCTCCAATTCCCTAATACGTAAATGCACCCACACATCCTTGTAAAACACACACACAGACACAAACACACACACAGAAAAAAATGACAGTTTGACTGGCATGCACATCACAGGACTGATGAAACGCTGTGTAATAGTAAACACTGTACAGAGATGGTTATCTGCCTCTCATGTGGGTGAGTGTGAGTGATCCGTTTTATGTCTGTATCCCCTCCTCAAACCTTTTTTTTTTTTTTTGATGTGTGTGTTGTGTTCGTCTTACTGCTCCAGTGCTCTCGCCACATCTTGGAAGCCCGTCGCTGTGGTATTGTTCCGATCCCACGTCACACTCCTGAGAGGGGATCAAACCGGCAGGAAATAGGAGCAAACAGGCACAGAGAGGAAGAAGAAGAAGAAGAGGAGGATGAGTCACTTTCTAATGCTCCTCAAACACACACGGGGCATAGTATCACAGTTACCGACCACGCAGCTGCACAAACGCTTCACAAACAGGATTAACCAGACATTTGTCTATTCTTTTTGCTACATGCATAGAAAGAGTCCACATCATAACATTAAGAATGCATGAACAACTGCCGGGCAACTAATGAGCTTCTGTTACTTCACGGTGCAGATTCTCCACCTACACTCCACACTGTCTAACTCCTGTTTTTAATATATCAGTCATTTTCAGCCCCTCTTTCCTCTCATCCATCCTCCTCTTCCTCCATCTCCATCTCTCCTTCCCTCCACTCGCTCTGCCCTAGAAATTCAATCAGCTAAACCCGAAATCTAAATCCTTGGGTGGTCTCCCCATCCCTTTGTAGCTTTCTCCCTCTCTAGTCCACATCCAAACCGTCCTAAACCCACCATCCTAATACTACCATCCTACCCCCCGTCTTTCTTTCTGCTGCACCCCTTGCTCTTTCTGCCTATCTCCAGAGTTTCCATCTGTTCCTTCCATTCCTCCACCCCCAAAACACACACACGTCTTCAATCTCTGCTTTTTCTTTTCTGGTGCAATACATTGTATGCCTGAAGGCCATTTCCCCCTCCCTCCACCGGTTCTCCTCGCTATCCCTCCAACTCCTCAGTCTTACTGTCTTATCTCTACATGGTTCACTTTCACCCGTCTATCTTTGAAGCACTGCACTGTTCTGCCTCTGAGCAACCTCAATATATCCTCTCCTCAAACCATACCTAACATATTCATTTTCTCTCTGACCTTATTCTTTCATCTGTCCTCTGACACCTCCCTTATCCCGCTCTGCAACAGTGTGCTCTGATCTGCAAGAAAATCCCTCCGCTCCGATCAGAGAACGGTTTTAAAACACAAACCTGAGCGTCGTGTTGATCTGCAGGGCTTTGCTGAGCATTTTGGCCCCGGAGTCCTCCAGGAGATTGCCGCTCAGGTCCACCTTTCGTAGGCAGGTGTTGGAGCCCAGGGCGTTGACCAGCACTGTGCCCCGCTGGCGAAGCCTCGAGTCGGCCAGGGAGAGAGACTGCAGGGCCTGGAGGAGGCAGGAAGGGGAAACAAGGTGGAAGATGACGCTTTCAGGGGTGAAATAAATGTGAGGGTTTTATATTCCAAAAATCTGGAAATGTGTCCGGGTTTGGAGATTGTTACAAAACTTTTAAAACCTGATTTTCATCCAGGTTATTGTATTATTGATCCTCGAAGATCAATAATAAAAGAAGGATAAAAATCAAATTTTCCCCAACACCATTTTCAGTTCAAATCCTCTGCAGCTGAATCATTTATTGTTTTTCCACTTGCTTAGAAAGACCCAGTGCATAATAATCAACTACTTACATGCACTTTCTCCCAAATTTCCATCTACTTTCTTTTATCAGAGAAACTTTATAAGCAGTATTCTTGCATTAGGACATATCTACTATAAACTGTGGTAAACTACATCTTCTTGAACACATATTACAACTTTTGAGCGCTGCAAAAATAATTTCAATAAAAAATAATGTGTACTTTTCACTAACATTTTTGCATTTCTGAAAATATTTTAGATGCAAACCAATATATTCATCAATTCTCCCATAACCAATTATGTTAAACCCGTAGTTGGCAGAATATTTTGGCATCATTGGGCAAAAATTCCACAATAACCTTTCAGCATATTGTAATTTAAGGGTTCTGAGACAAAACTAGACTTCTGCATCCCCTATGCTCTGTTTTCAGGCTTTAAAAAAACTATCCTGTGACAGGAGACTTGGCCAATCACAGGTAATTTCAGAGAGTGTCCCTAATGGCTGTGCTCGAGCTGGTGCATGGTATTTCCTGAACTGATCTCAACATGGCTGCTGGGTCACAAACTTTCTCATTTTATAGCTAAACAGTAACTACAAGATGTTTAGAATACTGATTCATATTTGATCAACATTGCCTCATTTGACCGTTTGGTCGGAGTTTAAGTTAACTTCTGGGTCTCGTAGATGTAAGCTGACAGCAGACTTTAAATAAGCTCTGATTGGTTGTTTTCCTCCGGTCTATGACATTTTGCAGATGCCATTAGGAGCACCACAGAACACAGAAGAACATGATTTCTTTCAGATTTCCTGTCTCATACACTACTGTCAGGATATAATGGCTGTTTTATAAAAATAACTTTTTAGATCATATTTGCTCCATTTATACCCACTGCAGCTTTAAGAAAAACTATACAGAAATAGCCAGTATTCCCGCTGATGGTCTTGTTTGAATATGTAGGTCATATAGAGACATCAGTATTAAAGATTCATAACCAATTAAAAGTTAATTGTAGTAACTTCAAACAGGCAAGATCAACCTGTTAATTTCTGAGCTTTAGAGTAACTGGTTGCTGGATCTTGGTACCTTTGGACAGAGCCAGGCTGGCTATATCCCCCCCTGCTTCCAGTCTTTTTGCTAAGCTAAGCGTCTCCTGGCTTGCTGTCATTTTCTCACATTTGATGCCTGCAGCCATCTGTGACTCATGTACTGAAGTGTTAGCATGGGGTCCTGGACCAAAGCTGTGCAGGACACATACACAGATGATTCATATGTTTGTATTGTCATCACTCACTTGGCGTGTAGACTAGAAGGCCAGTGACTCTCTGACGAACTTCCTTTAAACTTACACACTGACACCCATCTGTGCCTCTGTTAGCGTGCTTGCACACATGTATCCGAAAGAGTCGTTGTGAGCTATCACCATCAACAGTGGTAAATAATTGAGTAAGCTACTTGTCATGCTGGATTTACAGAGCGGAGAGCAGAGAGAGCCCCAGGAGCCTCGTGAATACACGGAGACCAAATGAATCTTTTTGCCGAGCCCTGCAGACAACATGACTCCTGTGCATGTTCACACCTCCTGTGTGTAGCAGGTGGGAGAGTACGCTTAAATGAAAATGGAGGAAGACACAAGATTTTAAAAAGCGACAAGTGTGTGCTCGTGCGTGTCGTGCAAAGGATGCGCACACGTGTGTGTGGCTACAAATCTGTGAGGCATGTGTAGGCGTGCATCTGTGCGGAACACCGCGGAGGATTTGTGTACAATATGTTACATAATAATCCAACTCACACACTCTTCCTCTTGCACCAAATGAACCAGCTTCTGCAGAATTTCATCCAGCACCCTGGAGGAGGCAGAGAGAAGAGGAAAACATTCATCATCAGTAGTCGTCATCGCAACCATCTGTGCTGCCGATTCCCCCGCATGGTCCGTACCTGCCCTTGATGTTGAAGTTCTTCCCCAGCATCAGGTGTTTGAGGGAGGGGTGCCTGGAGAACGCTGGGATGACAGCCAGCAAGTCAGCATCCAAACCTGCACATAATAGAACACAACACACAAATCACTGGAGTGCAAAGCCAGCAATACTAAACTCTCCAGAGCCTTTGTGAAAACACACTTCCAAGTAGATGTATAATTAGATGTTTCTATGTATTGAAGAGAGCAAGCATGAAGCTTAAGATGATACCTTAACTTTCATGTCAAACTGAAAATGTCAGATTTCTGGACTGTCACACCAATGACTCTTTCAAAACACTTTTTTTTTTTTTATCTCATGTACCGTTTTGGAACAAAATCTCACTGCCCACTGAAATGCCAAAATACTCTTAATTTACCCCCCTACATCCACCCACTCACATTTTCAAAAGCTCAAGGATTGAGGATGCTGCTAAGAGGAAGTGGTTACCATGGCAAGATATTTCAGCAACAAAAGGATTAAATGCCTCTTTCAGGGAGCAACAAAATAGCTGTGGTTAAATAAACTTAAATGCCTCTGATGTGAGGTGAGTTTATTCTTGTGTCAATGACAGGAAACTATGAAGGAGCTGAACCAGAGTGTGTCGGAAGAGACACATATTAATGTAATGAATAGCTGGACGTATGTTTAGTGGTTAAGGCCGGGTTCAAGAAAATGAACTTCAGTGGTTTAGCATTGAGTATCTACATGGTAAAAGCACCAATAGGTAAGATTGGACCAAGTACGATTAAAAAAACATTTTTATATAACTATATCCTGACAGTCGTACACAAGACAGGTATCTGAAAAAAATCATGTGCCTCTGGTGTCCTCTGGTGATCCTAATGGCATCTGCTTGATTTCACAGACCAGAGAAAAACAACCAATCAGAGCCGAGCAGGAGCCTGCCGTCTCTGAGCAGCTGTCAATCACTCGCAAACTCTGATCAAACTAGGCAGCACTGATCAAATATGAATCAATATTCTGTTGCTGTTATGCCTATTTCTCGCCTCGACAGCCATGTTGAGATCAGTTGAGGAAATATCAAGCACCACAAGCAGCTGGAGCAAACTTTCACATTTTACAGCTAAACAGTGACTACAAGATGTTTCTGAAAACATTTGAGACGAATAGATATTACAGTTACAGACTATTGATCCACATTTGATCAGCACGACCTAGTGACTGTTTGACTGGAGTTTGTGTGATTGACAGCTGCCTCCACTGAATGAACAGCCAATAGGAATGCTCTCTCCAATAGGAATGCTCTGTCTCTGAAATGACCTGTGGTTGGCCAAAGTCTCCCATCACAAGGTAGATATTTTTAAAGCCTGAAAACAGCCATGAGAAGGTGCAGAAGTCTAGTTTTCTCTCAGAGCACTTGAATTACAATATGCTGAAAGGTTATAATGACATTTCTGCCCAATGATGCCAAAAATGTTCTGCTACCATCGCTCTAAGACCATCAAAACTCCAGCAACACTTGTAGTATATAGATTTGAACACACATTAACCTCACAGTAAACTTGTTCTATATACTACAAGTGTTGCTGGAGTTGTGACCTTCTCCATGAACCTAGCAAGTAGGTGAAGTCGTGCCAGAGACCTCCACTCATCTAAGGTCAAGAGTGGTTCAAAAGAACTTTTCTACTGGATGAAAGTCTGTCATCTTAATCTAGTCATATTTTCAAACAGCAGTGGATGTTAAGATTCACCATAGAGACAGCACACACCGTGAAATGAAGATTAGAAATATTAAGTCTAGAATTGCCGCCTCACGGTTGTATGCCTCCGCCAATAAGTCACATTGCAGTTTAAATCCATATCTGTCCAAAATGTCATCACTTCTTCTATTTTTTAGGCCCTATTTGTGTGAAATTCTCATAATCAGCATATGAATTGCTGAATTATATCCAAAGATGTGTTTTTTGAGGCCACGGTGACCTTTCACCACCAAAACCTAATCAGTTCATCCTTGAGTCCAGGTAGATGATTGTGCCTCATTTTAAGAAAGCTCGGAGAATACAGCTTTCACAAAAATGGGATGGACGGACAACCCGAAAACATAATGCCTCCAGCCACGGTTGTCGCCGGCATGGAAGAATAAGTCACAGGGATCAAAATATAACCAAACATCATGTCAAGGACAGCTTTTGCTCTTTTATATCAAATGAGAGTCGGTTCACAATATTATTCCAAATAATTTGACAGCAAGATTATATGATGATAAACATGATTATATTATGCAGGACTTGCTGTTGGACCCACCCCTCACCCACCTACCACCTTGTGTATGATGCTATGTAGAAGCTGCATTTTAAGCCCCGAAGCCCAGAGATCGACCAGCACACCTTTGCTGTAATAACAAACATCTCAAATTTCTGTGTCAAATGGCCTTTGATTAAACATAATTTAAAAGGGCCCATCTAAGAGATAGGGCTGAGATTAGCTAATAATAAAGGTCTTAGTTGGTGTCGTAATTTAGAGGAGCAAATTCACTAACAAACCTAGGATTAATGGGTCCCTGATGGTCTGGTGCACCAAGGCTGGGTCTTTTGCTGTTAATCCAGACTTGAATATCAAAGAAACATCATTTGCTTTCCTGTACACTCTGTTAGTTCAGGCAGAGCACCAAAGTCATACTAGCACTGGGCGATCGGCATCAGCGGTTTCATTCATCTTTCACAATCATTGGCTTGTTCATGTGCTGCTTGGCTACCGGCGATCACATGCATGCAGTTGCACAGCTCTGATGTTCCTCACTATTCCTCTGCTGATACACTAATGTTAGCTCCCTCCACCACCCCAACCTCCTCATGTGATTAGCTTTTGGTGCTGTTGATTTAACTAAGCTTTAATGCTCATGTACATTATGTTTATTGATGGGGATTAGCTCTCCCAGCAGAATCCTTATTGCAGCTGTGATTCTTCCGATCTTCTTCAAAGAGCAGAGCCTTTTCTGACAAATCTAACCGCATAAGCAGTTGCTATAAATTATCAATTCCTTCATATGCATATTATGCATACATAAGTGTCTCTGACTGAATTATTGTTTTATGTTAGGAAAAACCTTTCAATAATTAATCAAACAAGTTAAAGGACTTTAAATACATCTCAACAACTAGTGGGACTCACATGTAGGGCCATTCTTTAAAGGGGTACTCCAACAACTTAGTATTGTACTTCAACTGAATCTAAGCTGAGATGACCTGATGACCTCACTATGACATTATCAGGGTTATGTCCCCCCAGAACCACAGAATATACTACGCAACATATCGCAAGTTGTGTAAACTGAAGTTCAGGTGTAAAATCTGTGTCGTGCCCCTTTAGTTTGAATGCTTGTGGCATATGTACTGTAAGGTGCTGCTATTGTTGAGACTGACATTGATTCACTAGATTTGGTCAAAAAGGAAGAATTTCAAATGAAGAACTGCAGATTGGTGTACAAACCATGATGGACGGGATCAAAAAGCGTTTCAAATACTCTTCATCTGTATAATGTGAGCTGTGTCTTTAGGCCTACAGTAGCACAATAGTAGTACTATTTTTATTCAGTCATCACACATAATACAATAAGTATGAACAGTACAATCAGTATTAACACAGTCAACAGTCTTTGTATTAAGTAGTGACTGAATAGACACAGGTAGAAGCAAAACGCTTATATATGCCTAACCTATATTCTTGTCAAATTAAGCTACCCTCAATAAATAAAAACAAACAAAAATATCATTCACACTTGTAGCTCTCAAAATAGCTTTGCAAACCATTCTTATTAAAACCAAAAACAAATTACACATTCTTAATTTTATATTTGCATTATTCCATAATTTGACCTCAACAACAGAAATACATCTCCTTTCAATACCCATTTTATATTTTTGCACAATAAACTTACAAATACCTCTAGATAGATCATATTTGCTCTCCCGCAGTGAATAAAAAAACCTTTGTACACCACCTGGGAGTGACACTGATTCGGCTCTGAACATTATTTGCATTGGCCTCAGCGTTTGCAATTAAGCTCGTATAAATTTAAAAAATCATATATGTTTAACTATAACTTAGGCATTTATGCTATGAGGCTAACATGAACTTATAAACAATGAATTAGTGTGATCACAGTAACTGCCCTTACGTATATATGTATGGCTCATTTTTGTAGTGACTGAACAGTCGGAGGGAGGGAGTGGATCTGGTCTGCGCTGCCTTGACCATGGTTGGACGGAGTAATTAAGTTTGCTGTCTTGGTTCAGACTACAGAGCCTCCCGTTGTTGTTTCATAAATAAAGGTGCAACTCAACTGATTTGCACAAGACGTGATTGGTTGATGCCCTTATTTGTGGTGTGAAAGCTAAAAAAAAAAAAAGTTCTGGAAAAAAAAAAAAGCACTGCGCTTTTTTGTTTTTTGCTGTGTGACATTTGCATTCTGAGTCAACACATTCACAACAGAAACAACAGTTTGAAAATATATTTTGACATGCAAAAGTGCAAAAGTCTGTCAGATGGGGAGCCCAATAGGAACGCTCTCTCTCTCTGTAATGACCTGTGATTGGTCAAAGTCTCTTGTCAGGGGATAGATTATTTAAAGCCTAAAAACAGTCATGAGGAGGTGCAGAAGTCTAGTTCTCTCTCAAAACACTTGAATTACAAAATGATGAAATGTTATTATAGACTTTTTGCCCAATAATGACAAAAACATTCTGCCTGCTGAAGCTTTAATCTGAAAATACACAACAGCAGACCATCTAAGTCTATCCTATGCAGGTGTGTGCAGGCGTGCCTCTCACCATTATCAGAGATGTCTAAAGTCCCCACACACGAAACCCGAGGAAACAGCTCCTGAATCACCCCAGCTCCTGCTGACCTCAACTGTGGGAGGAAGACAGAGAGGGGTGAGGCATGATGGGATAGCCAAGAGCGTCTATCTGTGAAGAAGATGATGCGAATATACCTAGAGCACAGACTAACAGAGCGTACCTCACAGCTGCTGATGTCCAGGTGTAAATCAGAGATATGAGGGTTATTGGACAGACCTAGGAACAGAGCCCTGGAGGAAAACACAGGCAGGGAGGGATGGGAAAAGAGAGACAGAACAGGGGGAAGCAAAGAGAATGAGGGAGATTAATGGAAAAGCAGATAAGGAAAGAGGGGATGATAGGTAGATAAGAAGATATTACTAGACAAAGGCGAGGCGAAAATGACAGAAAAAAAACTGAAAGAAAGATTAATCCCAAATAAATCCAATTGCTTCTCTTCCTCCCTCTTAACAACCTGAACAGATCATCCGAGCCCTCCCCGTTGCCCCATCCTGTCCCACTCTCTCCTCCGCACACCTAAAAGTTTTAGAGCCATCTTAAAGGATTTACAGAAAAGTAGCTTAAAAAAGAAGATTCATAGCTCACTACCTCCCTACCGGAAATCACCTTAAAAAAACGATATTTATTCAGGAGAAGTGGCCAATTGTTGCGCACACATACACACACACACACACAAGCCCAGCTGGATACAAAAAGAAAACTTCATTTGCACATCAAGGCTCTGCTGGAGGTTGTACTCACGCAATGAATACACATTTAAGAGTTATGCACCGTGAGAGGAGGTAATGAGGAGAAGTGCTAAGTGGGGAGTCTGCTCCGTCCACTTTGGATGAGATCCATCACGCGAGCACACTATCATCTCTATTGTTGTTGGCAGTTTGTTTGTTTTGTTTTGTTTACTCTGCTATTGATTGAGTTTCTTGGCTACGAGACACTAACAGCACGCTACAGACCTAACAGAGACACTGTAATAAAGCATTATTCCATCTATTCTCTGAGGGGAAACTCGCTTTTTTGAGTTGGTTTAGCTACAATCAGATCTCCTGAAGCTGGTGAGGAGCCGCGTCAGCACAGTGGACGCCAGCCAATACGGGGGCTTCAATCCGTGTCCTCTGATTGAAGGCCAGTCTACCCACGTTGTAGAAAATGGATCTGCTGTCGAGGAAAAAGTGCTTGAAACCTAATGCGAGCCTTGATGATTAAATCTCACTGATGGTTTGGATGCAAACTACACTCCATATGGCAGGAGCTATTTTAACGTTCAAGCCTGACACAATAACAAAAAAAAGGAAAGATCTTATATTTTCAGACTCTTGTTGGCTGTTTGCGAAGGTTAGAAATGAAGTATAAAAGGGTCTTCAGCAGTGATACTCCCTGTGTGCAATTTAGACAGCACTTTAAACTAAAGCCCCCTACAGCATCATGGGTGGACACATTTTCAGTACCACTGGCCCCGGTGGGAATTCATCCTTTACCGCTTGAGGTTTGACTAAACACTGTCAGTAGTACAAATGGTTGTTGACACAGAGGCGGCTTCAGTTTAAGCTGCTGGTAACACACTTAAAGAGGTGGACAGTTAAAAATAATATGCTACATGAGTTGCCATATAAACTACTTCTATCACAAACCTTATTCATAGCTAAAGAGATCTCCACATTTATGTGAGCGTACAGCTGCTAGACTGTAATCTGTAGTCTCATTATATGGATTTAATTTACTCTATTCAATAACATGTATTTTTGGAGCAAAACATTAATTTCTTTAATAATTTCAAGCCCTGTATAATATCCAACCCCAAATTATTTTCCATTAATTCCAGTTAGGACTTTGATAGCGTCTAGTAAGATCAGTATCTATAGCCTACCTACAGACTTGATCCAATATCATTTAAAAAGGACCTATTATACTTTTGTGCTATTTTCCCGTTCCTTAGTGTTATGTTTTTTTTTGTGCTTGTAAAAGCTCTGCAAAGTTACAAAGTCCAGGCTAAAGGAAGTTACTCTCCTCCACAGAAACACTGCCCCTGAACTGCCTGAAAAGCCTTACTTAAAGCCCGCCTTTTTTCTGTAACGTGGTGATGTCACCAAGTAACATATTTGCATAATAGTTTAGTCTAGCACGCCCTCAAACAAAGCTAGTTAGAGCGGAGATAAGAGTTTGGTTTGCTCGACCAATGACAACAGAGTGGGCCAGCTGACCAATCAGAGTAGACTACTTCTACTAGAAACCCACCTGAAAATAAGCATAATAGGTCCTCTTTAACATATCATACACAAAAGTGAGTTTATTCAGCTTTCTCATATAATAAGTATAATATTACAGGGACTGTTTGATGTGCATATTAGTGCATCCTCTTGGCTTTTATTGTAATTTATTTTGCCAGCTCAGTATGTGCATCCCGTCCCGAGTTTCTCTGAATGAAGAGGAAGTCATTGTTTGCCAATTGGCTGTCACAGGAAGCGATACACTAGTCAAAGCTGATCACCATCAGTGGAATATTCATGGTATAACCACATCAGGAATGCCACAACTACTGCAGCGGCAAATACAAACACTGATTATACGCGTTTACCATTGTCAATGAGTAACTTCCCCACATTTTGTCCAAGTACCAATTCAGACTTTCATTGAAGGTATCTGAATATCGATCAGATACCAGTGTAATGTTTTCCCAAATGTTAAACTTGTAAACCTCACTGTGTGGAACTCATTGAAATCATTTCAAATGTAGCATGAGTGTAGGGATTGCTTTTTTATTATGACAACTTAACTGCAATGTGAACCTGCTAGATCAGGATATCATGCTATTTTAAACATGCTGATTCAGCATAGTGGATTGGTGCCTGTCAGCTCTAGGCTTTAGTGTTTGCACTACACTGAACACTGCACTAAACAACTGATTTATACATTACCACATTACAAAACATATTTCATTCACATTTAAAACCTCAGTAAACTGCACATGTTATTATGTGCAGTTTTTCCACCTCAACCAATGAATCCTGATGACAACATATGCAGATACTCATTTACTCTGTACTGCTGGATTCTTTCTTTCTATGTGGACTTAACATGCTGCTTGGATTTAGATGGGGCCTTGGTACCTTTGTGACAAGTGCTCCTGGCACTGGGATATATATATATATATGTATATATATATATATTTTTTTTTTTCAGCTTTGAAAAAGCAGAGCTTACTTTTCACAGGTCACTTCCTCTGTCAAAACTGACCTTAAAAAAACAGCTTGACAGTGCACTTTTGAAAGTTTGTTTTGATGTTTTTTTGGACTGATTTATTTATTTTGGATTTATTTATTTATATGTCAAAGAGATGGATTTTGTAAGCAGCATGGCCATATGCATCAGTTATCACATCCCAAGGTTGTCTGGGGGATAACATCTTTAATACATTTTGGGTGCATTTACATATGAATGTATCTTTTTTGATGTATGGAATTATAATCTATACATATAAATAATGAAAAATGCAATGGGCTCGAATTGAAAGAGGTTACTGGAAGATGTACAGATGCTGCTTTATCATCTGTTTGTGATTCTGACCATTCAAGTGATTTGCATCATAAACAGGATGTTTCAAAGGTTCATTTAAACCCTTGCCTACAACAGTGAGTATGGAGGGCGGAACCTGCGAAAAACGAAAATAAATCAATAAATAAATAAATGACTCAATAAATTAAAAAATGTCATTAAATGTAGCAAAAAAAAAATAACAATAAATAATAAATTTAGCCATTAAATAATTGATAAAATGTGATTGTGAAACAATATTGGTTTTCATTTGCTTCTTTACTTTTGTATTAATTCCCTTATTCACTCTTCTGTTTAATTTTCAATTTTATGTATGTATTTTTTATTATGCAAATAAAGGGGCTGTCAACACGTATCATGTAGTCCATGCTAGGCAGAAATGCATATAGAAATGTTAAAAGGAAGGAACAGAGAAATGAATAAAAAGGGGATATGCAAAGGGAAAACTATGCATAAATAAATAATTCAGGTATTTATGCATTTATTTAACACATACATTTTAAAATAAATATGAAATAAACACAAATAAATGCAAAAACAAATATGCATTAAAATTAATAAGAATAAATAAAAGCGAAAATTAAACAGAAGAGTAAATAAGGCAATCAATGCATAATGAAGCAAATTAAAACAGAAATGACAATTTATCTCAGTTACCAATAAATTAATGGCTACATTTATTTTTCAAATTATTTTTACTATATTTAATGATATTTATTTATTCATTTGAGCCATTTATGTATCTATTTTTTTGGCACATTCTGTCCTCCATATATTCATGAGCTCTTCTCATTTCCCAGTTTGTACATCCTTGATTCCTTTCCTCAACGCCTGATACATGAGCGGAGGAGGCAAGGAGAGACATGAGGAGAGAGGAGCCGAGGCTAAAGGCATTCAACAAACAGAGATACCTGTGCTTTGGGGCCGTCAATTATATATCATGTGTGGCAGCTACGTCACGCCTGTCAGATAAGAATTCCTTTATTAGTCCCACATGGGGAAATTTACATACGTCACAAGTGCCGAGCAGACTCACTCAAAGCTCCTCCGACAAGCCTCCTCTCTGCTCTTCCTCAAGATGCATTTCAGGAATTGAGACATACTTCAAGATGGCATGCTGAGATCGATTTCCGGGTCACAGAGGTCAAGGAGCAGAGAGGAGACGTGGAGGCACGAAGTAGAGAAATGGGAAGAGCAGAGTGACTCACCTCAGCGAATCAGGAGGGACTTTCACGGAGGCCAGGCTGACATGGGTCAGGCTGAATGCAGAGCTGAAGAACTGGCGGAAAGTTGGCAGAGAGTCTCTAGCTTTCCTGGAAAAGAACAGAGAAGAAAACAAAAGAAAAGATTTTTAAGTGTGTAGGAGTGGGAGGGAAGAGCGGGACAGCGCATGGGGAGGAGATAAAAGAATCACAGACCACAATCAGACAGTTAGAAAATGAAAGGAGGTGAGCAAATAACGAGAGCAGACAAGGAGACTGATGGAGACAAGACAGCGGATGACAGAAGGAGCTGACACGCTGATAGAAAGTGACGGAAATGTTGCAGCAGACGAGTGGAGAACTGACAAGAGAGGGAACAGAACAACGGGAGAGAGAGTGAGAGAGAGAGAAGGGTAAAGTAGACAGATGCTGGCTGTGACATTTAGGTCAGTATTATATCAAGCAGACACTGAAAAGGTAAAGTTGGCATTGATTACTGCCAGCAGTTAAAAAGGTAACACTGACCAATTATCCAGCCATCTGCTTGGCATATACAGTGCATTAGCCTGTCATCAGAGTGTGTGTGGACGACATCCCTCCGAGCCCTGATACATAAGGGGATCGTCGCCTGCGTTCACAGGATGGATGCAGTACACCAGATCGGATCGGTGTTTAGAACTTGTCAAAGCAGCCAATCTGCCTTTTCAGCCCCAGTAACTCACCACAGGGGAGGATGAGGAGGGGAGCTGGAGACGGAGGGAGGAAGTGATGAGAGGCAGGTGAGGAGAGAGAGTCAGAGAGGGAGGATGACAAGGGGGGAGGGCGGATGAATTCATCTTCCGGAAAAATGAGGTTTGTTTTTCCGGAAAAGATTACCTGCTACCTCTCCTCAGGCAGATGATATGTTGTTTACTTGTGAGGCACGGACGCACAAGTAAACACTACTGCTCAGTTTTTTTTTTCACCCTCGTCCTGGAGGGGTGGCACTTTGAATAGCTTAGTTAATATGACTCATCATTTCAGTTATTCATAAACTGCAAAGCAAAAGCAAGAAGAGAGAGAACCACTTATATTTTCAGATAATTATTCTCACTGTTTCATGTAAACCTTTTTCACGGCAGACGTCATAGCAGGAAAAGCACAGGTGTAACTAATTTCGCTAATGAGGGCTCAGATCCATAAATGGATTTCATTACTAACTACAGCTGTGTGTTTCCTGCTATGACATGAAAACGTCTGCAAACGCATGCAACACGTTTTTTTCTTTACTTTGTTTGATTGTACTCATTTTCTCTTGCTACAGAATCACTCAGCGCCAGATGGTTGAGTGAATCGCCTTCTTTCAAAATAAAGCCACACATCATAGAGTAATGGAGTAATAAAGATGAACAGCCATGCTAGCGGCTCCGAGAGGCTCTACTTAGGCACAACAGTGCTTTGAGCTACGCTCTCACAATGACAATGGAAAAGACTGACTTTTAGCAGCTATAATGTCTGCCATATGTTCGCTTTCTTAATTTAGCATGTTAGCGTCTCAATTAGCACGAAACACAAAGTACAGCAGCAGTTGGTGGGGGTGCCGCGAGCTTTTGCAGGTAATTTGTCATCAGAAGTGATGGACAAAGTCAAATTAACCTCATGTTGGCACCAAAGGAAGAGTCATGGGATCACCAGAGTTGCCATGAATTGCCATGAATTTCAATGACAATCCATCCAATAGTTGCTGAGATATTTCAGTTTGGACCAAAGTGGTGGACCAACAGACAGACACTACTATCCTTAAAGCAATGCAGCTGTCAGGAGCTAGATAAATGACATCATTGTTTGTGTTTTATATTTCTGTATAGTGTTACACCACAGACATAGTGACCTTTACTACTTTAAATCCTGCTGACACTTCTGTACGCTCTGAACTATGAGCTATGTTTTATTGTGTTGACTACTGTACAACTGATGAGTCACAGTTGAATTATATACACCGAAAAAACAATTTCCTACGACGCGTTTCATACATATGTTTACAAGGCACTTGCCTATACATTTCAAATATATCCCTCAGATCATTTGAGTGCTTTCTCTTAAGCTATTGAGTCAGATCTTTCAATTTTATTTTAACTGACTCATCAACTGCCACTTCAACTGACTTGAGCAGTTTCACAGACGCTTCACATTTCACTGAAACCTTGGGAGTCGTTCCAGCCCAACATCAACCAGCACGTCAACCCCTTTTCATGCCTGCGTTTCAACTTTCACTCACACTTGAACAACTTTCAGCGTTTCCACTTTAACTGACACTTCAACACCTTTGCATGCTTACATTTCAACTTCCACTGACACTTGAACTACTTTCAGTGTTTTAACTTAGACATTTCAACCTCTTTTCATGCTTCCATTGACTCAAGACTAGATATGTACATTTCAAATGTTTTAACTGCATATTTTCATTTCTAAGCACACACGTCTTCACAGAAAATGTAGCCTTTTGTTGTACTATCATTTATCTTTATTTATTGTGACAAATAGTTAAAGTTCAGCTAAATGTTTTCTTTCCAAATAAAACCCCACATCATTAAATATCAACATAATATGTGCTGGGGTGCTGATGTAGCTCACATGGTAGAGCTGGCATTCCATGTACCAGTGGACCCGGGGTCAAATATGGCTTGGGGCCCTTTTGATGCATGTCATTTCAATATTGTCACTGTCATAACAAAACCCAAACATAATGGGTATTTAATATCTCCACAGATGCAAATTCTGTCTAAAACATAAAACATATCACCTGCCTTCAGCAGCATATTTGTAATATGTCTGAACCTCTAGGACATCATAACTAAAAAGCTGCTCTGCACTCTCCTCTCTGATTACTGAGCCATCTTTGTCGTGCGCCCATGTGTTTGGCGCAGCTGTTTAATTGGTATGAGAGCAGTAATGTGACTGGCTGAGAATATAATGAATAATCACTACACCCCACCAATTTCTATGCTGCTTCACCAAATTCCTTTGTGCGTAACGTGGGTGCGTTGCACCTCTGAGTATGAGCCCTTATTGTCCTTGTGCACACGAGCTGGTGATTTACACCAACTGTTATGATTGCACTGTTAAAGATAAGACCATAACTTCATTCACGACTTCGTAACTTGACAATAATACCAGCCACAGTTAGGTCTCTCATAATGCTCTGACATTCACCCCACACAAACCACGTTAACTTGGATAAAAGATAAAACGGTGCAGCGAGACGAAAAGAATAAAGGAAAATGCAAGATAAAGAAGGACAAAAAGTTATGAAGGGTAAAAAATGGACAAGGTTATACAGTCAGGGAGGGAGCAATGGTGGGACAAAAAAGGACCAAGATGAAGACATTAAGATAGTAGTGAGGGAAAACCGGGCAGCTGCATTACAAGCCCCTGTCATTGCTATTGTGATAACCTCCCAGTGTGTGGAACACCAGCTCTTCTTTGACCCATTTGTAATGATTAGCATACAGCCTGTCAGGGCTCCGCTGATACAGAATGGCTTCTGTCGCATAAGCAGATAGTGACACTGTCTCTCTCACAAAACCCTCTCCAGGGAGCTGTATCAGCAACTTGTTACCGTACGTGTATAGGTGTAACAGTATCTACACGGCGTGCTCATTGTTTCTTGAAAGCGCCACGTGTGTGTGTGTGTGTGTGTGTGTGTGATGGGTGACGGAGGGGTCTGAGGCAGTCCGCTCCATATTCATGAGCGGCAGCCAGGCGGTTCTTATCAGCTCGGTTCAGCTTTGTGGCTCCGTGTTGTCACCACAACACGGCGGCCGTCTGACCGGCAGCACTGAGCCAGCATGCATTTAACAGCAGAAGCCCCACGACCAGTAAGAGGTAGGATAAACTACGAAGAGAGGGAGGCAGATGGGGAGAGGAAGGAGGGAGGATGTGAGGAGAAAAAACAGTGGTAAAGGGCATGAAAGTTGGAGGATGTGGAGAGGGAGGAGGAGTGATAAGGAGAGGAAGAGGAGAAGGGGATATAAGCAGGAGGAAGGAAAGATGGGAGAAAAGGAGGCAAAGAGGATGACAGAGTGAAGGAGGTAGTAAACAAGAAGAGAGGGATAAGAGAGGAGAAAACGGCCATAAAAGAGAAAGATAACAAGCAGACAGAGAAAATGGATGGGGCGTCTGTAAAAGGAGGGTGGGAATGCTGGGAAATTCATTATTAGAAATGAGAGTTTTGTGGTCAAGAGCTCCCGCAAGAGCAAGAATTCATGTCAAAAAAATAACAAATGAAGGAAGAAAGGTGAAAAAGGGAACAAGAGGTGCACCCAGACATATGCAAAAAAGTAGAAGATGGATCGAGAGATACAGTAGATGCAAAGAAACAGAAGACAGAGCGAGAAAGAGAGAGAGAGAGAGAGAGAGAAATGCAGGCGTGGGAGCCCGGGGATTGGAACAATAATTCCCGTCTAAAATTAGTCTCATTTTTCACCAACTTCTTCCTCAGTAATTCTGTAATGCAATATGCTGAGCAGGGAAGCTCCTGGGCTCCTGGGGGACACGACATGATGAGAGCCGGAGCCGCCTCTGCCTGCTAGCAAGGTAAACACAGACACACACATGTACACCCACATGCATACATTTCATAGCACGCAACAACAACAACAAAAAAAACACATGTGGGCATGCAAACAAGTGCTTGACAGATGGAAAACTTGTTAGCAAACAGAGACGTGCATATTAAAGACAGACGGGAATACACTGTGCACACACATATAAATATATACAGGTATGCAGCCAGCCAGAACAAATGAAGGAGGGTGAGCCGAGCGTGCACGCTAATTCTGTCAGTGAGGTCCAGGGCTAAACACTAATCTACAGCGGAAAATAAATGAGGATGCTCGCTCAGCTCTGCGCCTCCTGACTGGAATTCCTCCAGAGCTGTTTGGCTGAGTCAGAAGAAGAAAACAAATGTATTTTTTTATTTCGGAGAAAAAAAAAACAAAAAAAAACTTAACAGACATTTGAGGTGAACGCCCACCTGTGAGAGAAAGAGTTCTTGGAGAGGTTCAGGTAGGAGAGGTCAGCACAGCAGCCTCGCAGCAAAGCCCCAAACAACTGGCAGAGAAACAGAGAGACACAGAGATAAATGAGCTGTGTTATGCTCACTACAGCGAGTGTGTGTGTGGTATCACAGCTATGTTGGCTCCTGAATGCTGCACAAATGATTAAAGCTGAAACAAATGTAATTTGAACATGCTGGAAAAAAAAATGATGCGGCTGTATTTCTTTCTTGGCAGAAGCCTCTTCAATAAAAATCTAACATTATAAATGGCATTAAATAACAGAACTCCACAGAAACCTGACTCTGCAAAAAATGAAACAGAACAAATGAGACGGTACTGCTGGACAAATCAGGACAAAACGGTCTTTTGCAATTTGTTTCAGGATTTATTTGATCCTTTTTGTGCCATATGGTTAGGCTTTATACAGGATAATACGACTTTTGTCATTAAGTTTATACAACCACACACACAGACACACACAAGTGTATTGAGTATCTACAGTATGGCCTCATCTGAGGTGACGCCATATTCTCTAAACAGCACTTTCTGTAGGTGAAACCAGACATTATGTGACTGCTTTCTCAATATCTGCTATCTACATTATTACTATGTGCACTTGAGCAAGGCACTTAACCCTTAAATTCCTTCATCTGAGACCCTAAATTGTAGTGTTTCACTTTCAGTGAGAGCCATGAGCGACACAGCGCTTCACCATTTTAGGCTGAACTTCTGTCGGACGCCCTGCCATAAAAATGAACGTAGCAGAATTCTGTTTTTTCTTCTTTCCTCTCCCATTAATCATCTCATGACTGATTTATTTTGTGACCCTTTACAGGGGCCCAACCCTTAGGTTGTAAACCACTGGACTGAGCTACCTAACAGGATATAAAACTAGTTAAAATGAGCTCCATCTTTACCAGCTGCAATACCAAAATGCTGCATACGCTGTGGAGCCTCAGTACAAGTTGATAGTATAATATTTAATGATATATCAGTCACACATACTTATTATTTGTACTTTAAGTACATGACTTTACTTCAGTACTTTTACATGTGTAGGGTTTTGAATGCAGGATGAGCTGTACTCAATATCTGTATGCAGTTCAAAGAAAGGTTAATGGAGTTGCTGGGCTTAATGACCAGACCTCCATCAGGAGTTATGTGTAAATGCAAAGTTAGGCTTCACATTGTTATTGGACAGCATGCTCAGAACTGCATTCCTTACCTCCCAACACAAAATACATAGCTATTATCATTTTAAATCATTCTACTTTTTAAATAAATATTTGAATTAAGTATTTATTATGCCTAAAAACAACACAAATAGACAACAGCCATGCTAGCAGCTCTGTGAGGCAGTAGTTACGCACAGCATGCTAACATGCTCACAATGGGAATGCTAATGTGCTGCTGTTAAGCATATTTAATGTTTAGCATGTTAGCATGCTAAAATGGGGGCTGATGGGATTGTCGTCAGTTTTGCAGGTATGTAGTGGACAGAACAAAATTTTGACATGATGGCATTATGGGAAAAGTTATGTGATTGAAGTTCATCCATGTGAATGTGTGTATATTTCATGGCAATACATCCACCAATTCTTAAAGGGATAGTTTGGGTGTTTTGAAGTGGGGTCGTATGAGATTCTTATAGGTGCTGTGGACAGGGGCAGCAGAAAAATGTATTTTAGTCTCTTAAATCAATATTCATTTAAGTGCAGGCTATTTAGAATACGCACCCAAATCTCTTTAAGACATTTCACTCAAACCCACAAACCTCATGGTGGTGCTAGAGGAAAAAACAGACAGACCAATATTGCTACGCCATATTTTGAGAAGAGGTTATTTAGGTCCTAATTGTTAGAAATTAAATTTTTTTATGATGTTGTTCATTTCAGGGTTGATGCTGTCTCTGCCTTCAGCTGAATGAAATACAGCAGACACTATGTTTCTACCAATCTTTCAAAGTGTGTACGGAAAGTGCTCATCTGTCAGGGAAAGTCTACGGATTCCCGATAGCGGGACCAAATGGGCAATAAGAGGAGTAATTGTATTACACTGAATCAGAATCAAGCTGAAACTATACCAGCGAAAATATGAATTACTTACGTTCTTCAATTAGTTATACTGCATATCAATCAAATGTCAAGTTTCACATTAAATATGGTGGGAATGAAAACTTGTGTAGGAAATTAATTAAGCTGTGTCACCTAAAGTTTCCCTGCTCATATGATCAATGTGACATCATGCAGCCGTCCTCCATCTACCATCCATCAAAGTGCATATCCAATCAAGCCCTCATCTTGTGAAGATCTGGCTCACTTTCAAACTAAAGGCCTCTGGAAAGTACCAAAATGAATGGATATACAGGAATCTGTGACCCGATTAATCTTGAAATAAAGATGAGATATGTGTTTGTAAGACAGGAGAGCGCTCTAGGCAGATATGATTGGCATCAAAACCCAATTTCTTCCAAGTCTTTGAGTAGCATCTCATCGCTTGTGAGAGGTTAAACTATCGGACAAATCCATTTATTCTCTGGCACTGTGATCCATCAAGCAAATTGACTAATCGACCGTTGTCGGTACATCAACGCAGATTAAAAACAGGAACTTATTAATAATTCAATCCAACAGGCCAACACTAAAAAAGACAGATTCTCCCTCAGACAGTTCCTCTTTAAAGGATAAATGACAATTAGCAAAGCAGGACATGAGGCAGCGATCACAGAGTACTCTTTTAGTCTCAAGGGGATTTTTAAAGAGAAATAAGGGGAGACAAAGTTTGAGAACTTGCAAATAAAGCAGAAGAGATGCACTGGCTTCCACTCATGCACATAATTCAATACAAAATTGATGGCCCACATTTACAGGGAGGAGGGAGGGAGGATTAGTTTCACAGGGTGGACTATTTCCTCCTGAAACCGATTCCTGCCTGACAAGCTGCCTGCTCCTTGGGATTTAAAACTGCTCGAGTGAAGTGCAGCAAGGAGAGAAAGCAAACACGTGTGCAGTAAAGTGCAACGCATTGTGGTGAAGAAAAACCAAGTGTGGAAGTATCAGAAGTACTTGGATCCTTAACTTAAAAGCAGAGTCAACGATTCTGGTGAAAGACTGCTTATGAACTCAAAACTCAAACAAATACCCCCCTCCAGTTTTACCGTCCTCGCTCGCCCTGTGCCCATATGCCCCCTGTTGTTGATTAGCTGTAACGATCTGGTATGGTTCGATCCAAGTCAGGGCTGTGTATGAACATCGGATTTTTTTCAGCACACACACAGATCATAATGTGAGGACATATTCGCTGAATTTCAGATAAAAAATATATTGGATTAGAATCAATGACTGCACCTTTAAGTAAAAGTCGTAACACAACAACATAAAAAAAACTCCTTTACAAGTAAAAGTGCTGTATTCAAAACATCACGGAAGTAAAAGTAAAGTAGGAACAGTATTATCAGCTAAATCAACTTGAAGTAACAACAGTAAAAGTACTCATTATACAGAAGGGCTCCCCATAGCGTTACACACACATTATAATAGTATTATCATTTTTGCATTAAAGGAATAGTATGGAGCATTCTGAGGGATCTATTAGCAGAAATGGAACCTAATATTCATAACTATGTTTTCATTAGTGTATAATCCCCTGAGAATCATTGTGTTTTCATTAGCTTGAAATGAGTTGTATATCTTCATAGGGAGCAGGTCCTCTTCACGTTTATACAGCAGCCCGGAAAAGACGAACCAAACACTGGCTCTAGAGAGAGCGTTTCACCTTTAAATGTTACCTGAAGGCCACCGTAGTTCCCCGACAAGCTTGTGAGACTGTGGTAATATGAGCCGCCGAGTGTTAAACCGTGGTACTGCCAGCTGCCATCTGACTTCTGTTGCTCCTACAGTAGTTTTATTATGGTATGGATGGATTCAGAGCGAGGCGAACGGCGTTACCACAATTTTGTACTCGGCCGCTCACGTTACCTGTCTTGGAAAGGGAGGAGTGAACTGAACTGCTAGAAAATCCTTCACACGGTCCCTTAAATGTGTGAGCTGCTATTTTATAAAGTACTGGGCAGTTTAAAGTTCTAATCCTTAAAACTATCATAAAAGGAAACCTTGTTTTGTTTTGTACTATTTATGCTCGCATTTTCAAAACTAGCCATTTTAATGTATTTCCATTCTCTTTTCTCTCCCTTTTCTCTCTTTATGTGGTAGTTTTCATTGCTAGTGGAGTGGCCATTTCTGCGCTGAATTTCCTTCACATGTATAAAGGGACTCACAGCAAGCAATGCATGTATTAGTGTTTGTAATTTCATCTCATCGATTCCAGCCTCACTATTTTACTGCTACAGCTGCTATCAGAGCTGTATCAAATGCAAATGGAACATTCCTACTGCTGCTAGTTCACAGCACCTGGCGAACACAGGGTGGCTTTTATTGTGAAGCAGTCACAGGAAACACACTGAATTTGTCACTGAGTTAAGCACTGACAGCAACAGTTTATCAGAAATGCATCTACAATAGAGGACAGCATTTATCTAAGGTGTTCTATTAAATAAGTATCTGTGTCTTGAAAAAAGAAAGAATGAGGCAGGTCAAAGCACTGCAACTACGAAGAGTTAGACAGTTTTTTTTATATAAATTGATACGCATCAAAACAAAAGTGTAAATAATCCTAATGCACTTTTTTACAAGTAAAAAACCTACTTCCAAAGTAAAATGACTTGATAAGAGGGAGATTAACTGAACAATGCATCATTCTTTAGAAGGTGATTGTTTTACATGAAAAACAATCTAGAAAATATGAAAAGTAACTTGTAGTACTAGTAGTAAAGTAACTAGAAGTAACAGCTGCTGTATGTAGTGCCACTCTAAAATGTAGTGGAGTACAAGTATAAAATTAAAATACTCGAGTAAAGAAGTAAAGTACCTGAAAACTGCATTTAAATACAGCACTTGAGCAAATGCACTAACATCCCACCACAGGGAGGAGGACCATATTGAATCAGCAATAGGATTAAATCAAGGCAGTGAAAGTGTTGGTCTAAAACCTACAGGCCAGTAAATATGCTTGATTTGTAATATGACCCAGAACCGTGGCAACAGAGGGAGTGTAGAGTAAAAACACCACCCTCCATGTCAGCAAGCATCGGCCCTGCTGAGGTGCCGCTGAGCAACAACAGATCAGAGCAGATCTCTAGCCGACTCTGATCTCTTACCTCCCAACAGCAGAGAACACAATGAAATCGGATATTTATGCCTGTTCTGTCCAACCTTGCACGTCCCTACCACACGTTATCCTGTCGGCAGCAATACAGCACTGACAAAGCAGCGGCGACGGGACATAAACAATAAATGTGACCTCCCGTTCAGCCAGCACTTCACAAGCCTCTACATCTTCCAGAGGGAGACGCACACTAAAAACATCCTGAGTGCGGCTGTAACTTTCAACATATTTTTCCGTGACTCTTTTATATTCACAGTGAACCAGGAAGAACTGCCATCTCAGCAGCAACCAGCAGGGGCAGACACATTCAAGCATGGTCACTGAGCTCTTTCAGAGAGAAAGCTCTGTCATCCTCTCAGCCGTTAGCGTATCTGCTAATGCAGCAACACACCGTTTTGTCACACTGGCAGACACCCTAAATTTAGACACAGCAACAACACAGACAAAGTCATCTCTCTGAAGTGACAAAGATGTGAACAAATGCCTGAAACAAAGGCTCCCATATGCTTCATACTATGTATGGTTTGTATTATTCATAACAGGCTATCAATTTCTACTGTAGTGCATTCTAGGAGCTTTTGCCATCACTCAATGCACTGTGCACAGAGGAGCTCTCAGAAAGGCTGCGAGTCGACTGAGGTAACATTGTTTTTGTGTGGTGGGCGATTCATATTCAGGACGCTACCCCCTTCTGTTTCTTGGCCTGAATCCAATCCTAGAGATGAGATCCGACAGTGACGGGTGGGATGGTGACTGTAACAGAGACAATGAGTACAAACCGAGTCCACGGTGCAGTCTGTCCCAGACAGGTCCAAATGGACCAGGCAGTTGGGCTGGGCCAGGAACAGGTACAGGTTCTGCATGGAAAGAAGGAGAGGGTCTTTTAGAGAATGAGTATGAAAAACATATATGTATAAATATATATGGTGCTTATAAAAAGTATTCACTCCCTAACTAACTAACTTGTCATGAAGGAGACTAAATAACGGCCCAAACTTGCACTCAATTTTGGTGAGGAAAATGTGGCATAGCCATTTTCAAAGGGGTCCCGTGACCTCTGACCTCAAGATATGTGAATGAAAATGGGTTCTCTGGGTACCCACCAGTCTCCCCTTTACAGACATGCCCACTTTATGATAATCACACGCAGTTTGGGGCAAGTCATAATCAAGTCAGCACACTGAAGCTGTTGTTGCCTGTTGGGCTGCAGTTTGTTATGATTTGAGCATATTTTTATGCTAAATGCAGTACCTGTGAGGGTTTCTGGACAATAATTGTCATTGTTTTGTGTTGTTAAGTCGTTTCCAAAAACACATATCATGTACATTTGAATAAATCAAACATATTTGCCAACTCATCTTGATAGGAGTATTAAATATTTGACAAATCTCCCTTTAAGGTTTGAGCAGATAACAAATATCCATGAATCGCAACTAATATTTTAATTAACTGACAGCCCTATTAGAAATGTTTTGCGTCAGAAACAATCCTACATAGTCACCACAGAAATCTAATTCTACAAATAGTATAATACTTAAGCTGAATGTCTATATAGCATATTTTTGGGGGGGCAGAAAAGCACTGGCAGGGTACTGGGGAGCAAGTTCAGAGATCTTCAACTAGAAGCACTCGGAGCAGCTCTGAATAAAAGACTGGGTGCAGCGCTTTCCCTCTAGGTGGCCAAACACGTTCTCTTCATTGGGAACAAATGGACAAAAAACACTGGCACTCAAAAATAAAATGCTATATGGACACTAAGTCAAAGTCTTGAAATTTGAATATATGAATTGAAGCTATGAAATTAACTGTGCAGACAACAACGGTTGACAGGTATTTCACCTGTCACAGTTTTATGGGAGAAAAGAGAAAGCCACTCTGAAGAAAACTCATATGACATCCTGACTATAGTTTGCCAGTGGGCACATGGGAGAGTCTGAAAACAGCTGAAAGAGGTTTCTATGGATGGATAGGGCTTTTTATCCATCATATTATCATAAACATTCTCTAGCATCCCCAGTATGAAAAACTGTGGTGGCAGCATCAGGCTGTAGGGACATTTCTCTGCCGTAGGCCCAGGAAGGCTGGTGAGGGTAAAACAAATGCAGAAAAATACATATCCTTGATGAAAACCCAATGCAATCTGTAAAAAAACTCTTTTCCAGCAAAAACAAGCGTAGAGCCAAAGCTACACAAGTAAAAACAACAATGTTGATGTCCTAGAGCAGCTGAGTCCACATCTCGGTCTAATCCAGTATTTGTGTTTGGATTTGGTTGCAACCTGATAGAGCTTGAGCAGTTTTGCAAAGAAGAATGGGGTCAATACCTGTGCAACCATGCTGTTTCTATTTGTAATTCATTTAGATCACTTTGTGGAAATCGGTTTTCACTTTGACATTAAAGTTCCTCATGATTAAACGATAAAACAATAGTCAGGTTTCAATCCAAATGTTTCTGTCAGCTAATGTAATGCAAAAATTGTGGAAACTGTGGAAAACCATGTAAAAACATGAACATGAGCGCAGACCTCCGCCAAGCACCATAGTTTCCCCCCTGGCGGTGTCTTCTGGATCTATCCCCTCAAATATTAAAGCTAGATCAAATTCGTTGACATACTTCAGATGCGGAATTGTCTCAGCTACACGATGCCGCTTGTTAGAAATCTCTACCTCTAATATTAAATTCACAGTAAGCCAAAATGTAAGAGTACCCCCATTTTTTATATAAATTGCTATAAAATCCACCATCTGGATCAGATCTGGATCAGCCTTTGGGATTTGATAGAAGTACACTTTGTAAATCCCTGAGTCAAATTTCATGAGCTTTGGGCAACAATTACCAGAGATATTGAGAAACAATTTTTTGGGTCCCATTTACCCCAATGTTAACGAAAATTTCGAAGTGATCCAGAATCCAGGATTTCTTCCGGATCACCCCCAAAATTAAATCAGTTCTTCCTTTTCACATTTTCGACACACCCTGAAAATTTCATCAAAATCCGTCCATAAGTTTTTGAGTTATCTTGAACACAGACAAACAGACAGATAAACGCCGGCAAAAACATAACCTCCTTGGCGGAGGTAAATATAGAGAGATATAGTATTTCAGTTTGGTTCATGTATTAATTTGAGGATGGTTACAGTCTCCCCATCGCTCCACATGGATCTGATGGTTCGCCTGCAGCAATCTTTCATTACTTTACCGGACGTTTAAGTCCCATGCTTCATGTGCGTCATGATTTAATCGCTGAGACTGGTTCCATTGCACTTTATCGCATTTAGTTTTTACTATGCATCAAATTTTCCACCTCAGCCGAGCATAAAATTCATTTTTTCCGAATTTTCTGCATTTTTACTCAGATTTTGTTATGCACCAATCAAACATGTGCATAAAAGCAGGTGGATGGAAATGCACTTCATTTGTGTGTTTGTATGTGTGTCTCTCACTGTGGCGTCCTCTCCAGACAGAACCCCGGGGTTTTTGCTGAGGTCCAGATGCAGCAGAGAATTGGAGTAGTCGTCACTTGAACATAACGCCTGGGACAAAGTAACCACACCTAATGGGATGAGAGGAGACAGGATAGAGAGGAAGAAATGGAGGAGAAGGGATGAGGAGTTTGGATAAACAAGTTGTATTCTTCCATGAGCCGTTTAATTATCTTATAATCATCCTTATTTTTTCTCCAGTGAGCAAATCTAATGCTCTGGACGTGACTTATTAGCAACTAATGAATACAAAACTACTAAATGGAAGAGGGTGAACAAGCTATGTGGCAAAAAAAAAAATAATAATTGAGCCGAGACGAGTGAGCTGCTGATGGCAGGCTAGTATCAAAAGAGCTTTTGCAGGAAGCCAGCCACTTTTTTCCCCCATATCCCAGAATCCAAGTGTACCCTGAAAGCCAAAACAAAAGAAAATCATTCTCTCAAATCAGATCACTACACAATTATACCCATGGGCCCGATGGAACCCCTCATTAAAATCCTCACCCTGTATGACTGATGCAAAGCACAGCAAGCCACAGCAAGTTGAGGATTAAATATAGACACAATAACAACACCGGAGGAATATCTAGTCGCAGCGACAAATAATAAAAAAAAAAAGAAGTTGTTAATCTGCGTGCTATTCACTCGACCATATATCATCGATTACCGCCAGCAGTTGCAGGAAGTGAGTTTTGTTCTCAAGCACTGGGGAGAGTGTGCATGGAAGAAATAAGCTACTGCATGTGCTGCACTGAAGTTGGCAAAGCACTAAGCTCTTCATCCCTAATTTGTGGTGATTAGGAGCGAAATGAGGGGAAGAGGAGACAGGGTGTCTAATCCCCTATTTCATCTATCTATCAGACTTATAGAGGCCATCCGGTCTGTGTGACAATGTCAAGTGTGTGGGAGAAAGGGTGTGAGAGCGTGTGGGACATATCTGCCTATTTGCATGTCTGATCACATCTCTGTGTGTGTGTGTGTGTGTGTGTGTGTGTGTGTGTGTGTGTGTGTGTGTGTGTGTGTGTGTGTGTGTGTTTTAGAGACAGAGGGAAGGAAGGGGAGCTGGAGTGAGATCTATAAATATTCAACAAAAAATTCTCAGCCCCTGCAAAGTCATACCTACACACCACCATTCAAGGTCAGCACCATCACTGTATTCTGCCTGAATCACCGTCAACCCCACTATCTTAACAACAACAATAATAATAAAAAAATTAAAAAAAAAATAAATCGCACCCAGTGTGGTTTCCCCATTCCTAACATACACTAACAGGGTGTCGAGGTCGTTGTGTGCGGCACACTCAGCTTTCAGCCTTACAATTACGTTCCAGTGCCTCCTCTGCCATACTGCCCTACAGAGACAGAGAGAAGTCCCTACACAAGCAGGAGCTGGGGGAAAAGGGGTTTAACAGATAGAAAAGTTATCCATTTTATGCCATTTTGGGCTAGTTATTTTAGCCCCCAAAATACTGCCATAGAGCCTAAAAAAAAAAAAAAAAAAAAAAAAAAACAGATACTGCTTTGTAATATCTTCCCAGAATGGAAGGTGAAAATGCAGTATCTACAAACTGACTACATGTGTTCCTTTAGCTTTTTTGTCCACTTTACCTTTAGTCTCCTTAAGAAATTAAACTCAAAAAGAAAGCGGCTAAAGCAGATGAAGCATGAAGCTGACGATTAAGGTATGAAATTAATCACACTGGGATTAACAATGATTTATAATTGGGCTGAGGCAGATCTTGGGTAAACAATTTTAATTGTTGGATATATATACAATATACACATCTTAGAGAAAACACCAACCCTCCCTAATTATTTTGCTTATAATATGTACGTATATGTATGCGAGTATGCGTATACGTCATGTAATGTTCCCTCTAAGCTGCGCACTTGCGCAATCGCACACTGCTCACACGTTCTCCGCGCACAGCAAATCTAAGCAGAGCATAAAATAAAACCCAATGTGAACTGTAAATAAAATAACCAAATAACGATGACAACAAGCAGTAACTACAAATAAGCGCTTTATGTGTATGTGCCCATACGTGCCGGTATTTGTTCAGACACATTAAAAATTGGTGATATGTACACATATACATAGATGAGCTATGCATATGTATATGGATTTGCATGGGTATGTGTGTATGTATATACTGTATATGTAGGTGTATGTAAATGTGTGTATGCAGATGTGAATCTATGTGTATGTATACATGTGTATATATGTGAGCTTGTCTTTCTTGTCATCTTTCTCCTCAGTTATCCATTTGATTTATCTCACTCTTCTGTTCTGAATGCACCACTGGATGTATAAAAAAAATAAATAAATGATAAATTCAAGTTTTTTGCTATATTATTGCAAATATTGCATATATTGTAGAAGTATAATCCATGAGTAATCTGCAATAAAAGTATTAAAATAAGAAAGAAAATAAATTCTCTATAGCTTAAAGAAACTAGCAAGAGTATGCTAGAAAACCAGCCCAGTGTTGCCAACTCTTTTCCAGTGAAGGTAGACAGCAGCACTAGCTTGCTAAGTCTAGCAAGAAAGTTGCTAAGATGGCAATATTGACAGCTTGTCTCTTCAGGCCTCCCTCCAAAGCCACTCCCCAAAAATTATTATTCTGAACATAAACGTATCACAGTGAACGTAAGCAACGAATATGTCTATTTGTTATTTGTTAATGTGTTCCTGAATTTCCCTCCAGGGATTAATAAAGGTTCATCTTATCTTATCTTATCTTGTTAGCACACACAGCTGTCAAGCTAGCAGCTTGTGGAAGACTCCAGAGACGTGCAAAGAGTGAACAAGCAAAGTGTGCACAGGCAAGTAGTTAGACAGGCAGGTAGGGCCGAATGAAATGATCGGACAAAGTCAGATACCATCATTTTTTCTCCTTGTTTGTCAGTGCATTTGATTTATCTATTGCTGTCAGGATGTAATAATAATTTTAACAAATCTAACAAATTTTTTGAAGACTAAGATCATCAGCTTGAGTTTTAACCAAACCAAATCACGTGAATTTCATTAAGTCAGATGCTACATTGCTATGCTACTTAGCTTTAGCTGGAGTTAGCTGCTTGTTTATTTGTTTGTTTGTTTGTTTGTTTGTTTGTTTTTGGTGTGGGGTGTGTGTGGGGATGGAAGTCGACATTGACTGGATATAGCTACTTTCTCAGACAGGTTGGTTAACAAAGAGAATTACCAGATGTCCGGTCATCAGAAAGGACACATAATAATAATAACCAGGGCTGTCAAAGCTGATGCGATAACACCTTAATGCAAATTTGTTTTAACGCCACAAATGTCTTACACATTAACACAACTTGCGATTGTTAGGTTGTAACCAGCTCTGTTTTAAAGCTAGAGTGAAAACACTGGTATCATATGAAACTAGACAACCTAAAGAATCCATTGGCACCAACCATGTCATACTAGCTTGTCCCCCCTTAAATACACCACAACCTCTCTCCCCCTAGACTACTTAAAGGGTCAGTTCATCCAAATGACTACTACTATTTCCTTACTAATATCCAGTGGCTGGATCCAATGGATCCAGATTTTCGTTCAATTCACATCTCTTTCCAGACTCACTGTCCAACACAGTGGAAGTGAACAGATAATCCACAAAACAAGCCGACAGTTTTCATGGGACTGTTTTCCGCTGAAGAAATAAAAACTGTCCATTGAGAGAAAATCTCACAAACAAAAACAAATCTCTCTCCAACTGACAAAAAAGACCAGACCAGTTTTTATATGGTAAAACAGACATTAAATGGTCAGACGTTAACTCAGTTTCGGTTAAATATGTAGTGACTGTCTTTGTAGGGAAGCATATTACTCTCCTGCAACTCAGTAAGAAATATCATCATAACCAGATGAACATCATTGCGCATAAATTCAATAAACGACATAAAACACTTACAAGTGACATAAGACACGTATAAGTGCAATAAGGACTTATATGTACAATTATATATAAGTGCAATAAGGACTTATATGTACATTTATATCATTGATATGATGGACACATATCTGGCTTTACTTTTCTATTATGTATATACTAATTTATTTTATTTGTATTAATACTGTTTTTACATCTATGCTTCTTGTCTTTTATTGTACTATCCACTTGCTGCTGTAATGTGTGAATTTCCCCACTGTGGGACTAATAAAGGAATATCTTATCTTATCTTATCTTAAAAAATTGCTACAAAATGTTAGAATGACAGAAAACACTATTACAAACAGGCTATTAATGTATGGATTTACATCTGTATCAATATGATCCTTTTGAAGCTGCTGTAATACTGGCGGATGGCGGTATTGTCTGGGATAAAAGCAATAGAATTGGGACACTGCGCTAATGCTTATGTAGGATTGCAAGGGGACCAAAAACAGATCAACTACTTATGATTCTGACCTGATTATCATTTGGTAGATGGGTTGCATAGCACGTGCATGGGTCTGTTTATCTATGTGAGTAAATACCAGCTCCAATAAAACCACATTTGGAACAGCAGGGCAGCATGGTGGTTCCAGTTTCTTGAACAGAACAATCTGGCTTCAAACACAGATTCATAGAAAACTTCCACTCTGCTGCTGAAGTGTCTTTGATCAAAATGCTGCCCTGATCATTTTTGTACCAGCTGCGAAATTGTATTGGACATCCATTTATCATAGTATAAAATCTGTTTGTGTGCAGGGTTAGCTACTAGAGACTGTTGCATCTAAGAGGAGCATACTTACCCTTGGAGGAAAGGGAGGTCTTGGAGAGATTGAGGAGGCGCAGTCCCTTGTTGAGGCGACACACTTGTTGAATCAGGTTGGAGACTCCTGGTTAGAGAGGAGAGAATATAAAGGCCTTATTTAATCACAATTTAATCTCCAAATCATATTTATTATTATTAATGGATCAACAATTTTTATTAATTACTATTTTGATGACTGATTAATTGTTCTTTAAAAAAAAACAAAACATATTAAATGCTTTCTGTGACAGTGAACCGAAAGTCTTTGGATTTAAGAATATCGATCAGAAAAATCAAGCAATTTGAAGACACCACATTGGGCTCTAAAACATTGTGATGGATGTTTTACAGACCATACAATGAATTAATTAAATGTACAGTGTGTAGGATTTGGTAACATCTAGCGGTGTGGTTGCAGATTGATAGAAAATTTTCACAAGAAATTTTGACTTGTGTGCCTGGTGCTGGTCCTGGAAGACGAGGAGGAGGAGGAGGAGGAGGAGGAGGAGGAGGAGGAGGTACAGGAGCCCTGTATGAGTTCTGAAAGGGGTGTGTAGGGCCGATGAAACAGGGACTATCTGCTGTGCACTGATACCTCCCACAAGAGTCCATGACAAATGGTTCATGAGTTATGAAAGGGGGCGTGGCTAATATCTTGGGTACGGCTCTACATTGGCATATAAACGACCTCAGGCCTGGACCGTCATCATGGTTGAGAAATTTGGAGCACATTTGACAAAGTACGCTGATTACAACAACTTCCTGTTTCAAGGCAAACCATGCCAAATGGCCACCATGCTACACCAATGCTGTTCGACACTTCATTCGCTCTGATAGGCTACAGTGAATTTGAGTGGAGATGAGGAGAGGATGAGGAAATTTCTTTGCCTTTTTTTTTTTTTCCACAACCGGCATCGGCTGATGCCTGAGCATATTGAGCCAGTTAGCAAGCAGGCACATCCCCGAGCAGCCCAGTGTTGTTGCTGTAGATCACATGAGACAGCGCCCCTTGTGTCAATCAAATCACCATTCTACCAGCAGACCTCAGTAGATGTAGCCCAGTGGGCTTCGTAAGAGTGCGTGAGAAGAACAACGTCCTAACTGGGATACAAAATGCAGACTGGAAAGACAGAGCTGTGTTTTTCAATAAATGTTTATGGTACTTAAGTTAAGAAATGTTGTGTTATTTGATATCATTAAGCTGTTATATTTTATGCGATGGAGGAAAAAAAGATAACCAGCCAAAGATATCAGCAAAAAAAAAAAAAAAAATCAAAAACAGCGTCATATGTGGGCTATCAGCTGTCCTGATAATGTAAAAAAATCTGCATTGGCTATAAAAAAAACCCATTTCTGTTGACCTCTAGTAGCAATGCCGCTCGCCTCCCTCAGAGGCCACCCATACCATAACACTACTTTAGAAGCAACAGAAGTCAGACGGCAGCTGGTGGCACCACAGTTTCGTGTTGTGAGGCTGTTTCTAAAGCCAGTGTTTGTTTTGTCCCTTCTGGGCTACTGTAGAAACACAGCAAAGCAACATGGTGGACTCTGAAGAGGACTCGCTCCCTATGTACAGCAGATATGAAAGGCTTGTTCTAAGCTAACAAAAACACAATGATTCTCAGTTTCAACAATGAAAACAGTTATCATATTCCATTTCTGAAAATAACTGACATAATCGATAATGAAAATAATGACTACTTGCAGCCCTAAACAGAGCTTTGCCAAATAAAATGGAATCTCTTTCAAGACACCCCCTCCAAAACACATACATACTGTATAGATACATACTGTAGCTATACCCACAAGTATACTACAGCTAAAAAAAAAAAAAACACCACACCAACATACTTGACAATCTCACTTTCTCCCACATACGCAGTGCAGAAACAAACCCATATAAATACCATATGCCAAGGCAGATTACATAACAGCTAGTTTTCAGCTCAGCAATTCGATTAAAACACACTGCAGCCACGATTATTTATAATAATATGAAAAGCTTGGTTTCATTAAAAAAGGAATGTCATTGTGGTGTTGTTCTCTGGCTCTGACGGGACGGCGTGTACACAGAAATCTTAGTGGTATTAACAGCATAACAAAACCATTGTAACCATTGTAAACAGACACAGCACTCAAGGTCATTCTTCACTGTCATTATGGGTATTGTGATGGTGGTTAAGGCTGCTTTTATGGCTTTAGATACAATAAAGTAAGTCTGCACATACATAGATGTGCACAGAGGGTGGCAAGTGTGAGCACAAAGAATCTATTGAAGCGAGTGGAAGTGACATGTGTCAGACGGGAGGACAGAAATTAGTTAATGAGTGATACTGGCATGCATGCAAAGCTTCATCCTGACATACAAACACATCATGCACACACAGGGACAAGGAGAGGAGGTTAATATTATACATCAGTGACTGACTGTCTTTATGGAGTAACCCTAATAAGATAAGATAAGATAAGATAAGATGAACCTTTATTAATCCCCGGAGGGAAATTCGGGTAGTAAGAGGTTCAAGTTAGTGAGGCCAGTTGTGGACTAGACTGAAAAAAAATAAAAGCGTGTCTCTAAAGAGGACCACTATAGACGGCTATATAGCATGAAAGATAGATGAAAGTGAAAAGAGAGAAACAGTAAATAAGGGTTCTTTGAGGAAATACACTTATTGTGAATTCTTTGAGAGCAAACAAAAGCGTGTCCAGGCCAGTACCTTGGTTGTCTAGAGTGTTATGAGCCAGATTGAGAGAGTGAATCACAGAAGCTGGGTTCTCCGACAGCGCTGACGCCATCTTCTGTGGAAAATCCCTGGAGACAAAACATTAAAAGGAATTATTACGATCTCTGTTTAAATTCCTAGTTCGATACTGGTCTCAGAGTGAATCCGCCAAGAGAGATGAATGCACCTGGTAAAGTTTCACCATCACACGTCTCGGTAATGAGTGCAAAATATCCTACTCAAGCAGCAGAATTGTCCCTTCCTAAAGGAATTTGATTTAAAATGTATAAATGCGGTAAAAGAAATTCAACAAATATCTCCTTAAGTCCGCTATCTGTCCGTTCTGTGCATCTGCGTTGAAAAGAAATGGTGTTCATACACAGCCCTGGCTCTGTAATGTGGAAACAAACTAAGTGGCTCAGACCACACCACACAACACTATTCCAGGAAGCTCAGCAACACTCCAAAGAAAAAACTGGTGAGCCCATTTTCAAAGGAGGCCACTGACCTCTGACCTCAAGATACGTGGATGAAAACTAAATAATTAACCTCTTAAAAACCTGGCTGCTATTCAATGTTTTGGAAGTTGTAGCAGACACAGATTTAAAGATACTGGCATCTCACACGAGACAAAACCTAAGAAATCCTTTGGTACCAACCTTTTCATACTAGCTTGTCATGAAGGAGATTAAATAATGCTCCAAACTTATGCCAAATTCTGACATGGCCATTTTCACAGGGGTCCCTTGACCTCTAGTTATATGAATGTAAATGGTTCTATGGGCACCAACAAGTCTCCCCTTTACAGACATGTCCATTTCAGGATAATCACATGCAGTTTGGGACAAAAAAACAGTTTTTTTCAATGCCATTTAAATATGTTATTTTCACCTATTCTAAAAATTGTGTCTGAATATTTCTGCATACTGGGTCCCTAAACAGTGTTGGAACTGCATGAATTGGGTATCAAAGTAAAGCTGAGACAAATGTGGATCCAACGAGCCCTATTGTATTCATGTGTGAGGCCCATAGTTGCTGTTTCATATAGTGACACAATTTTTTCAAACTTGATCTCACAGTATATAAAAATGACCTGCGGTGACCTCTAGGAGAATCTGACAATAAGGGGGTTTCTGAGTGGACGTGCTCACCATTCAATCGCTGAAAAATATAATTTTACAATTGCACAAATCTAAAAATGTTTCATACCAAATCACAGCGTGGCTTTTTCTATGGTGATCCTCAAGGTCTTGGTGTCTTAATGTGGTATTTTGGACAGCTTATTGATCATTTCTTATCTATTCTCGAGTGGTAAAAAATGGTTAAATTTAGCTCCAAATCTGTGAAACAAATGGTACGAATCCTACAACGTAGACATAACAGAGCATGGGGATGGGCATCATATACGTCCATCATAATGTTCAAAACACACGAAACACACTTTCACAATTTATTTCAATTCATTCATTTAGGTTTATTTCTGATTTATGACTGGAACAATTTGACACAGTGCTGAGCTGCATCTCAAATTAATCTTCATGTTCCCAGCTTTCAGATGATGGACACAATTTCTATGTGACACCTACTGTTGACCTGCCATCTCTCCCTAAAGACCCCCTGGACCCCCATAAAAAGTACAAAAAAGGGTCAATTGTGGCTCTTCAGAGGGTTAAGTCACATACTTTAACAGTCCTATACCATACTGTTTGAATATCTTACTTAGTATACAGGTTTTTGGGTATTTTTTTCACTTCACTGGGAGCATCTGGTGCAGTGCTTGTGTAGAGCCTCTAATAAAAATTGCCCTCTCTATTGGAAGTGATTTAACACAGGGAAAGTATAAAAACTAAGCTCATCATTATGCTGCAGTAAATCATCTTGCCTCGAGGCAGCCAATTCATCTCAATTAATACTAAATAAGGAAATTGCTCTGCTAAATGATACTAGCCATGCATTGAAGGTGAAAAGTCTTGCCAGGTGAAGCCCAAAATTTCACTAATGTGGAAACAATGCACCTGCCACTGGCAGACAGGAGGGACCTTTATTGGATGAAAGAGTGGAGGTTAAAAGAGGTGAGAGAGAGAGGTGGGGGGAAAGATTTGAAAGGTTAAGATGGGAGGGCAGGGAGGGAAGGAGGAGTGGAAAGCACAGATGAGCTAAGGTGAAGAGGTGAAACGAAAGAGATGGAAGTGAGAAGAGAGAATACAAGCAAAGCAGAAAAAAGAGAGGCGAGACATAAGACTAGAGTGAGTGTGAAGGACAAAAGATGTGAGGCGAAGGAGTGTCTGAGGGATGAAGGTGTGGGGAGAGGAAACTTTACAACCACAAACGAGAGACCTAGGGCGTTCAGAGGATGGATGGCTTTCCTAGCTAGACTGACAATAAGGGGGTTTCTGCGCAGTTTCCAGAACAGAAATGCTCACCATCTAATTGCTGAAAAATGCAATTCTTGCAGAAATCTCCAAATGTCAAATGTTTTTGATACCAAATCACAGCATGGATTTTTCTGTGGTGTTCCTCAAGGTCTTGGTGTCTTAATGTGAAATTTTGGAGTGATTTTCGTCATTTTTATTAATTCTTGAGTGGTAAAAAAATGTTAAATTTATCACCAAAACTGTGTAACAAATGGTACGAATCCAAAACTGGTTGCAACAACTTATGAGACATTACAGAGCTTGTGGATGGACATCATATACTTTTATCATCATTCTAAACCTTACATACACCGCCACAATTTGTTTTAATACATTCATTCATTAATTTATGTTTATTTCTGATTTATGACTACAACTTGACAGTGCTGAGCTGTATCTCAAATTAATCTTCAAGTTCTCAGCTTTCAAATGATGGACACCACTTCTTTATGACATCTACTGTTGACCTGCTACCGCCTCATAAAGACTAACCCCTTAAACTAACTACCCCCTAAAAAGACTAAAACAGGTCTATTGCAGGTCTCAGAGGATTAAGTCACATACTTTAACAGTCAAATACCGTAGAGAGGCGAGACAAAAGACTGGAGTGAGTATGAAGGACAAAAGAGGTGAGGCGGAGGAGTGTCTGAGAGGCGAAGGTGTGGGGAGAGGAAGAAAAGCAGAGGAAATTAGATTAACGGAGAGGTGACAGGCAGTGCTGATGATGTCAGGAAAGAGGAAACCTACGATTTGAGTCCTGCGTTCTCCAGAGTGAGCTCCTCCAGACTGTTGGACTTGCTGACGGTGTGCAGGACCTGGTCCACCACCTCCGACCCCTGGAGACAAACAAAACAACACTGTGGCTGTGACCAGAGTTTTCAAATGGAGGAGGAATACAGGCAGGGAAAGTGAAAAGCAAGCAGTAACCAGAAGCAACAGAGATCGGATTATATTTTAGCATTAGTACATTTTAGACCATTAATGCAGTTTCACGGGAGCTTTTTATTTATTAAATTATCCTCATGTATGTTCAGATAAATAACCTAACAGCTTATGTATAGACCTTAGGAATGCTATTTTTGAAAAATGTTCTTCACCGATAACCAACACAGGGGTCGACTCCTCTGTTGCAAAGTCAGATTGTATAGAAGTCTATGAGAAAATTTAGCCTACTTCTCACTTGATTTATTACCTCAGTAAACATTGTAAACATGAGTTTATAGTCCCAATCGCTAGTTTCTTCTTCAGTACAGCATGATGTTCATTTAGTCAATTATGGTCCCATTTAGAATAAAGCAGGGGATGCTTTAGGGTGTAGCTACTTTGTGACTGACAAGTCGCTGCCATGGCGTTGTCCAGTTTGCGAGTTGTCCATGTTTTTGTGTTACAACTGTAACCCTTTCACAGTGTGTTTTCAGTTCATGAGAGTTAATTATAACCTCTGTGGTCGCCTAAAATGTCTTACTCAAGGTTTGGCTGTATTTAGCTCCACCCTCTCGTCACTTCTAGTTATGATGGCTACAATGCCAAACCCGAGGCTTCAAAACAGCATTCTACAAACCAGTGGGTGACGTCATGGTGACTACACCCAAGTCTTATATACAGTCTAGCCTGGCTAATGTTTTATTAGGAAAGAAATTCATTCAACAAGACGCACACAATGCATATTGTTTTGTTTGTTGGCGTCATGGAAATTTCACCGAACATCTTAGTTTGAAGCTAAGTTTTGGGGGATTTAATGCTCAATACATTTAATCCAATTCCTTATAAGCTCTTATAAGAATGTTTCATGTAGTTCACCGCAGATGGATACCAATTACTCCAATGTACATCATGAAATTTAAATAAAGAGATTAAGGAGAGATTTCCTTATACACATTTGGACTGCAGTCTGCCAAATGAGCACATAAAAAACGCTTATTCAATATAATAAATGTAATCTGATAACACAGGATTGCAGTGGAAGCATAAAAATAAAAGAAAACAAAAAAAAGAAAACTGATTGTAGCCTAAATCTGGCAAGAAGCATTACAAGAAAGAGAGATTTAAAAAAAAAAAAAAGATAGTTACGATGCGCATGTCTTTGCAGTGCAGCTTGGTGAACCAGGTGTTGTATGCAATGGATGCCACGATCACCGCCAAGTCCCTGAAATGGAGACACACACATACACACAAACACACGTTAGAGATAAAATGCAAATCTTTAAATTAGCAAACTCCATCTGCTCCAAACCATTTGATGCCACTGATCCATAAATTCACATTATCGTGGGCCAAACTTTTTCTTTACTCCTCGTTCAGTTAAAAGCAGTTCATCAATGTGACAGGGAATACACTATGGGCAGGGCTGCTTTCTAAAATATGACTGATTCTGCAGCCCTGCTGAGGAGGAGGACAAGAAGCAGAGAATAAGGGGGAAAAAAAAAGAAAAAAAAAGATGTAAAGATCAATGCCCAGGGTCAGTGGATTACTCAATGAAGCCACCGTTTAATCCCAGCTACAGACCTCAAACACTGCTACATCCACTGCTACACAGAGCCCACAGACCATACGGTATCTGTTTATGAGGGACGACAGAAAGAGAGCTAGTTTTCGAATCCTCCAAGGTCCAACTAAAGCCACACTGCTGCTACACCTGCTATACATCACCTGACAAACAAGCAGCAACACAGACAGAGACAGGGAGGGGCATGGAGGAAGAGAGTGGAAGACAGGAGGAGAGCAAGACAGAGGGGAAAATACAAAGTGAAAGAGAGAGCGAGAGAAAGTGTAATCTAGCCAGGGAGGGTCATGTTGCCAATAACTGCAGCAGCCAGGACTTTACAGTGTATCTCAGAGGAGTTAATGGCTACAGGCTGTGTTCCTTTTTCATTACCATGCCAGCCATCAGACCAGTCCACTCTGACGCAGCTAAGTCTGTCGTGTGTGTGTGTGTGTGTGTGTGTGTGTGTGTGTGTGAGTGAGAGAGGAGAGAGAGAGAGAGAGAGAGAGAGAGAGAGAGAGAGAGAGAGAGAGAGAGAGAGAGAGAGAGAGAGAGACCAGATGATGCACATGTCAAGATTCATCATCAACACTGACTGTTGATTCATGTTTAGACAGCAGGACATGTAATTGACCTCTATGATGTCTCACTCAGTCATGCGTTGGTGTTTATGTGTCGTCTTGTACTCGTTCATGACGACACGTTCGGTCAATCTGTCGCTGTTAACCTCTTCACACAGATCAAATTAGGTTTTCAATCAAAGGGACTATGTCAGATTTAAATAATTCCTGGGTTTAGGGTTCAAGTTAAATTCGGGTCAGGGGAAAGGTTAAGGCAGAAGGTGAGTTAGAGAATTATCTAATTTAGATGGTTCTTACAAATGTACAAATTCATGTTAGCTGGTATATGTGAGGTAAATCAAGGGTATTATATAGTACAGTGCACACAAAGCTCCTGTATTTTAAAAGAGACATATGCTTATTTTCAGGTTTATACTTGTATTTTGGGTTTCTAATAGAACATGTTTACATGCTTTAATGTTCAAAAAACAGTTATTTTTGTCATTCTGTCTGTCTGAATATACCTGTATTCACCCGCCGTCTGAAACGCTCTGTTTTAGCACCTGTCTCTTTAAGACCCCCTCATGAAAAAGCCCAGTCTGCTCGGATTGGCTTGCGTGAAAAATACGGTACACCTTTGCAAACATAGTTCTCAAGCTGTGGGCGGTAACACTGTGGTAAAGTAAATGATGTACTTTAGAAGGTGCTGGTTTTATTACCTTTGGCTAGAGTCAGGCTATAGCCATGCCCCTGGATTTCCAGGCTTTATGCTAAGCTAAGCTAACTGAATTTACCATACAGATATGAGTGTGTGGTTGATCTTCTCGAACGTTGAGCAAGAAAGCAAATAAGGACATTTTAAAAATACACTTATATTCATCTATTTTTTTAGTCTCGAATTACACTATCTGCATCCACATAGCTGCAGGTTTCACTGTGAAGCCCACGCAGACTGTATGCTCTATGTGAACATGTCCACCTGACTATGGGTTATAAAAAGAACCATGAGAGCATGAGCTGTCCGTTTTGGAAGCATATCAGGCCTCGACCGGCCATTCAACAATCATGAATGAATAAAATTAAACCCTAACTTTATTATGATCTGAATTTGACCTTCTAGCGAACCCTAAAGGCTTCATTTATTACAGCTCATAATATGCACAACAGAGAATGGTGATTTTGATATTCTTAGACTGTACGACGAACAGCACTAAGATGGAGAGTTTCTCCTGAGCTGGTACAGAAGAAAAGGTCACAGGGTCCTTCGAATCAAAGTCTCCCTGGGTGCATGACTGTGCTCAGAGTGTTTCATGGCAATAAGCCTATTAGATCATTTAATAGCTTGTGGGTGAATTTGAGGGAAGGACATGAAGTGTCCACAATAAATAAGGTTCATCCTCTAGGGAGAGTGGATCTGCTCAGTATATTTCATGGCTAGGTGGCCATCAGATTTTCATATTTCTTGTGTACAAGTGGAATATTTTTCTTAATGTAGGTCAGCAGGGGTCATCAAAAACATCATTATTCACCTTGTGGGGACAATGAATATTTATGGCACTTTATAAGAATAGACTAGCCTTGGAAGGTGGATATTTTGACCTAATTGGTGGCACTGGAGTCAGAAAGGTCAAAAGACACCAAAATTATTCTCTGGGGATTATAAATATTCATCACAATTTTGACAGGACTCTGGCCAATTGTTGGATCAAGTGGCATAAATACCAGTGGGGAAGATTGTTGGATTTTGAAGTGCACTGCTGTATGGTAATAAATCAATGCCACAGTCTAACCCCGTCCAGACCGTGACTGGGTCCTGTAACAGTGACAGCTGAGGCAGATGTTAGCAGTGAGCTGTGGAGCTGCTGTCCTGCTTCAGTAACAGAAAGAAGTAACCAGACCGAGAGTTGGAGGGAATTTGGACATAGCATCCAGACTTATTAGAGTGTGAGTGTGTGTGTGTGTGTGTGTGTGTGTGTGTGTGTGTGACTGTCAAGCAGACAGGTGCCCCAAAAAGTTCTTGGGGCAGTAAGGCGTACAAATGTCTCTCTCACAGACACACAACAAACAAATGGAAATAAATTACACACCCGCACGCGCGCGCACGCACACACACACACACACACACACACACACACACACACACACACACACACACACACACACACACACACACACACACACACACACACACACACACACCCTCTGCAACATGGTGTCAACCTGCAGCGACTAGACACAACCAACATCGACAGGCAGAGTGTGAGTGTCTGTGTTTGTTTGCGAGGAGGGGAGTGATTCGAAGAAAGAGAGCTGGAGGAAATCAACGAGAGCTGAGGAAAATGAAAAGGGAGAGAATAAAGGAGGTGGATAACAACAGGACGAGACAGGGCCAGAGAAAAAGGTGTCCGCTTTCAGTCAGGAGGAATGAGCGGAGACAATGTTTGGACGGACAGCGGTCAGCGGAAAAGGCATCGCTCTGTCGCTCGCGGTAACAGTAGATGGGCTCGATGGAGAGGATGGAAATGTGGAAGGACAATGAGGGGAGGAAGGGAGTAATGCACCACAAATGGCTTCCGGCATACGATCACGGAAAGACCAATCCCTAGATCCCTTCTTCAGTCATTTGCATCCTTTGATTGTTTTTGTGATCCCTATACATCAGACTTGCACATATGAGTACTTCACAAAAAAGTCAAAGCCGTGCCCCGTTTTGAGGGAAAGATTGTGTGCATGTTATACAAGCATTTGTCTTATACACGTCTAATTATTATTTTGGTATCTTGCCTGAACCTGAGCATTTGTGATACCTTAATAAATTAAGGCTGATTGCTGCCACGTCCCTTCAGTCTTCCCCCATCCAACACAGTGGTCAGATATTGCTTCAACAGGCATCTATACATATTTGACTGAATCTTGGCAGGATAAATGGTGATGTGTATAACCAGCCTGTTAATAGCCAACTGTTTGATCTATAGGCTGATATTTAGTTAGAGACCACAGTCTGATGCTGCTTTAACATTAAAGTATGAGTGTAGTACTGCAGCAGCCTCACACCCAAGCTAACGTCAGCTAGCCATGCTAGTCACTGTCACCAACTTCATTTAGCCGTTTACCACACTGACAGTGAATATTCATGTATGTTAGGTGCCTCAAATCTCAGTGTGAAAGCCTTGATTAACCCGCTACAGAACAGCTTTTCATCATTTTCCCTTTTCCCTCCTGTGATATTTTCTTTCCCAAAAACAGGAGCGCAGTCTTGACGCGATGCTAGTCTGGTCTATAGTTTGGAGCCATAATGCCCCTCTAGTATATTTTTTTAAGGACACATCTGAAAATCATTTTGTCAAATTAATCAAGTTATTTTTTGTGCAACCACCTAGACCACCTAGCTTGCCCATTATTCAGTCTTTCAGAATTTGTTGTGGGCATGAAACAAGTAAACCCAATGAATCCACTGGTACCAACCATGTCCTACTAGCTTGTCAGGTAGAAGGCAAAGTCATGCGCCCAAGTTGCGCTAAATTTTGGAAACGAAAAAATGGCAGTGATATTCACAGGGGTCCCTTGACCTCTGACCTCAAGATATGTAAATGAAAATGGGTTCTATGGGTACCCGCACGTCTCCCCTTTACAGACATGCCCACTTGCAATTTATCTCAATATACTGAATCATTTCCCCTGTATCATGACACCAGATTCTTGCCAATAGACAGCCATAGATAATTTTTGCTTCTTGTGTCAATTTTGATTTGATAAAACTTCTCTGGGATAGCAGGGAGGGAGTCTTTAGTATTGGATTGTGGGCTCAAGGGAACAATATGTTAAAGGAAGCAGCATGGACAGGCAGCTTCCCCTGCAAAGACTTCCCTTCATCACACACTATATAAAACAGGAAAAACAACAGCGATGCAGTGATTTTGTCTCCCAATGTGAAAAAACATTAATATATTCATGAGTTGCTGCTGCAATCATGCCTCTATGAATGGCTTTTGATTTAGCAGCATAGCAAGGCTTCGCTCCTGTGATGAGAAATGCATTTTTAAGTGTGAATGATCCAGTCGGGATTGTCGTTTCTACGCAGGAAAAGTAGAAAGAATTCCATAGGCCTCGGAGTTTTCTGAGGACAAAACATTCCTCAAATAAAAGACGAGTGAGCTAGGTTGAATGCTCCATTTGCATGTCAGCTGTCAAATCTTTTTATGATCGGCGGCACTCGAGCGACACGTACGCTCTTCCTCAATGTGTTTGGGAAAGGAATGGGGGACTTAAAAAGATACCAGCGGGGAGGTAGAGGAGAAGACATATGGCATTTTACAGCTGTTTCAGAGCCCTGGATTCTGCATCTGACAAGCTCATCATTCTCCCCTTCTCTGTGATCTTCCCAAACTTCTAACCAAACTAAACAGAGACACAGGACAGCCAGTGAGCCAGAACGAGAATGACAGACTAATACACTTAACATTTTACCCAGGGAGGGTCTTGTTATACAAACAGCTACTCCAATGTCAGATAAGACGAGAGCTAGCAGATGAGATACTGTCTGGATAACATTTTTGCAAAAACATCATGATGCAGAACGGGGAGGAAAAGTCTTTTAAAACTACAGAGTAGTCAGAAAGTATTAGGACAACGATGTGTTTTTATTGTCTTGGGTCTGTAGTCCAGCACAGTGGATTTGAAATGAAACAATGGCTGTGAGGTTTAAGAGCTGAATTTCAGCTTCAGTTACAATCCCAAACATTTTTCAGTCCTGGCTGATTGTTGGAAACGGCAAATGGATGTTCAGTTACATGTCCCATGGCATGTGCATCGACCACTGGGGGCAGCAAACACTCCTTAAGCAGCTACTCTGTCAGATATGCAGCAGAAGAGCATACATCATGTATCTGTTTACAATGCACCCAAACAAAAGGGGGGAGGAGGAGGATGAAGCGCATCACATTGCTTTCATAAAGAAGGCTGATACTGAATTCATGATCAAGTTACCGGTAGTGGTTGTTGTTCACAACATGTCCAGTATTGTGTACATGTAGAAGACCTTTATGTATATGGTCATGACCTCAATCATTTTTGTTATCGACTTATCACCCACAGCTCCAGTGTGGGAACATTTTGGGTTTAAGCCTACTGAGAGGAGTGTTGTTGGTACTTACATCTATATCTTACAGCCAATGTTGGATGGCAGAATATTGCCTGTTATGAATGAATCGCTATTCCCCTGTGCAAAATGTTTAATATTTATTTGCGGGCATTTTTTGTTAACAGAGCCTGAGAGTCCATTTCATTTATTGCTTTGGTTGTGTGGTTTTATTTATTTCTATATTTTTTTCACATTACAATGGCATTCTTAGAGATGCTCTACATGATATGCAGAGCATTAATATAGCATCAAATAACTATTTGCTATATAAAGACATAGAGAAGTGAAGTCTATCTGAGCAGTGTGTGATGTAATCCAGGCTTCGCTGTGCTTTGTTGGCATAGCCGGGCCGGCCGTATGTGTGCTGGCTACACATACGTACTGGCTAGCTCACAGCCTTTGCTCTGCAGTGCGCTCACAGACAGTAACACAGTCCCGCTGTCATGGAAACGTAACACCCACTCTCAGGTTAACACTGTTAGCTCTGTCAGCACCATTGCCATTTGTTTTCACTGTTAGCACCGTTAGCTACGAGCCGTCGGTTCAGCTGTCGCCATGTTGAGAGCTGTGCGGAGACAACAGAAATGCTCCCAATCTCACATTTAGCACCTTTAACAATTAAAAAATCACTGCTCTATGAAAAGGTATACTACATTATTCTACTATTATATTATAATTTTATCAGTGGCATAAAATGGTCGATCATATCATTCATCGCAATTATTTCTAGTACAATACATCATACAACAAAAGAAGTTACCGTGAAAGGCCTATGCACCTTTCCTGTCGATGCTTTATGCGTGAGGGTGGGGAAAATCTCATTTCTTATCTTCTACAAGTCTAAATCAATTCAAAGATTACAAAAATATGTTTTTGTAAACTGTTTGGGAGGTGATGCTTCCTCTCGTTATGCAGACGGATCGGAACAGTCAGAACTGTGTCACGAGAGAGAAGCATAGCTCCAGGATACTGCTCTGTGTTTACACACTGTAGTGAAGCCTTTGGGCAAATTCTGAATTAAATAATTCCCGGGAAGAATTAGTTTGACATGACTCATGCAGTACGCAAGCCTTACAAGGGGAAGGTGAGGAGTTTTGGGAAATGCTGCAAACAAGAGGGTTCACGTACACCATCACCCTGAGAGTATTTGCAAACTGTAGCACTGAACTCCAACATTTTACAACACTTTCATCCAACTCTAATTGGGCGAAGAAAGTTACACTGATCCATAACCTGTTTCACTTCAAAAGCACTGTGCCTGCACTGTGTTGTGGATAATGATGGGTTTCCCCTGGTACAACCCTTGCAGCAAGAGGGTGCAGTCTATTTTCCACTGCAGGGGATATTATAAAAAAAAAATGCACATTGAAGAACCTTTAATCCACAACCTGTAGACCAACTTCTGTTTCTATGAGAGAGACTGTGTGGGACAGGTGGAATTGATTGGCTATTGCTTCAAAAGGCAAGCCACAAATTGTTTCAAAATGGGAGCCCCTCCACTGATAAATGTGTTCTGTTACTGTTAGTTTACTTGAAAGTTTGCCCTTCACTGTGCAGTATGATTTGTGAATGTGCAGAGAAACTAGGAGCACTTTCTCAAGCCATAGTCCGTAGTAGTAGTAGTTCAGCTAGTCTGAATCAGAGGGAAATTGATGCTTTTGATGGTTTCACAGTGTTGAAATTAAAGTAGATCAATAAAAAATGTTGAGGGACATGTACGGAGGACCAAATTTCTCCTTTTCATTTTCTTGCCACTTCTATGCAGGGAATCACAGACATTGATATATTGCTGTTGAAATTATTTCACTTTGCTCATATAATACCTTCTTCTCCAGTTTGTCTCCAGTGGCTTTATAAATGTCACTATTTTTGTGGACGTTATTTAACATACTCTGCGTGTTCTCCTCAGCTAGGTCCGTCCTTTCCCCTCTCATGTTAATCTGTCGTTTACTTGTGTCCATCTCAACAAATGCCCGCACAGGTAGCCTGCATTTTGGTTCACTTGGAAACGGTCCGAGACCACCTCTCAAAGCAGCCTCGGACCGGTAGTTCTGCTCCGCACTACTGCGTTCACAACCGCTCAAACTGAGTCTGATTAAAACAAACTAAATGTTGGCCTGTGAAAGCATCCCAGAAAGAGTTTTTCAAATTCCTCCACTTTGAGGGAAAGTTTTTCTGAGCTCACTTTAAAACAGCATACATATACGCCAGCATTATTTTTTAGATTTCACTACTATTTTGGAGCCAATCATGGCCCGATATGTAACTTATACAAGTGTGATGTGGAAACTTGAGACCACCACTCTGCATAGAGAATGGATTTTTCGTAGGAGACATATTTTTGCATTTGCATTTTCATACTAATCATTGGTGTTCATTTTGGTTGCTATTTTAAATTTAGTCTTAAAAGGAAAATGCTTATTACTTATTGTCACTTTTATCCTTTATAGTTTTAGTCACTGAAAGGTCATTAAATTTAAGTCAAAATGTTTTCTATCTTAATTTTGTCAGCTATTTCTTTTTATTTGATCTTAGTCCTGTTTAGTCATCAGATTATATTAAACATTTCTGTCATTTTAGTCAAACTTATTTCACATAAGATTTTATCTTATTATCTGATGAAAAACACAGGTTGAATAATTAAAACTGCAGCTCTGCAGTTCATCTGAGTCCTCCTGACTGCGCTCATTAATGATTAAGGCCCGTTATGAGAGCCAATCCATCCATCCAACATGTAAAAATATGCGTTACTCAACCACCCGAACCCAACCTGACCTACAAACTGCTAACTTTATGCATTATAGTAGCAAAATTGTCAGGACTGAGGTGTGAGACAAGAAGGACAAAAACAGACTGAGTACCGCGGCTGCCGCCGAGCATTGTGAGTGTTTGAGACAGAAAGAGACTAACAGAGAGAAGGGAAGACAAGACGGAAGGTGACAAAAAAAAGTGAGATTTTGTTAAAGCTTTTATGTTTTTAAACTACATTTTAGTCTGGTCTCTTTGTCAACAATATTGCATGTTTGATATTGTCACCATTAGTGTTTAATGACGTCAGTGCCATCTTGTCATTGTCTCGTTTTAGTCATGGGAAAACAGGCTGTTGACGAACACATTTTATCATAGTTTATGTAAACGAAATTAACACTGCCAATCATCACATTTTAATTACATCTACATTGAGCCAGCCAGTGAAACGTACTGGACTGCAAATTCAAGAACAGACTAAAGTTAAAAACAGCAAACAATTAAAGACGGCTACAGTGCATTTCCGGCAAAGCATCACAAAAAAGTGTGCTAAATGTCTGCTGATGTCTGACTGCAACGGAACTGACAAATATATTATCTAAATATACAGAAATAATGATTTTTTGTTATTGTCCAATTACTTTCTGTCCCCCTGATATGGATGTGAACACCCTCAAATTAATGCTGAATCTCAGCACTTTACCTTCCTTTTCACTGCTTCATTTCAAATCTAATGTGCCTGACTACAGAGCCAATACACAGACACACACACACACACACACACACACACACACACACACACACACACACACACACACACACACACACACCCACAGCATGCTGCTGCACTCTAAGTTTGGAATCAGTTAATTGTGTCTTTCCAATCAGTGCATGCTGGCATATTGTTGTGGTTAAGATGTCAATAAACTTCGGTCACCTGCTGTCAAGATGGCTGAAATCCAGCAGATTGAACTCCCTGTTGTCCTGAGAGTGGTAGATGGTGTCAACATCCTGGACCACAGGAGGGGAGAGAGAGAAGAATGATGACAGAAAAAGAAACAATCAGTCAGACAGAGTGAGAGAGGTATGGAACAGTAACTTAAAGAGCGTACTGTAAACAACACAAGTACACAAGCAGAAGTGGTTTTATACAGCCTGTATAGTGTCCTCACCCACTGCACTTCTTCTTTGCAGCCAATTCCATTGTAGTCACAAAGAGCTGCATAGGTCTCAGAAAAACCTCCTGAAAGGTAGACAGAAGAAGACAATAAATCAATCCAAACCAGATCAGAAAAGGGCAAGGACAGAGGACATATGTAGGAATGAAAAAGAGAGAATGCAGGGCAGAGATGAAAGAGGAAGTCAGAGAGGGCAAGACACAGATAGTCAGCAGAAAGAGAGTGAGAGAGAGCGCGAGATTAGCTGTAAATATTGGAGGTGAGATGAAAGTATTGCAGCATGAAAGAGCACTTCTTGTAGATTAATGGGATTACTAGCAGAAAGGGAGTGCATCCAGCAACTTTGGTCTTCTGACCCACTTAAGGATGAGTCTCCAGCATGATTTGGTGGGAGTCAGTGAGTCAGTGAGTGAGTGGATGGACTCTGAAAGGCAACCTGTGCTTTGTAGGGATGTCACGAGAACCGATTAATCCATACCAAGTTGATGCCAAAATTCTGAAAATGTGACGGTACTCATCTTCTTCATCTTCAGTACTGCTGGTACTGAGGGTCATGACTTGGCTGATTTTCCAAATAATGCTAGTTGTGACCAACAAATCCTTGTTGAAATGGGCAGGAGGAGAGCTAGTAACATTAGCTCTTAGCTGTGGGTGGGCAACACAGTCCTGTTTGGCGAAACAACAAAGCTAACAGCTAGCATAAAGACCTTGCAATAACTTACATTACGATGTGTTTAAGCTCTATTAAATAAAAAATGAATATTGGGCGAAGGTAAATTACAACGTTGTTTTCATTTTTTACCGTGGTATCACATCAAGTCTCAAGAATCGTGGAATTTCACTGGTATCGGTGTCAACTACTACATTGCTGGTATTGTGACATCCCTTGTATGTTTCTGTATGCATGTGTGATTTGTGCGCTACAGACAGAAAACAACAGAAGACTCACCGCATGTTTTCTGGGCCTCTAATGATGATTCAGAGTTTGGTGAAAACTTGTGACTTCCTTCAGTCGGGTCTCCCTCTGCTCGACAAATAGGAGGACTGAAAGACAAGCAGTGAGAGAACTGGTTTCAACAAGACAAGAGTCGAAAGCCATAGCCATGCTAGCAGCTCTGTAAAGCTGTATATAGGCACCGCAATGTTTTGAGCTCAATGCTAATTTCAGCATGCCAATATGCTCACAATGCGAGCCTCAGCGAGTTGTAAAGAAGTGCTAACTACTGTAATGGTAGCATGCATCCTGCACAACAAATGGAGACTGCAGGAGTTTCCAGGAGAGAGGTGGAGGAGGTTAGCAATGGGACACTGAGGGTCACCACTGCACTAGAGTGGTTGTGGGATCACGAGTCATTAGGAAGTCATTGGTCAACTTCTTTAGTCCAGATCAAGGCCTACTGAAAGAAGCTGGGTCACACGTCATATCTTTGGGTTACAACACATGCGCATTAAAATCTGGTCTGCACCTGCCAAAACTGAGCCAATCACAACTCACAACCACAGCTTCAGTTATACTGTACTTGTTACACCCCATACCCCAAGACCCCTGTCCGCCCCTGTCCCAGCCTTCTTCAACAGACCTTGTTGAAGATGGATGGATGAAAGTTAACTGTAACATTTTTGGTCACCTAAAAATGTCTTCGCTTCTGGTTGCAAATACCAAGATGGCGACGACCAAAACCACGATGCCGATGACAAAATGCAGAATTCAAGGCCTCAAAACAGCAGTCTGTACACCAATGGGTGACATCATGGTGACTACGCCAACTTCTAATACACATCTATAGTCCAGACTGAGATATCTCAATAGTTATTTGATGTATTCCATACATTCATGATGCCCAGATAATGGATCCTAATGACTTTCATGCTATTTCAGTCTAGACCTAAAGTGGTCTTCCTTATCTATAATGCCAGGAGGGGCACTACCCTTGACTTTTGAAATCAAATCAGTGTTGTGAGAAGAAAGCCTCTGGTCCCAAATTCAGGCTGGGGGGAAAAGTAAATATTATGCTTCCCCCTTCCCTCTGCTGCTATTGCTGAAGTGCCCTTAAGCAAAGCACTGAACTCCCAGCTGCATAAGTGGAGCACTTCAGTGCCCAAGAGACAGTAGGATGGCACAAAGTTGCTTCTAAGCAAGCTTCAATGAGTGAAACTCTCCCACTCCCTGTTAGCACCTTTCCTGCAAGACACTGTTATAATAAAAAAATGCAGCCTCAGACAACTTCCTAAAAACGGCTACCAAAAGATCCAAACTGCGTTACTAAATGAAAAACAGTTGCATTATATTTTCAAAAATGATAACAGTCTTATTTGCATTTGCAATGTGCTAGTTTGCAGCAGACTTGTTTCTTATTGATTATAGCTGCTCCAGTCAGATTTAAGATGGAAAGTGAGCGTCTGCAACATCAAAACTGCTTATGATATTGCTTCGGTGGTGAATAAATAATACGTAAACTGGGAAATTGGATCCTTGGGATTCTTTTTCAACCTACTGTCGCTCCCTGCTGCAGTTACATACAGTATACTGTACATAGAAAAAAAACATGTTCCTCTGCATTCTGGTTGATTTCTTTCAACTATTTCTATGACAACAAGCAGTCAGTAAGCAGAAAACAGTAAGGCCTGGGATCACCAAGTAAATACTGTGTTTGTACATGACACCGTGCTCTACCTGCTTTGGCTTTTTGATAGGATTACACCACTACACTGTTGCATTCGACACACACTACCCTTAATCCCATTTGTCGTCAAATCACACAACACCTAACCACATCCGTGACCTTAATCCCCACCTTATCTCGACAATCACCATCCGCCCCTGGCGACGTGTGTGTATGCGTCCTGTTATCTTGATGCTATCTGCATTGTTTGCTTCAATGCAGCGGCATCAAATCAGTTACAAGGCTGCACAATCAACCCATGACAACTTCCCTCCCTCCGCCCTCCCCTCTCTCTTTATTTTCTTTAAATGTTCTCACTGGAAGCAATCATCTGCCGTGGCCCTAATGGAAAAGAGCCATTCTGAAAGATGATAGAGTGCAGAGATAGCCTTGTGCAGGTCAATAGTCGGAGCGCAGTCAATCCCATTGCTCTTAGAAACTGTAGATGAGACCCAAGAGAGAGGGGGATATACGCTGCCTGGCTTGCCTGCTCAACCATACATTTGCATGACCATGCGACAAAAAAATGCCAGGCATTGAAGTTAACTTTTGTTCACTTTAGTGTGTGTTCTGGGTGCAGACAACATACAGAGACACTTCAGGATTTTCAACTGTGAATGAATGTCTTTTTGACTGGAGGTCTACTGCTCCATCAGTGTCTGTGTGTTCTGCTACTCGTTGCTTATACTAAATAAGCTGCTTTAAAAAGGAAAAAAAGGAGCCAACACAATGCCTTCAGGTAACGGCCTACTCAGTGTCAGCTGGCGGATTTAATCCCACTGATTGCTGGGTGTTAAAAGTCAACCGTGACACAGAAATTGGGTTGGATGCAAAACTACAGCAACACCGGAATGCGTTTGGCTGCTGAAGAGGAAAGCAGCCCAAAAGTGAAGCTGCCAACTTGTGCCAACGCACTGTCGAGTGTTGTTAATGTCGGCCAACTTGTCTCCGCTCCTCGGCACACACAAACACAAAAGCAGAAAAGACTTGTTTCTCTGCTCGAGGCGAGGGGCGCTCAGAGATACTCACGCATAAATGGAGTTGTTGAAGACTCGGGAGAGGGCGTAGTTGATGTGGCTGACCATGTGATCCAGCTGGTCCTGGGTCTGCAGTCTCAGTGAGTAGGTGGTCTTGTCTGTATCGATGACGACCTGTATATGTGGACAAGACAGTTTCTCAGTAGTGATACTTCACGCTGCTGTGAAGCTACAAGCAGTAGAAAACAGTTTCAAAGTGTCACCTGGTGTTCTGGGTAGGTGTTCATTGCTCGGATTTCCAAAAAGTTGAAGGTTACCTCCATCTGAAAACAGCAGAAAAACATCATTGTGGTCCACAATGACATGTTCTTGAAATTCATCTTTATAATTTGGGTCTTATTTTCATGGTTTTGGCCTTGTTCTATGAATATTGTACTCACTCAAAAGTAACTGCTGAGACCGAGGAACGCAGCAACATCACTTAAAAGACGTCAGATTGGGCAACAAACAAGCACCCGAACGATCATTCATGTTTTAAAGGGGAACTACGCCCATTTTCAAAAGTCATGCTTGTTATTCCTATGGTTAAGACAGTCCAAAAAATACACGTAGAAATGGACAAGTCTCCCAAATCCAAAAACTAGAGTGCTGAAACTTGTGATATCGTGCAGTATATAGCGTGGAGCTGCTCCATAGAAAATTAATAGGGAGTGATGACACTGAGAGAACCCAGGGGAACGATCTGAGTATATGGGAACAGTTTCTGTTTCACAACACTACAACAGAATTAAGGTCATTTGAGTGTAAAAAAGAAAACAAACATTCTGTAAGTCCACAAAATCTGTCTCCCATTCATTGTCTATAGAGCAGCTCCAAATTTTAAAGCCTACGACATCACAAGTTTAAGACCTACTTCTCTGGTTTCACCCTTTGAGAGAGAGCTGCTCATGTTCACAAATATTGATTGAACTTACTAGGCCATGGGAATAACATGCTGGAATTATTAAATTTAGTGGTATTCCCCTTTAAGCAAACCCAGAGATCAGATTAACTGAACAGAGAACAGGTTAACAGTATAATCGTGACCCTGTTTGTTGTAAACATCCATCATAGGGGACCTTCTGTGCTTACTGTAGTTGTGCACAAAACAGCAATGAGCAATTATTCATATTTTGGTTGCCCTCAGTTTCAACTGTTGGCTTGCTGACTTCCAGTCTAGCTGATGACAGGAAGGCTCAGGAGAGCTGTGTTAAAATCCTGACTTTCATAAAGCTTGGATATTCTGTGCAACAGGTTTCTGACAATGGGAAAGTCGACCAACTGACGACGTTGCTTAAATTTGGCAGATAAAGAAGCTACTGCTGGATCTGAAAGAGAGAGTCACTTCCATATTTTCACATCAACTCTCTGCCGGCCGCTGCAATAGATAACTTAGGTGTGTCACTCTAAACAAAAGAAAATGAAGCATTTGAAATGTCGACTTCTTTACAGGCTGTCTGACTTGCTGTTTGTGATGTTGCCACTGTCCCAGATCTCAGCAGTTATTCTGGTATTTGCACCGTTAATGTGAATGCAAAAAAATTCCTCAAATTTAACAGCAATTACAATTCAGGTGTAAACCTTTTTAATGCAGCAACAAATTGGAATTAGCATTGAATTTAATGGATCGACCCACTATCATGATACCAGCTCTCTGAGTCAATATCAGCCTGATATCCGATCTGGTATCGCTGTATCCCTACAAACAATTGATCGCCTAATCGAGAAAATAATCCACAGATTAATCAACAATGAATATAACTGTTAGTTGCAGCCCTAGACAGCTAAATCTGCCTACCAGCACCTCTAAAGCTCAATGATAGACTAACTTTGTTTAATCTGTACACAACTTAAAGTATAAAAAAAAAAAGTAAGCCAACCGGCTGCTGTGGCTTCACATTAAAATATGAGCAAAAGTAAAATATGAGTGGTATCATTCATCACTTTGCTTTTTGCTACTGCTTGAAACCTTTAACTTCCTGCCACCTTATCATCTTCATTGTAATCTCCATCATTCTGAAACATCATCACTACAAACATCATCATTATCTCTCCTGCTATGAAAGCCTGCTACTTTTTTTTCTTGTCACATCTCTTGCGAATTACCACAAGATCAAGGCTGGCAAGTGAGAGCCATAAAATTCCACTGAGAGCGAGGAGAACATTTACCTTGGTGGGCACTTTGACAGCAAAGAGATACAGTCTCCATGTTGCCAGGACCTGAGGGGAGAACACATTCATTTTTTCTGTCACAGAGAAGGAAATGCAAATCGCAGCAAAAAATAGCACGGCACAAACACCCCATAAAAAGGAGCAAATCATCTCTGTGGCTCATCTCAGTGACTCGTAAGTCATGCTAAGCACTCGAGACATTAGCAAGCTCATAAATGATGATAGCGCGTGTATGTAAGAAATATTAAGGTGAGATTGAGTGTCGTGTGACGGTTCAATTTATCATGCTAAAGTTGTGTTGATGGAACTAAGTAGCACTTATTCAACAGATGCCTCATTGCGTCAGGGAGGAAACTAATGGTGAAATAAGAGGGAGAAAGAGGACAAAGAAGAGCAAGCCAAGAGAGAGGTGTGCTTCGCCTATAAGAAAGGCATTACCATTTAAAAGGGTCTGGGGTAAAGTAAGAGACAGAAAATGCGAATATATTCATATCTGCCTATGCAATTAATCTCATTCATAATTCAAAAATCCATAATTAGCATACCCCCATGCATGCACGGTGCATCTATATACCTCCCTAGCTCTTCCTCCAGTTCTTCCACACTTTGGTTTTGCTCTTTTCCTGCTTCAAATTCCCTCCTTAGCATTCTGCCATTTCTCTTCATCGCCATGGAAATCTGTTCATTTCATCCCCATCTTCTTCCTTAATCCCTAATCCCTCCATCTCCCCGTGTGCCACAGTGCCCTGTCTGGATTGCTCCCGCCTTAACACCTCACTCCATCCCCTCTTGCCCTCACCCCTCCTCCTTTTCTCCCAACTCCCCTGTCTCCTTTCCCGATTCAGTTTTTCTTTTCTTTTTCTGCTCCGTCGCTTTCAATTCCTCAAGGTCTCTCTGCGCTGAATGGCTAATGGCGCCCTGCTGTGTGGCGGTGAGAGGAAGAAAGAAAATGAAACATACAAAGAGAGAGAGAGAGGGAGAGACAGAGGAGGTGATAGAAAGACAGAGATTTCCCTCCTGATAATGAAGCCTTCAGATACTACACCTACTCCTGGCAAAGCTGGCGTCACAGATCGGCCCTGCGTCTTAACTATATAGACATCCATAACAGACTCCCACAGAGACGAGACAGAGGAGGGTGAGACTGTGAGGGGAATGAAAACAAGAGCCTAAAGAGGAGGAGACGGACGGATACCCCCACCAAGAGAATACAATCTCTGCACTAAGCTGGTGGAGGGGCCTTCGAAGAAGATTGTTAGTCCGACCACAGCTCCTTGACAAGTTTGAAAACTCTGTTACATAAATCCAGCTAGGAGCGAGGAAGGGGAGGGACGGATGGGACCTCAAGGCAAAAAAAGGAGGTGAGATGTGTGAGAAAATGAAAGACAGAAGCATCTTCTCCCTCCGAAAGCCTTGCGAGCTGACAGAAGATCTCATAATGTAAACAGGGGCATCAATAATGCAGGCTCTCTGACGGGGGCTGGTTTGATCCTCTGATGCTGAGCAAAGCCTCCTGTGTAGGGTTTGTCCTGTCTTGATATATCATTTACAGCCCATTGAAGTATCATTAGAGACAATCAATACTCACAATGGTTATTTTTTGCTTACTTGGATGGGGTATGTGCAGCAGCGAAGGAAAAAAAACTAAAGGGATATTTATTCAATACGAGTTATACCGCATACCGGGTTTGAGCCAGAGCGCACAATCGTGACACTGTCTCACTTAAAACGTAAACCGTCTGTGCCCAATTGTCCTTGATAATATCAAGGGCATAGGCTTCTCATTTTGATGACTATAAAAGCAGGCATAACAGCTCATTTTTCACTCGCGTAAACACAATCCAAAGCTCATTTTTTACGCTTAAAGTCCCAGTGAAACAGAAGTTAAAGTGTCTTTAGCGTATGTACTGTGACTGTGAATTGAATATTTGAGCAGTGTACAGTAGAGCGCTACTGGAATGAATCTTAAAACCTGGAAATGAGTTACAGTTTTAGTGCTTCTGGTTCCCTCATCTGGAAGTCAATGTTTTTTTTTTTTTTTTTGAATGGGCTTTTAGTTAGATGCCTGAAATACGGTCTGTAGTTAACACAAGCTGAAGAGACTTTGATGGTACGTCTTAAAAAAAAGTGATCGCTAACAAGACTAGGATCATCACGCCAACTTGTTTGCCTTTATGGCCTCGTTGCGTCTACTCATGCGACCATGGTACTTTTATAGCCTAATGTTAGCTTGCCTCCTTTTGCCAAACGCATTCACGCTTTGAAAAATGAGAAATGGTGTTCATTTAAAGATTATCTTACTGAACTAAATGTGAAAGAATCATAAATGTGCGTTATTTTCTATGGTAATCCAAGTGCCATTGGCTTCTTGTCGAGGGAACTGGGACGATGCTAACTTCCTGGTTGGCCTAAAGGAATACGCCATCCCTGGAGCGCTCCATTATAAAAAGGATTTAAATCAAATCCGAAGCTACAGAGGACTGTGGCTGCACGCACACCTCCATTTAGTTGCAGAATGATTGATGGATGAATGTTATGGATATTGGTTGAAATGGTCAGTAATAGCTTCAAGCGAGTGTCATATTTTGTTTTACAGGAAGAAAAGACGATTGGATGGATGGATGGATATTTATCACAGTTGAGTCCTGATGAAAGGAAAACACTTTTTCACCCTATTTTTCATTATAAGATTTTAGAATTTCTTAGTCAGATTTCTTTAGCGTAATAAACAAAAGTTGGTATGTCTAAATTAAGATAAAATCAATTCTAATAATTTTAATATTATTGTATAGCACTCACCAGGTGTACATTTAGATTATTTACTACTGGTCCCATTTGACCCCCACCTGGACAATCCTGGTTGCAGATTAATGAGCTGTATATGAAACAGGTGAAAGTTTTTTCTCAAGTTACAGTAATTGTTTCTTTGAGAAGCATCAAGACGTAAGGATTATCCAGCTATTAATATTAATAATATTGGAAAAAAGTAAAGCCCCACAAGCCACAACCAAAAAATGTTTTCCCTCATGTGGCATTCTGGCAACCTTCCCCTCCGCAGATCAATCGGAAATCCTAAAAGCCCCTCAAAGATTCATTTTCCAACCAGGAAATCCTCCAAGATGAGATGGTCGGCTTTTTTTGAGCCGGCAGGTGGAAATCTGTCAGTGTCGAGGGAATGACGAGAGAGAAGGACTGGTAGGGAGGCAAAGATGATGGGATGGGTGGGGGTGTTGCCCTGCAGAGGTGCCCTTGCTGTGACAGCGCAGTGTTAGAAGCACCAGTTCAAAGAGCCAGCCGGCCGGCCCCTGAAGCAGACTGCGAGGGCAGGGTGGGAGTGCAGCGTGTACAGTACGCGCACCAAAAACAACAAATGTATCTCCCTCCAGGATGTGCTTGTGTTTGCATGTGCACGCAGCTGAGAGGGCAGAGGGCGGGGGCTTATATTAATCATAAGCTGTCAGGCTTTGGGTCTTGCACTTCAAACGAGATGGTGCAAATCAAAGCGCGTCTCTGGGTCGTGTATGTGTGTGTTGCGGCGTACGTTGCCTCTGAGGGAACAAGCTGAGGATCAGTGCCAGATTTGGCCGCCTGCGGTATTTCTGGCTCGGCCACAAGGGCATTTTAAATACACACACACACACACACATGCACGCACGCACGCACCCACGCACGCGCACACACACACACACACACACACACACACACACACAAACACAAACGTCGTACACACAGCGCAAAAATCAGAAAAATTCCAATACAGACATTTGCATAAGTCCAACATGCTTGTACAGCACACACACTCCCGTTGGACACTCAAGCACATATAATGATGCACAATAGCTTGCTAAGCTGGCTTTGGACTACACTCGCCTGCCTCTCTCTCCCTGTCTCACACACACACAGTCGGCAACCATCACTCAAGTGAACTCAGCATCACAGGAGCACAACCCTGCCATCAGTCAATCTGTCAGCTTACGTGCATGTGTGTGTGTGTGTGTTTGTGCCTGTGTGTAAAGTGACAGGGGGTTTGAAAGCACAGATGCCCCAGGTCCTGCTTCATGAGTGGACTTTAGAGTGGTTGAAAGAGAGAGAGAGAGGAAGCCAAATGAGAGGAAAAAAACGCAAAGCTCAAAAACACATCTTGTTCCAGATTCTCTCATAAAAACTAATGCGTCAAAGAGATGGCAAAGAAAGCGCTCTGAAACCCAAAGGACCTCTTAAAGAAAGATAGCGAAAAGGAGCCGGATAATGGGAAGGGGTTGCAAGGTTGAACTATAGATGGAAGTAAGAGATTAGATGAGAGTGTATATGAGGAGAAAAAAAAGGGTTGAAGAGAAGAGTGGCCAGGATTGGGTGAAATTGGGTGAGAGGAAAAAAAGGGGAGGGGGAAATAAAAAAAAAAAAAAACATGTGAGCAAATGTGAGAAAGTGGGATGAGATAGCGCCAAGCACTGAGTGTGGGAGAGGCCAAATGGATGAGGGAAGGAAGAGGAGGGGTGGATACAGGAGCATCAGGACAATGAAAGCAAGGGAGCAGAGGAGAGCAAGAAAATGAATAGGATAGAGATAAAACAGGGGCAGAGATACCTCTCAGCCCTGGCAATAAACAGTCACACTCTCCTTCTCATGGGGGAAGAGAGAAGGTCAGCAATCACACTCCACAGCCTCTCCGCCATAGGCTACCAACATGTGCTATGATAATCAAAAGAAAGCACAGTCCTAATTACAGCACAGAGCGCTCGCCGCCGCAGCGCAGTCAGATGGTAAATCATGGACGGAGAAAATGACACCACGCTGAGCATCTCGCAGGGAAAAAGTCATGAAAAGAAAATCGCGAATGATGCAGCTGTAATGTTACAAACATTACATTACATACCCATTACACACAGAAAAATGGGAGCACTGTCGGGAGACTGAAAAGAACAGGAACTTCCGCTGCTAGCACGGAGCTGCAACAAAGCGTCTTCGGAGCCTGAAAGCGAGGCCCGGTTTCGCCGTTTAACGTGTACAGTACAAGTTGATGATATCATTCAGTGAGCTGCTCGTGTTTTGAACTTTGTTTACCGTCACGTGTGGTTTCTGCAGTTTAAAAAAGTTGATTCAAAAGTTAAACTTTGGCTCAACTTTAGCCTCAGTGATCATCCTGCAGACTGTTGTTGTGTAAAACACAAACTGTGGAGAACTATTTGAATCTGGATTGGGACCTTGAACAGGGATGCACTGATTATGAAATTCTGGGCTGATGCTGATGTTTAAAATAAAAAACTGGCCAATAATCAATGACAACATTGATTGTTTTGTTGTTGTTTACTTTGTTTTTGCAGGTATTTACTCCCCCTTTGTGCCAGGGAAACCTGACCTCATCATTCCTTCAGCATTTCATTAAACTGTCTCTGAATGAGCACAAATTCAATCATACAAATTTATGAAACAACCTTTAATATAATCTTTTTCAAATGAAAAATATAAATTCTTTTTAAATAACAGCTTCAAAGGCATTTTCAGCTGTGATACTATGAGAAGAATGTTTCAGTACTTAAGATAGTACTTTATAAGATAGTACTTTATTGATCCCCAGGAAGGAAATTACATACTCCAACAAAAATATGCCTTTTGTGAAACAAATTAAAAGAGATTAGAAATATGATGCTGTGTTTCCCTCACAGTGACTAAGTATATTTGGTAGCGCATTTTACCTATGTTCATTTTTATCTTTTGATTCCATTCAGGAGAACGACATCCATGAACTAGTCGTAGCAGCAAAATACTGCCGGCGTGCGGATGAGGGGCTCCGGCGCAGTCTCAGGCCTCGTTGCCTCAGCTGCTCCGGCTGGACGGACCCACGGTGGAGCTGCTGGACTACGGTGCGGCGGCCCTGACATACTGTTGCTCTTCTCACCTGATCCCACTATGGAGGACGGACTGCTGCACGACATGGAGGATGTTCTCATTGTAACATACTCTCGTTGGACTGACAGGCTTCTAAAGAAACATTACCCACACAAGGTTCAGTCCCATCCAGACCACAGTGACTGTTTTTAAGAAATCTTTTAAGCTATTGTTTTACTGCTTCGTTTTTCATTTAACGCCACAATGTGCTTGACGCTGATCTTTCTCCGAGTAATACTCCGACATGGCCGACTTGTTTTTTCATCTGGTTACTTCTGTCCGAGACCGACAACAGACATTCACCACATTAAACCGGAACAAAATTGATGCAACACGACAGATAAACATCGGCCACTGCTATCGGTGAATGTCATGTTATTTGCCAAGAGGCCGATGGCAGTCAACAAGGCGAATATTGGCAGGCACTAATGTTTGGATGATAAAATCAGTGCATCCCTAACCTTGAGGGTCAAAAACATTCTCCCTCTACAGATCCTTTCTGTCTGGTTTCATTTTATAGTGTCCATGAAGTCAGAAAAGTTAAAAAGAGATTTTCTGAGCTATTTTGGAGCAGTTTTGTTGCTTGGCAATGTGCTATATTTCTCTCTGCATCTACAATTTAAGATGGTCAGTCACATTCTCTAGGAGCTGTCAAAATGTGTTTTGGGAAATGCAGAGCAAATCAGTTCAATCAATTAGTAACTGGATGACATAAAAAATGTGGGTTCACTGAGATCACAATACAAACTGATTAATATTACAATTTTAAGTACAGATGTGCAGGTATACAGATTTTACTGTATCCCTTGGTGAAACATGCTGATGCTAACAATACCGGCGCCAACAGTTTAAATTACCGTCATTACCACTGTTTTCAGAGGTCACTGTGAACACAGCACAGCTCTCCTGGCTTTATTAGCGATTTGATTTTGATTAGCCACAAAGGAGCACCTTTCTCAACCACAGCAGGGCCAGCTGTGGCTACTCCTGCCTAGCTCTAGCTACTGCGGTCATGATTTGCAATGCTAGTATTAGCTAGTCGACCTAAAGAAGCGATGCCAATTCGTGGGGCTGAGTTGCAACGTTGAGTGAAAGAGAGAACATGCATTTTACATGACTGACAGGGTCACACAGGTTACGTTCTTCCTCAAAAGGTCAGCTTCAGCTCTGCCCGTGGGGTTTGTTAGTGGGAGTCTGCAGAGGGGCGGACTGCGCTAGTGGTTTCTACGAAACCAGACTCTGCCAGGGTCCATTGCTATTAAGCTCTGTGTGCTTTTGCAAAGATTCAGCCTTCTAAAAAGGAGTTAAGCCATTAACACCCAGCAAGCAATTTGCTTGAATCTTGCATCTCAGTTGGTGTGATAAACCGAAAGATTAATCACTTGATCATTCTTTATTAAGGTTTGATCAAAACTAAGGAAATCATGGCGTGAAGTAATTTTACTATATTCCAGCACTGCCAGAAGCATTTCAGAAAGGCTTGATATTGTGAGGATACTGTTTACTGTGATGTTTGGCCACAACCATAGCATGAAAATTTGATACCTGCACATCTCTATCTGTCAGAGCACCAAAGGATTGAACTGTGCATCTGTTTAATCTGTCAGCAAACAAAAATACAGAAATAAATCTAAACAGGAAGTTTTTATAATACCAGATACAAACAGAACGGCCATTCCCATTCAAATCAATGTGAGAGGAAGCTCAGAGCAGCAGCCATTTTTATGTGTACTGTTGCCACTGCAAGCGTTATAAAGGCCTAAGTTCCATATAAACCGACGGAGGACCAGTTACGGACTCATTAAGATGAGGTTTTGCTCTCACAACCAAACAAGCAGCGGAGTAATACGAAGCATGGACAGGCATCTTTTGTGCTGCATCTCTGCTGCATTACTGCTAAAGAGGAATGAGGACTGCTACATGATGAGCATCAACAAGGAAACACCAGCTTAGGGATGGCAGGAGTAGTTCAGTCCATGGGGACTTGGTTAGGAACCGAGAGGTCACTATTGGGCACTGCCAAGGTGCCCTTGAGCAAGGCTCCAAACACCCAACTGCTCGCCTGTCAGAGGCAGCCCCCTCGCTCTGACATCTCTCCATTAAGGCTTGTACTGTATGTAGGTATTTGGGTCTGTGTGTACTGTGTAAAGAGGATCACAGTGTGCCCGTTTCTTCTCCTTAGTGTGGATGGTCAGCCAAACTGAGTTCTCAAACTAATGAATGGTCAAACTGACTGGAGATGTCACCATAGCAAATATCGCCATTTTCTTTTGATCTTCTAAAATGACCACGGCAAACAGTTCAATGTCCGCTGTACTCCTATTCTCTTTCTATTAGGGCTGTGTTTTGGCAATAATCTGGTGATACAATATGTATCATGATACAGGGAAGCAATATGTTGTGATATATTGCGATACTGTAAAAAAGCCGATATATTGCAATTTTTTTTCAATCTAATTTTAGGAAAACTGTCACAGTATAAATGCAGAAATGCACCATTTTAGAATAAGCAAAAATAACATACTTGTACTGCATGCAAAAAAAATGCATTGTTTTTGCCCCAAAACTGCATGTGATTATCATAAAGTGGGCATGTCTGTACCCTGACTTGTGGGTACCCATAGAACCCATTTTCATTCACATATCTTGCGGTCAGAGGTCAGGGGACACTTTGAAAATGGTCATGCCAGTTTTTCCTTGTCAAAATTTTGCATAAGTTGGGTGCGTTATTTAGCCTCCTTCACGACAAGGTTGGTACCGATGGATTTCTCAGGTGTGTGGTGTGATATGCCAGTATCTTCACTCGAGCTTTAAATCTGCATCTGCTACAACCTTCAAAAGATTGAATAGCGGCCAGGTTTTTAGGAGGTTAATTAAAAATCAATATAGTGTTCTGGAGAATCTATACACTATCACGACACTTAATACTGCGAAGCTTGTGTATCAATGTTTGCTATGCTCTGGTGTCTCCAATTCCAAGCCAAGATAACCATGAAAACATCATCTGAGGTGTTTTTCCAACTTTAAGGAGCTCCTTCCAGAGCCACAGTAGACATTCTGCAGGCTAAGTGGTACACCTTATGATGATCTTGATCTGTGAAATTGGAGTGCCACTTTAATGCCCGTCGTCTAATATGCAAATCCTAACCACATAGACTTGGATTTGCCACCAGTGAATTACCTCAGGGTCTGTAAATCAGCTAAGCACAACTCAGGGATGTGGTTTACACTGGACAGAGCACTGAGGAACAGAAGCAATTAAACAAAGAGCGATAAAATTCACAATAATTAAAAAGATGCACAGTGGGAAGATTGAAAACACTAACTCATGCAGATGAGGTTAAAAAAACCCCAAGGAGTAAAAGATACATAGAAGCTTGAAAAACAATAAATGCACAAAGGAAAAAAATGAGATCGTGAGGTCGAGTTTCGGACACAAAGAAAGACGAAGTCTCCTACAACGATGTTCATGGCACAGACTAACTACAACCACAAAGCAGAGCTTGGAACCAATGAGCTCTACACCTTTACTTATTTGTGTTCCTTCAGTCCCAAAATGCTCACTTAACTAGTACGTGCATCCACATTTGGCAACGGTATTAACGGCCAACTGCTACAAATTTAAAGTTAAATTGATTTTATTTCTAATATTTAGCACAAAAACAAGTTTATCTCAGGGATCCTCTTCCAAGCAACATTGAGACTAGACAGAATTATAATACAGTGAAAGAATAAGAATATTATGAAAATAAAAAGAGTACTACAAATCCTCTCGACCTCTTCGATTTGATAGAGAGCTGTGATATCTTGTTGAAAAATGAACTTTGCATCTCTACCTCTCCTTTGAAGAGAGCTAGAGATCCTTGCAGTCTAGAGGTTTGCCTGCTTATGTGGAGGAACCCTGGTAGGGGAATGTGGCATGTATACTGTATGTTATTATGGCTTCTTTGTTGTACTTCTTTATAAGGCTGAATGTAATGCATTGTAGGGAGCTCACTCTCTAGGGGAGGCGCCATGCGTGCACACATTAAAGATCTTAAGAGACGAGATATACAGATATTGTGTTTGTGAATTTTGTTGTCTCACTCATCACTCCAGACAGCAACTGATATCAAGTTGCCACAATACTTTCCTCTAGGAAATAAGTGGCAAAGTTTTCATAAGTAATTCAAAATTACAGAGGATTTACTGCACAGTATGGTGTAATTTAGTACCCCCTTAAAAGTCTGATGACTTTGTGGTAATTTATCAAATAATCTACATGATCAGTAGAAATGTAATGTAATTTTTTTTTTCAAAAACTGAATATTATGACGGGAGTCTTGTGATTAGAACGTGTTCAGTATAATTTTGGGGACTTTGAGGTTTTCAATGAAAATGCATCACTAATCAGGTAAATACAGTGTGATACTGGTAAAATAATAATTCATCATAGCCACATGTAATGATACACTTGTGGACATTGACAAACCTCACTGAGCACTGGGGACACTCCTGTTCTAAAGGTGTATTGTAGACGTGGATAGGAGATACTTTTAAAACAAGTCAGTGGTTGTTTGTAGAAAACCACAAAAAAAGGATCCATTGCCTCAAAGTGCTATATTAAATGTAACATTAAATGTCCATAAACTGCTCGTCCATAAAAAGAGATGTGCCACTGTCTTATACATCACCATAATAAAGAAAAAAAAAACTTCTGTTAATATTACCATTTGATAGAGGCTGATAATTTAAAAGAAATCTTGATTTTTTTTTGTTGTTAGTGGCTAAAGGAACTGAGAAATGCAAAAAAAAAAAAAGTTTTTTTCTTATTTAAGTACATTCAGAGGTTCATGTATAAATGATTTTTGTGCAGAACAAAGCAACTTAAAAAAGAGATTGCTGACCATAAATCAGTATATTAAGTGACAGCCCTGCTGTAAACATCCCAAAACCCAACGAGCACACAACCACAACCAAGTCTTTAAGTGCTGCACCTCTAACTCAACCTCAAACCTCAGTCCTAACAGTCTCATGAGCAGGACCATCGCGTAACCTCAGTGGAAACAAGCGTCTGAAACGCCCGAGTGCACTCGGTGCTGTCAACCAGTGGCAGTCTCAGCCAGTAACAGGCCCATTAGTAGGTGGGAGCACTGGAACCGCAGAGTCAACAGAGGATGAAACGGAGCGACCGATCTGGATAACTAAGTGGCGGAAGAGCAAAATCGGCAACTGGGGCATCACAACACATCAGAGATTTCCTTCCCTCCTCTCTCTCTCTCCCTCCCTCCTCGCTTGTTCCTCCATTCCCTTTCCTCTTGTGCCCTCCCCTCCTCTTCCCTCACAACAACCCACGCCTCCTCCTCCCCCCAGATCTCCCTCCTCTCGGCCTTTGAAGATGCTTTGTTTTCTGAGTTGCCTCTAATCTTCAAATAGGGTGATCTAATAATGGCCGTAAGAATGTGTGTCCAGGCAACTTCTGATGCACTGAACCGTGTGTGTGTGTGCATAGATGCCCCCTGCACATGTCAAGTGCATGCATGCCCTGTGATGGGGAGCATCACCAGCGCATTGCCCTGGGTGCAGTTGGGATGTCATGCTGAGCTCTCCCTGTGTCTGTCTGAGATGGGTGGAGGGAACCAGTGTGTGTGTTTATGTGTGTGTGTTTATGCGTGTGTGTGTGTGTGTGTGTGTAAGTGTGTGCGTGTGTGTGTGTGTGTGTAAGTGTGTGTGTCGCAGCATGACGGCTGGTACAGTCAACACACACAGACAGCTGGATACCAGCCGTCTCCAGAGGGAAAAGGAGGCAAAAAAAAGAAAGATGTAGAACAAAGACTCCTATACATACACTCAATATAAATAAAAACTACTTCTGCACACAAACTAAACAAACCAGTGGAATCGAGATGAAAGCTGTGATCCTGTTCAGATTTGACCTGCTAAATCTTACGTCAGCCGTGAAGGAAGGAGCCACATGAAACGGAGGATAAAAAGGTAAAAGAAGGCCTCGTCTGAAGCTGTCAGCTGAAGCTTTTTCAAGTGTAAATTCCACCTCCGCATTAGAAAGCAATCCTAAAATATCCAGCTCATGTATGACATTTTCAAGCATGAGTGAATATGTTGTGCACAATACCCAGAGACTGAAACAAACTATTTACAAACTCCCTCATCTGTTCACCCTTCATACATCCAAACAAATGTATCCATTAGAGTGAAAAGATTGCCTCTTAGAGGGGGGAGACCTTGACAAGGAGCTAGAATGAATGCTTATATCCATCTCACCCCCCCTCGCCTCCCTTCCCTTGAAAGAATTTGGAGCGGTGGCAGCAGCAGCAGCCAAGGCCCATTTGGATAGTAAAAAAAACTCTCGTAAGGCAGAGACCTAATTGAATTGCTTCTGATGGAAAGAGGAGCTCGATACACTTTTACAGGTTTGAGTAAAGATGGAGGGAAGAGGGAAGGGCATGAGAGGTGGAGAGAGAGTGAGAGGCGACTGGCGTGGTGGTGGTGGGAGGAGGAGGGGGGGCGATGACGGGGAGGAGAATAATTGAGATGGACAGATAAGAAGGGAGGGAGAGAGGAAACAAAGAGAGGAGATCACAAAAATAGAGGGGGGTGGTCATGATGGAGATAGATGGAGGCGTGGAGGGAGATGGGGAGGAGAAATAACAGCAGAGACGGAAAACAGGGAGATTAATAGTTTTGATTGGCTTATCAGCTTGTCCTTTTTGTTGTCTTTGGCAGAGGTAAATGAGCTCTCGCATAGCAACTGCGCGTGAGTAACTGATCGGTCACTAATGTGGCTGACTAATTGACAATTTCTCAGTAACAGAGGTGGCCTTGCCTTGCACAAGATCCTTGAACACGTCGCAGGCTGCCCACACACCCTCTGGCATACACTCGCACAAGCTTCATCTTCTTCCTCAGATTAAAACAAACAATAAATGATGTCCCTGTACAGTATGTACACCATGTCAGGCTTTACACACACCAACTCTTGCCTGTGGCATTAAGGCCACCCTGCCACATCTAATAAACTCTGAGGACGGACTCAGTAGGCCATGTCCACTTGGCTCTGCTTTGGCAGCATCTGTCTTAAGCCTGATTTTCAACGCGTCTGTTGTGCGTCCCATAATCTGCGATTTCTTATGGCTCTTTCAATTTGTCGCAATTAAACTTCCACTGATTTCCATTTAGTCTGCGAGGAGCCATTGTGTTCCATATTAAACACCTCACATGCTTTCACTTTAACAATGAATGTCTCTTTCAGGTGACCTGCTGTGACAGAGGACGGGGGGGGGGGGAGGGAGGGTTGGGTGTGAGGGTGCTGCTGGCGTCTCTTACCAGAATCCTGTCCTCTGTCTTGCCGCTCCTGGTGTCCTGCTTGATGGCTCGCACAAACTTAATGGCCTGCTTGTCCAGCACCTTCCTGATGCTCTCTGCAGAGAAAAGCAGAGTAAATTACAAAATGTAAGCACATAACAGAATGAAAAGCGCTGTCCTGAGATGCACTCAGAGACACTGTAAAAAGCTTTTAAGGTGGAAATCCACAAATTGAAATAAATAGCCGGGTGGCAAATGAAAGGACAAAAACATGAATAAATGAGTGGAGAAACATTGAGGATGCACTGAACTAAGTGTAACAGAGAATATTAAGCAATACCACTCCAATACCAGGGCTCCCCTTTATACCTCACCACATGGGTCCCGTTAGGTCCTTCCTTTATATGTAGTATGTAAGTTATTTGTATATCACATTTAAACACAGCTGTACTACCAGGCAGGATTTAGGCTTAGCAAGGTAAATTCAGGGTTAACCCTGCATTATCAGTCCTACAACCATGGTTCACTTCATATCGGGGTAGATCGCCATGGTAACTTACCTAAGCTACTCAGGAACAGGTTATGTTCCAGATAAAAAGATCAACTCCTATAAAAGAACCACCTACTGAACAATCACAGCTCGGTGCATGGATCGTGTGATAATATTACACAAATATGAAGAAGTTACAGTCATAATCCAGGCTAGAAACAACACAATTTAAACAGACACATGCAGGAAGAACAGCTGGCTGTATACTGTGGGTGTTTAACGCTTTGAATTATGTTTATATATTTATTTTTTTTAATTGCTCTCAAGTCTGTGTCATACCACCAGAGACAGAGAGGCAGCTGAAAGAAGGCTGAAATACTCCACAATGAAGTGTAATCTATTCATCCATTATATTATCAAGGATTTTTATAATATCCGCTGCCCCATCTAGACAACTATATTTGACTTTTGAGTGTTGCCTTAAATTAATGAATCTGAATATACGCATTCACACGTCACCATTTTTTTTCTTTTAGCAGCTGTTCTTCCTGAATTTGGCAGCTTCAGCTGAGTTAATTTTAGTCTGAAATGTGTGTTTAAAATTTTTGTATTTGTCTGATTTGCGCTTGGTTTGTAAAATGTGCCGCTCTGCTGACGGTAGACTTGTGCATGTCTGCGACAGATTGGTCAGATGCTGCAAACACCACCCCTTTCATGTAAACGCGCTTGTAACCACATCGAGAAACCCTGGGTTGATTTACCGAGTTGATAACCACTTTCGTAAGACCAGGATCTTGTTTGCTAGGATTAGTTAAGCTAGATAACTTAAAGATACCCTGCGTGTGTTGAAGGCCCCTGGAGTTGACCAAACCGCTGTATAAGGAGTAAAATATCAACAAAACGACAACAGACTGCAATGCAGAAATGCAAGGCAATATCATCACATGTGCATAAATCTTAAACAGAAAAAAAACTGTGTAAGGTAATATGAGGACATAACTACGCATCACTTTACATACACATTACTATTCATGAAGTGACTCACTACAACAAATGAGCGCAGCAAAACAGAAAACAACGGAGCACCTGCTGTGACAATGCCGAGAATGAATAGTAACTGCTAACAAATATCGATAAATAGGACAATATTGTGCACAAATGCTTGTTATGGTGCTCAAAATTCTGTTGACAAAAGAACTGTATGACGGCAGTGGCAAAGAAGCAGACCAGCAACACCTGATCTGCTTAATAAGGTCAGTATCGGAGCTGATAAAGGCCCAGCGTATTGGATCGGTACATAAGGAGTGCAGATGCCTCCAGACAGGGCAGGGAGGCTAACTCTGTGTTTTGATGAAAATTAAAATGATGTTAATCATACAATATGACTTTCACAAATCTCCAGTCGCAACTGAACACCCACGGGTGATTTTGCAGTGACGTGTCAGACAGCACTCTCCACCACCGTCATCAAAACACCAAGAAAGGATGACTTTGATACACAGTCTTCATCAGCAGATTAAACTTGCTTACAGTCGAGGATGAACCGTCAAGTTCAACATTTAAGCCAATACGGACGACAAATCCTAAAAGGGATCCGAATAATGAACATTTTTATCTGCTATAATTTTGATAATTGATTAATCATTTAAGTAGCCTTTAAAGCAAAATTCACTGCCGCTAGTCTCACATATTTGTTTTATTTATTTTTTTCTTAGCCTTGTTCTTTACACATTGGGGACATGACGAATAAACACAAAAATGTGAAATGCTCGTCTGTGAATATCATTTGTCTATGTCTTTTATTTTGAAAGGTAAGAATAGAAGGAGTGGATCTGTAACTTGAGGGAGCATCAAGTGAAGCTGAAGACTACAAGTTAGAAAATGAAAAAGATCTGGGTGGGTGGACTTAGTAGGAGAAGAGCTTACCAGACCTCAGACCTGCTCCCCATCCACATTAGTCGCTACACATTGCTACACACTATTACACATTATCATCTAAACCCCTCCTCCCAATGAACAGTCAGCGTTTGAGTTGCATTGTGGGTAATATAGGCATCAGGTGTTGAATGTTAGAATTCTACTAAGACATGTTACGTTGGGTTTTCTTTTAATTTGTCACCCAACTACACACAGCGCTACTACAGAGATTTTTGATAGTAAAGTAAGATGGACATCCGAGTATTAAACCTTGATTGAGAAGAACTTTGGACTAAGTCATATGGACATGAATCAGTAGCCCCCTTTACATAAAGATCACGCAATACTGCTGTAAAAAAAGATCCTCCATTATGCCGGCTTTACTTGTTTTACATTAAACCAAACGATGTGTAACACAACAGCGTTGGCGTCTAGTGCGTGTAGTTCTGCCATGCCGGCTGTATCTTTTACGTAAACATACAATCGGCTCGGTTACTTCTACTCACACTGCCAGCTCTGGTCCCACTTTGTGTGTTTGTATCTTTTATACAGAACAGAGAGGCAGAAAAATGCCATAACATTCCCGTCTTGAACAGGCTGTGTGATCGGAGAGCTTTTGTTTGCAATCTTACATGCAACTTAGTTCTACGGTATTTGAATACAGCTGTGTATCAGAAAATGTGTTCGCATCTCAGTAAAATTACTGATGTGTTGATGCTGTCGCTATGTGCAGAGGGGTGAACAGTCACAGAGATGAGTACACAGCTACAAAGACACAAACTTGAGGACAGGCAGACACACACACACAACCTCTAGCTGAAGAGGACTCATAACTGGGCTATTTTTAGCCTCAGAGAAAGAAAGAGGCAGCCCGGCTCATCTCGATGGACCACAAGACCCAGAGCTGCAATCTTTAGGGGCCTCTACTCCACCCCACCACATGGCCCCGCTGAAGCTCACTGAACCGCACCAGAGGCCTCCTCCATTTACATCTCCTCCACACTACAACCTGCTATTCACAAACACAATGTCAACCTACATCCTCAGACTGCAAACTAGCACATATGCCTGCTGCAAGCTGTGCGAAGATTCGCAGTCCACATTTCAAGCGGGGCCACCCATGCTAAATGCGAGCCCACCAGATGGAGATATGGCGCGTCATGCTGCGTCACTTTGCTCCCAACGCTCTTGCTCACTTCTAGTACCGCACAACCATAATTCTCACTTTCCAGCAACAACCATGAAGTTGGCTTGCAACACTTGAGCGAGCAGCAGCAGATGCGGATAAGACGAGGCAGGGGTGGAGAGGGGTGGGGGGGGGGAACATACCGGCAGATCGAAGGAAAGGATCAGCCACAGACAAACAGAGTCATTGACGTTAAGCTGGGTAAGACCCAATCGCTTAAACCTTTTAACACACTCTGCGGTGCCCCCGAGGCCTACCGGTGTGACCTCGGCATCTGCTTCCATAGGGGTGAGGAGGTTTGAAGAAGTAATATGATGGGTATTGATGAGTCCCCCCTTTTCCACATCAATTCCATCTCATATCCCCATATGCCTTTTTGGCATTTTGATGGATCTGCTCACCCACAACCCCATATGAACCCTCATCTACCCCCCTCCTCCCAGTCCGGTCCTCCAGTGGCAGGTGTGTTAATGGTCTAAAGCCGCCTGGCTCTTATCGCCAGGCCAGACAGACGGGGCTTGACCAGGCTGGGCTGGTAAACAGCGGGATTTAACTCGCCTGCTCTGGATGATTAGCAGTGAGAGACACTCACCTTCTTTAACACCTTATCATCCAAACATGTTTAGGGTGTGTTGTACTGTGCACGTAGAGAGGCTCAGCGTGCGTGCAGCTGAACCCATGCTGCCTTGCTGCTGCACGCAAAGCGCCCCCAGTCGCACAATAACTCCCACGCGCACACACGCAGAGAGAAAAGAAAGAGATGAAAAACTCCTAATGAATGCACGACTGCGCACACATGCACACCGATGCAACACTTAAAAATAACTCCTGCCAGCGCTACAGGACCCCTGTGCGCGATAAATTCCACGGCAGATCTTTAGCCTGTGGCAAATCAATCAGAAAGTGAACACTCCCGCTCCGAGATCGATAGGATTACAATCTTCACAATCTTGCAACAGCCATTAACTCTGTTTTTTGCCTCGGGAGGCATTTCCTGCGGTGAAAACTCAAATCAAACGCGCTGGAAAGCAGATTTAAAGAGCAGCTGAGTAAAGACAAACTAACCCCACGCGTCCTAAAAGACTCATTCCTCCTCCCTCTCTAAATGACATACTTCCCAGAGAAACTCGTGTTGGAGCTCACCTGTGATTTCCCTGCTGACGTTGACGAAGCCCGCTGCTGTGGTGGTCTCCTTTGAGGCCATGGTGCGCTCCTCCCGCCGGTCCGGCCCCTTCTCTTTGCTCCGCTCTCAAACGTCCCTCTTCTTCTTCTTCTTCTTCTTCTTCTTGTTCTTCGCCTCTTTTTTAGCACTCCCTCCGCGCCTAGCAGGTGCTTCGGGCGCAGCAACAGTCCGGTCAGCTTGATGGGAAGCGATACTGTGGTGCGCACTGGCAAATACCCGAGGAGAGGAGCGCATCCGACTTCAGCGCTCACCACGCACATAGAGAGAGAGAGAGAGAGAGAGAGAGAGAGAGAGAGAGAGAGAGAGAGAGAGAGAGAGAGAGAGGTGGGGGTGTAAGCGTTATTGTGCCATTGGATTTTCATAATTTTGTTTCAGGCTTTATTAAAATTAGATCTACCACATGCCTGGAACACTGTTCCTAACAGCGGGTTCCCTTCAGGTAATATCATACAGTATTGAATCGGATGCACAATGCTGAAAGGTCCATATTTACTTGTCTTACACAGCCTGGTCAGTGTCTGAATTAGTTCTTGAGGACCCCTAGTTTACTGGCTAAAGGGGATCTGAGATCGATAAACAATGATCAACGCCTACTGGTAACCACTGCCAGCAATAAATCTCAAAGGGTTCCGGTTTATAAATCAGAATGACAGGAATAAGAATAATCGATCAAAATATAAATCGGAAGCAAGCAACAAGAACTATTCCCCTGATGTTTTGTTCTTCCTGATAAACAAGATCCAAATATATTACTTATTTAAATTTTAAGAGTGAGAATAATTATAAAATACTATTACAAAATACAGTACAATTTAGGCCTATATACTAATCAATTAGTCGACATAATGCAATTACAAAAACAATTAAATATTCCGAAAATAAATGTATTATCATGAAATGTTTTTTATTTCATTATCATTTTTTCATTTCAAAACGTTTCTAAAGATTCATAATAGCATTTTTCCCCAATAGACCCTTTTCACAGCAGTCATTTTGACATGGCCTCACAGGGTACACACAAGTTTAATTGATGACATTAATTATGGTTTCCTTCTATCTAGTGTAACAGTGAGCCAGATGCACAATACTGCTATTAATTACACCTGTGTTTACCTTGTAACAATAACATGTCAAATGGCTGCTGTGAGAAGACTCTAGCCACTAACCATGACAGTGGAGTTGTCACCTGGGCTCGCCCCCCTTCAACTCTCAGCCAATCACTTAGCAGCCCCGCCAACGTTTACCTACTAGCTAGCTAGTTTTCGCTAGAACAACAGGAAGCTGCGACAGTAATTAAACACACCGTGCACAGCTGAAGTACAACAATTAACTTCTTCTCTTACTTAGCTTAACAACACGCTATGTTAACTAGCCCGACCGGCTTGTGAGCTTGTATGTATAACTCAGCATTAAAATAAAGCGCAAGTGTTAGCAGTTGAAGCTAGCTGGTTAGCACGTACGTAGGTATGAACGTTACCTTTGCAGCGGTTCTAAAGATGTTCACAGAGGAAGACGCACAACTCTGCGAAGAGCAAAAGCACGCAGAGGATATCCGAAACCACCCCTTCACTGACTCATTCACTACTACCCCTTGTTTGAAAATGATTTCGGACAAAGCCAGAGACGTTGAACTTGCTAGTTTACGCTATTTGGTTAGCTCCACGGATAAAATGAAGATCCCGGTGGAAGGTTGAGGGGTCATGTGATTGGCTGAAAGGTTAGGTGGGCGGTGAATGATGACGACATAATATCATGAGAAGTGACGTGATTACAAACGGACGTTTGAAAAAGAGCATTTTGAAATACAAATCAACTCCAATAACACTGTAAATATGAAAATAAGAGTGATAATAATTATTTAGTTTGTAAATAGATTGTATTTAACTATTTACTGACCGTAATATATTGTACTTTGTTTATTCATATGATTATTGACAGTAGTTTCTACTTTTATATTCTATACTTTTATAACTTTCATTTAACCTAGATTAAAAATCTAATTTTCAAGGGTGTCCTGGCCAAAACAAACAGGATTAATAATGAGGTTCAGTCAAAAGTGCATAAGACTGATAACAGTCTATGCAACAAAATCATAAATAAACACAAATGCAATTACAAAGCTATGAATAATATTTCCAATACAATCATATAAAAGATTTTCATCCTAAAATAAACCTAAATTGTACATTAAAACAACCCAGGTGCTGTCTAAATTCATACATATATATATAGAGAGAGCACCTATATATATATAAATCAAAAATTTAATGAAACTCAATGAGATTATGAGGTTAACAGATCAAGAAGAAGAAGAAGAAGAGCAGCTTTATGAAAAATACCAAATCTTGCAATTTTAGAGCCAATTGGAGGAGGCTCCAGGCAGCAGCATTTATAAAGCTCTTACCTATAGTAGTTCTGTAATGGAGCTATAAATCCCATCATCATCACCAAATGGAGGTCAAACTACCTGAATTTTTCATTTTCTTCTGAACTACTGATGACAGTCTGGTCATGATGCCCCAAAAAACTTTCAGCCGGATAAACCGAAAGGTAAACATGTTGTTTGAATGAGGAGAATCCAAAAACCTTATCCTCAAAATCATCATAAAACATCCAGGATTAGATCAATAGGAAAGCTTTCATCTTTCAAAGCATTCACCTGGATTCTTGTGCTCCCCTGTGTCTGCCTTTTTTTTGTCAGAAAATAAGTAATTATTTATCTGAAGAATACTTAAATAGCTCTTCACACAAAAGTAATGGTTTTATTATGTCAGAGCAGAAAGCTGATTTGATGGTTTTGATAAATGTGTTTCTGTGACAATATCTCTGTAATGATGTGAGGACATTGAGGGAATGGAGCCATATATCAAACAGTTTCATTCAGTGTCTTTCTCCTCTGAGTTGCCAGATCACCTCTCACGCCTGTGATAGGATTTGGGATGGAGGGGCCAGGTTGAAGCTCAAGCTGCAAGTAGCAATGATATATGATTCACCCGCTCATCTGAATGGCTGCTACTTGTCAATGTCATCGCTTATGCAACACAGTTGGGCTGTTTTTCATAGATGCAGCCAGAATTAGACTGGGATTTTTAACCCTTTTAGTCCCACATATCACTTCCTGATATGACAAATGAGCTCATGACGACACAAATGAATGGGTTTTGGAGGGTGCAGCTGTGTCTGGTGTCATTTACAAAAAGAAAAAGAAAAAAATTGGCCCTCAAAGCAACAAAAGTGCAGTGTCTGCTATATGCATGCTTCTATGTAAGTTTGCGCATGTGTGTGAAAGACCTTTGTGTCTGTGTCTCACTAGTGACACTTCACTCTGATGAAAGAAAACTCAGCGGGGGGCATTATGCCAGAGAGAGAGGGGGTGGGTGGGGGCGTTGAAGGAGAAAGGCAGAGGGCTAAAGACAGCGAGAATAAGAGGTTTATAATCTGGGGGACTGTAGCTGTCTCCAGGTTTCATCGGGTTAAAAACTTCAACGCTGTTCAAAGATGCACTTGAAAGGACGTTCCATTATTTATTCATCAATGCAGCATCTCATAGACAGGAGTCGGGATGCTCGATATGCCCTCGATTACTTGTCTGTCTAGGTGGTGTATGTGCATGCATGGATCTTACGTAAAACAATGCTGGAACAAAAATGCTTTTACAAAGGCGTGTGTTTAAAGCAGACGGAGCTTGTGTTGCAAAAGCCAGGAAACACTCATTTGTTCAGAATCTGTTTGTGCTCAACTTCAACAAGACGTATGAGACAATAAAAGACAAAAAGATTACATAGGGGCACATCAAGTGGAGAGAGGTAGTGGAAAGACTTGGAGGGTGTGGGGCAGCCCAGCAATTACAAGTTACTGGACTGAAATGCTCCAACTTCTGCAGACATTTGGTGGTCATTTGGGAGGCGATAACAACACAACACAACACAACACAACATCTGTGCATTGAAGAAGTGAGATAATTCACAAATCACAGAAACACTTAGAGAGGGAGGGAGAGAGAGAGGGTGGATAATAATAATAATAATAATAAACTGGCAGCCTCATCCAGTCTATAACAGCCAGCGGATATAAAAGTGTTAGCACCCGCCGCACCACTGTTCTTCCTGATGTCAGTAATAACTCAAAATGATGCTTCAAAGCAGGTTTTCGATCCGTTCACCACAGGCTGGTTCTTTCCTCTGTGTATAGAGTGTGCTGGAGTTAACACCCAGCTCTCAGGCTGAGCAGCAGAGCTGTGATACACTGCCCTCATCTGGTTGAACACAGTTACTGTAACATTGATTTTATGGACACCCCACATGTTCACATTTACTGTCAAGACTGTGGTTCTACATTGACATATACACATATACTGGACTGGAAGGTGGCAGTTTGGATGGCAATGAATCAGATGGCAGTGTTTCTGTTACTGTTGAGGACTTAAAAATTAGATTACTTTCACAGCAGCAGAAGAAGTATTCAGCTCCTTTCTATAAGTCAAAGCAGCAATACAACACTGTAAAATGCTCCATTAAAAGTGAAACTCCTGCCATAAAAATCCTTCTTAAAGTATGCATTCAGTAAAAAAATTTAAGTACTTAATGTACAGCATGTAGTATAGTCCAGTGGTTACCAACACAGGGATCAGGCCCAGTGTTGCCAAATTTGATTGACATCAAGGAGCCCATTCTGTGCCTCAAACCTACACAACTGTCATAAATGATTAACCCTCTGGAATACTATCGAAATAAGCAACAGCACGTCACACAGCATTTTTATAATCAAACTTAAAATATGGGTCAGATCTGCTCAGATACATACTCATTAAAAGAAGACCAATTATGCTTATTTTCAGGAGCATACTTGTATTTTGGGTTTCTACTAGAAAATGTTTACATGCTTTAATGCCTAGTCTGCTCTGATTGGTCTGCTGGCCCACTGTCTTGTGATAGCAGGCAGGTCAGGAGTGTATATAACACATTAAAGGAGAGGGAAAAAGCACAAAAGCATAATACATCCTCTTTAATGATCTGTTATTTTAAAGCTACAGTGGGTAAAATGGAGCAAATATGATTCTTTTTATAAAATGGTCACTATATCCTGACAGTAGTGCATGAGACAGGAGTTCTGAAAAAACTAATGTGTTTCTGTGTCCTCTAGTGCATCTTCAAGATTTCACAGACCAGAGATAAAAAAAACAAACAATCAGAGCTGACCTGGAGCCTGCTGTCTTTAAGAGCCATGAGTCAATCACTCGGCAACCATGATCAAACAGCCAAGCTAGGCACCGCTGATCAAATATGAATTAATATTCTGTTACTCTAATGCCTATTTCTCTCCTCAACTGTTTTCAGAAACATCTTGTAGTTACTGTATAGCTGTAAAATGAGAAGGTTTGTGACCTGGCAGCCATCTTGAGATCAGGTGAGGAAGTACCAAGCACCACCCACCAGCCAGAGCACAGCCAATAGGAACACTCTCTCTCTGAAATGATCTGGGATTGGCCAAAGTCTCCCATTCCAGGCTTCTTAAAGCCTGAGAGTCGTGAGGAGGTGCAGAAGTCTAATTATCTCTCAGAACACTTGAATTACAATATGCTGAAAGGTTATAATGGAATTTTTGCCCAATGATGCCAAAAATGTGTCGCCTACTGAAGCTTTAACTTGTAGTATTTTCCGCATGTCTGATTGTATAGTTTAATATGGTTAGAACAAAGTACATTTCCTCTAGTTTCTTATCTGTCTTATTTTCATTGTAACTTTGTAGAAAATGCTTTTTATCATTTGCCATCTTTAATTGCATCGAGACTACGGGTGCAAATTAGCTGTCAAGTTAACCCGGGCACATTTACACTGCTGTTGTTAACATCAGCGGTGATTAATGTGGACTGGTAAACAAAGTAGCCCAGGTTTTATTCATATGTATATTTTTGAAAACAAGTCCTACAAGATGTGCCTCTTGTCTTCTGTTTTATGGTATAATTAGCTATTGAAGAGCTTTTATAAGGCTATTTGAAAGGGAAAAAAAGGTTTTAGTCGCTGTCTGTCTGGTCGATTAAACTCAGTGCCTTGTCAGTCTCAGTGATAGGTATATAGAAATTTCAGAAGAGGAGTAGAGTATAGTCTTGTTATTTACTGGGGAAAGCAGCCAAATTGTTGAAAAAGTAGTGCAGCTGCACTTGATGCAACTGTTATCAGGCCATTAAACAGCCGTTTTCAGTCGCTATAGGCACCATAGATGTGGGTCAGTAGGGGCCTACTATGCCTACTACGTTGTAAAAGTGACACATTCAATCTAAAACTGAGCGATACATTTTGAATGCAAAAGGCTTAGGCAACAAAAACACTTAGTTATGTTTGTGTCCCATCCATTTGCAACCTTCACCCCATATGGACTTTCACAGTATCTATGCTACAGCAACTGACCTCCACTTCTGCTCCTGTCATAATGACTACCGTCACTATAGGTCAGGTGTTGTCAGGCTCTGTCACTGTCAGTATAAGATAAAACCCACTAGTGGATGTAGTAGGTCCCTATTGGCTCATATCTATGGGGCTTATAGCTGTGATTGTAATCTGTGATTATCACTAGTCAGCCAAAATCATTTATACGTGCCCACAAAAGGAAAAACTAATCTGACATCACTCAACATGGCCCCTCCAAAGGGTCTCAAGATTAATCGGAAGGTTCGTAAGATGTTTAATCGAGTAGGGAAGAAAAACAAACATAGTTCTGTTCCACAAAATTGTACTTTTTTGTCTCATCTTAAACAGATTTACCTTCTCCTGCCTCAAACAGTTATTATGAAACCATGTAGGAGTTTATAAGGGGAATGTCTCTTTGGTGGAACTGCTAAAGGCAGCGGTTTCCTCAGAAGTGCTTGTCAGACACACACACCTTTCCGATGTCAGATTAGGGGCCGCGTCTGACAATTTGTGCAGCTTTCTGAAACTGAAAATCCGACATTCAGATCTGCTTCATGCTGTGATCGGGCCAGCTGTGCCGAGGTGAGAAAGCGAGCCTCTCTGTCAAGCTCTCTTTCAGGATTTCTTACACAACTACAGTACTCATGTGCAATCGAGTGCAACACTATGAATGTCCTCCAGGTGAGACAGCACTTGAATAAATGTACTTTGTTGCTTTCCAGCACTGCTATCTCACTAGTTTTGTCCAAATGGACCCAAGGGTTTGACACCCACCTATTTTGGGGGCTTCCCGAGGGCGTGCATTTTAGTTGACCTTCATAGCAATGACTCTACTTGAGAACTCACAGCAGCCAGTTGCTAAATGAGCCTGCATACAGATTAACAGCCAGTGTGAAACAGCTGGGTACACAGAGACAGCTTGACTGCCTGCATGTGCCGCACTCCACCAGAGGCTACGCACTCGCCTTTGCCAGGGTTCCTGCTGTTACAAGGCTTTATTTTGTCTGATTCTTTACTGCAATGGCGCCTCAAGAAGAAAAAAAATTAAGATAGTGAGTTATTGGATGTAACACGAGGCATCACTTATAAGAGTGGAGAGAGGATAAGAGCACAAGCTGAACTCTTTGGCTTTCTATCTCATGGCTCCACTGATCTGTGAATGTCACACACCAAACAGCTGAAAAGAGTATTGATTGGACATGATGCCTAAAGGGCTTCACTGTCTGTTTTTTCCAGACGTCTTTGAGGTCTTAGATGTCTTGCAAACGGCAGGATTTGACATCATGCCAGAATGGGAGCAGGGATGAGACCTTCACTTGAATAATTTTCAGTCAAGACACACATCAGGCTTTTAACCATTTTATTGCAACAATCAGTTTGAGTTTGGTGGTGCAGCTCTGCCCCACCAGACACAAATTTTAAAAAGGCTTGACAGAGGCTCTCTGAGCCCAAAGACCTTCCAGCACAGCCTCAGATAGGGAACATTTGAATGAGCATGAACCCATTGAGAGAAACGTCCAGGAATCACACAAATCTAAATGCTAATGCAGGAGGAGGCTGGAGAGCTGGAGGGAGTATAAGGAGGTAGAGCAACAAGGATCAGTGCTTGCATAAGCAGAAAAATGAGTGCCAAAGATATAGTAGGCTGTGGTCATATATGAAAGGACAGTATATGACCTGTGATATTAAAATAACTGTACGTGAAATTTTAATCTTGGAATCAGCCCTCTTGTGACAGCTGAGCTATTTTTATGACATGGTATATCTGCTGATGAAGACTTTGTGCTCCACTTGAAAGCACAGGAAAAAATGATTTACAGTTAGATTTTCTTTTGTCAAAAAAATTGTGCTTGTCCAAACCAGTGGTTCCTAAAGTGGGTGATTTGATGTGGCGCCCTGGGGTGCCTTAAAGACGTGACAATGGTGCCACAAGACTAGTTCATATCCTTTTGCAGTATATTTTTATTAAAGTTTCACCACATAAGTAATGAGGGGACATGTACTCAGTATTGTATTATGTTTTCAAAAGGGCTGTCAATCAAATGAAATATTTAATTGTAGTCATTCTTGTGATTTTCCATAATTAACTGGGATTAATTGTAAATTAATTACCATAATTAATTGCAATTTTCATCTCTTCAAAATGTACCTTAAAGGGGGGATTTGTCAAGTATTTAATACCCTTATCAACATGGGAATGGGAAAACATGCTGACTTGACTATGACTTGCCCCAAACTGCATGTGATTATCATAAAGTGGGCATGTCTGTAAAGGGGAGACTCGTGGGTACCCAGAGAACCTATTTTCATGCACATATCTTGAGGTCAGAGGTCAAGGGAACCCTTTGAAAATGGCCATGCTAGTTTTTTCTCACCAAAATTTAGCGTAAATTTACCTCCTTAGTGACAAGCTAGCATGACATGGTTTGAACTAATGGGTTCCTGAGTTATTTTAGATTCATATGATGCCAGTATCTCCACTAGCTTTAAAACTGATCCAGCTACAACCTAAAAACCACAAGCTGCATTAATGCATTGAAGAAATTAGTGGCGTTAAAATGAAATTGAGAGCTCAACAAAAAACAGAATCAGTGCATGATGCTATGCATGTTTCTCTGTGTCTTTTGTTTTATAAAATCTACAATTGTCTAATTTTACTTTTGAACAAACTCATTGTCCAATACTTATCTGCAAATTTGGACTGCAACATAGCCTAAAACTTCTGCATTTTCTTGTAGTGATTGAGACGACATGTATCATTAATCAATGTATTATTTCCCTTGAAGGTGCTCAATAAGGAACATGGAATATCTTTTGCCTCCACACAGCTCTCAGCATGGTGACAGCTGAGCTGCTGGCTAGCAGCTAATGGCGCTAAACAGTGCTAGCAGTGCAAACCCGTTGTTTGCGCTGCTAGCACTGTGCTGTGGTTTAAAAAAAAATGGTCTAGACTATCACATGGCTTCATTAAGTTACCTTATAGAAGAACCAGGTCACGTATCTTAAAACAGATCGGCCTATACGCCTATAACTAGCAGCAACAACATTGCTAAAAGTCACATATGTCAGTGGTTCTCTATATTTTTTTGTGTCAAGGACCTGCTTCAGTGAAAAAAAAACTATTCCCCATTTTTCTGGGGACTCCCTGGCACTCCCTTAAGGATCCCCGTGGGTCCCTGGACCCCTGGTTGAGAACCACATATGCAACTAAAAAGCACCCCAGTATTGCCAAATTAGCACCTGTCTCACTACAACTTTTAAAGCTCCTTTGGCAAATTGTTTTCAAAAAAGAAGTCCAGTGACAAATCTGTCTATATTTGGGCGAATATTTGTTGCTTTGCCTTGAAGACAGACAGTAAGAGAGCTCAGTAAATCTGTAGTCGTCCTGTATCCCAGCTGCAGTGTGTGACAGAGAGCTGCAGGCGTCTGAAACAAGTACTTGTAGCACAGCATGTGTGAAAACTGCAGATTTACGTGTTCTGTGGATCTTCACGGTCCAGAAAAAGTACACAAGCTTAGTGTTGCCTCTATAACCACGGTCATCATGGACTGACTGATTCTTGTATTTACACATACTTTGTCTGCAAAGTCATCTAACAGAATAAAGCAGCAATATCTGTTTTTCTCCTGTCTGTTTTACTCCACCCGTAAGGTTAAGCAATCATTTCCGTCCATCTGTGTTTGTTTTCTTTGTCTGCGATCAACATATTTTTAAAACTAACGGCCGAATTGACATGAAATCTGTTGTGTACATTCACACTCCCACCAGAAATCGCCACCATCAGGCCACACTTCGGCTACTCTTATATAACTAACATGTCAGAACAGTGTTGACTGTGATAGCAGTAGCTAACTGCGAGGGCTATCACACACTGTAAAAAAAAAGTCTGTGAAATTAACATTAAAAACAATGAAACAGTGTTTGATTTACAGTAATATTTTGTAAAATAAATTTAGCTAATTTTACAACAATGGCCACCTACCTGGTAGTGATACAGAGTAATAACTTTGCTCAGGGCCGGATGTAGCCCTTTTGATACCCTATAGGCAAAATTCGGATTCAGAGCCCCCAGAACCCTAACCTCAGCTCGGTAAGCCGCAGCACACAACAGACATCACAGTTTTCATAAATAACTGTATTTCCATACATCCATTCATTCATTTTCTTCCAATTATCTGGGTCTGGGTTGAAGGGGCAGCAGGCTTAGCACGGACTTCCAGACGTCCCTCTTCCCAGCAACATTTTCCAGCTCTTCCTGGGGGACCCCGAGGTGTTCCCAGGCCAGATGAGATATATAATCTCTCCAGCGTGTCCTGGGTCTACCCTGGGGCCTCTTACCAGTTGGCCGTACATGGAAAGCCTCCAAAGGGAGGCGTCCAGGACCGGGAGCTGCCTCAGTTGGCCCCTTTTGACCCGAAGGAGCAGCGGCTCTATTCCGAGCTCCCTCTGGATGTCTCAGCTCCTCACCCTATCTCTAAGGATGAGCCTAGCCACTGTATGAAGGAAACTCATTTTGGCAGCTTGTATCCGCAAGCTCATTCTTTCAGTCACTACCCAAAAGCTCATGACCATAGATAAGGGTTGGAACATAGATAGGCCAGTTAATTGAGAGCTTTGGTTTCCACTTCAGCTCCTTCTTCACCACAATGGTCCAGTATAACATCCACATAACTGCTGACGCCACACTGAACCACCTGCCCATCTCCCACTCCATTTTACCCTCACTCGTGAACAAGACCCTGAGATGTTTGAACTCACTTGGGGCGAAGACTCCCAACCTGGAAGAGGTGGTCCGCTGTTTTCCGACAGAGAACCATGGCCTCACTGGCCCAGCTGTATTTATTAGAATATAAACGAACAACTGGTCCCTGATAGTGTTTTGTCAGTTTGTACTTTTATTAACAAATAGGTGAAATGATGGCAGATGAAAACGTGTGAGAAAGTTACAGGAATGAAAAGTGTATTTCTTTATTTATTTGTTCATTTGTTACCTTAATGCAAAAAATGAGGAAGGGCATTAGAATGAATTAAAATTGTATTTATTTATTTATTTTTAGAGGGCGACCCCAGAAGGTCGGGCCCTAGGTGATCACCTATATGACCTTAAGCCTGCCCTGTTTTCACTGATAAAACTGTAGAGACACACATTTCCCCTTCTGGAGGGTTTTAAAACAAGAAGACCCTGAAGGATTCTGTGGCATTCAGCAGCAAGCTCAAAGTTAAAATAAAAATGATTAATACTTCCTGGTCCTTGACATAATAGAGTAGCGTTTTTTGGAAAAGTATCTAGTAAAAATGAATAAAGCAGGAGATGGACGGAATTATAATGGGTTTAAAAAGTCAATAAATGTATTCAAGCACCAGGGAGGAGGTGAAATTACAATATGTGCACAGCTCTCTAGTTTAAGAGTGACATAGTTAAGCACACTACATTTAATTCAACAGCATAGTTTTGAAATTACTCAAGCGGAAGAGTGGGCAAATGTTTATGCATTTCAGGACGAAGCACATGGGTGTGTGATCAGTGGTTGTTGCAGCGCTGCTCATTGGAATGATCACCACATCCACCATAGTGGGTTATTACAACACCTGCTGTATTTAAAAGTCGCTGTCAGTCTGCATGTAGTCAACCCAGCCCTACATATGAGCATTCAGACAGCTGCATGACATCAGAAATACTGTATGTACACTTGGGTATTATGTAAAATGTAAATAATAAAGGAAATCAACATTTCATGTGACACCTCACCTCTATCTTATATTATAACACAGCTTTGTTGAATACTTGATTCTGATTGGTCAATCACAGCGCTCTACGGTCGGTATTATTGATTTCCTAAGTAAGTAGCCGTGTAATAAGCGGGAAAATGTACAGCTAGCGCATCATTATTGTGAAATAAACCCCTGTCGTCATGGTTTATTCACAACAATGAGTGGCTCTCTGTACATTATGCCTTACTTGTATCATACTATATATGCACTGGTCATGACAAACCTTGTTCTGAAGCATGTTTTCATAATTACAATTAGAAAGATTTAACTAAATTGGACATTAGATCAAAGATGGATAAATCTGAAAAGCAGCATTCCTTCAGATCTGAGACCAGACTAGTTGTGCGTACCTGCAGTTCCTCATTCATTTACTCATTAATTTTCTTTGCCCATCTGTTCCTTCTCCGGGGGGGCTGGAGCCCATCCCAGCATGCACTGGATGGGAAGCATGACTACATCAGTAATGCTCAACACAGTATAATCTGGGCGAGACTGAGTGTAGTTTTATGTATCTGAACTCGTTTATGGCATCAGACAAAACACAGTGGTGTTATGTTCAAATTGAGTGAAGCCTAGTTAATGCAGTTGGATTCTCAGTGGATCTGGATATGCATCCTGAACTAGCACAGCAATGACAACTTAATTTGGTGTGTAAATGCCCAACCAAAACACTTCACTCAGTTCCAGTCAATAGAGCAGCATCAGTGTGTCTCCTGACACCAGAAACTACAATCATTTACAACATTAAGGTTTTATAACATTGTGAATTACTTGAGTAAATGTACATAATTACTTTTTTCTGTCTTCCAATTTCTATAGACAATGTGCTCTGAAGCCTCCTTTTACTATGATGTTGATAATCACCAGAACCCATATACAGTATTAGGGAGTGTGAGGCACACCACCCGAATAATGATCAATGGTTAATTCTAATCAGTAGGTAGAGGGAAGATAGTGGTATCATATGGCATTAGAAAACCTAAAGAATCCACTGATAACAACCATGTCATACTAGCTTGTTGTGTTGTGTTGTGTTGCTGTTGTTGGTACTGACTTGTTTTAAGCTCCAGGTGCTGCCAATCAGGCTTCACAAGACCAGACCACAGGATCACAAAGTGATCCGTTTCATCCCGAAAAGTCAGCTTTTTCAAAACCAACTTTGCTCAGTTCAACATTTAGTTTAAAAACAAAACTCCTCATCTCTTCTCTGGCATGATTTTGACATCAGATGATCAGATGCTACCAAGACATCAGATGATACCAATGATTTTCTCCAACAGGAGAATACACTGTTAAGCACTGGCAGAGAATTTTGGCAAATTTCACTTGAGCGCTTCCCACATAATCAGCTGTGCTGTTCATCCCACAAATGCATGATCCATACAAGTTGGACCTCATTGTGAAGGTTAATAAACGTGATTTCCAGTGATGTAAAATACAATATCAATTAGCATGGTAACAACAGAGAAATAATCCACCAAACACAAATTTCCAAACTTTTTTTTCCCTGAGTTTAGACACTGTATATAATGTATATGTGATTATGATTAGGTCTGCTAATCAGTAATTTTATTTCATTACTCTGCCTGATGAAAACTACCTATATGATGTATCATTCTGTTTGTAAATTTGTTTTATTATCATATTCAATCTCACTATCAAATTGTCTTCTACTTCACTTCACTTATTATTTATGTCATGCTCTGTCTTTAATGTAAATACCTCTGACTATATTCTAAAAGACATAAAGTACAAGCTCCTGTACAGCAGTGTTGGATCTTAAATTGGACAAAGGTGTCTGCGTTGACTTTTGTCCACAAGGTGGCAGAAAACCTCCAGGACAAGCAGACAGATACAGCACTGACACAGAGTGCCTACTAAAGTTGTAATGGTTAACGTCCCTACATGTCCATATAACACAGGGCAACGTTACTGAGTCACGATTCTGGCCACTTGGTAAATATAAGTCCAACATTCAAGCTCCTTTCAGCTCTGTTTTGGTCTTCACCAACTCATGTTTCTCTGTCACATACACAGTACAACGTACAGGGATATTAGTCTGGCCCTAGCTTTATAAAGCAACTTAGAAATAGCAAAAAGTCGAAGAAACAAACATAGCAGTGTGCTTCAGAGAACAGTTTCAGAAAATTTAAACAATAACTGGTATCATTACATATAACATAATGCAATGACCGACAGGTGGATGGATTATATTTATAGGGATTTATGGATGTGAAAGTCAGTGGTTTAGGATCCGGATGGCCTGAGGGGACAAACTCCTCATCATCCTCTGTTTTGGCCTTGAGGAAGCAGAGAGAGGACTCTCCTAAATGCTCCAGCAGCAAGTCACTAACATTGTCTTCCATTTAGTGTTGAACAGGTAGTACAGTGGATTTATCTGAGCTTTTTTTTTGCTGAAACAGCTGCTAGAGAAGATGTTGATGAGAGCACTGAGGCGGGGTGTCAGCACAGTCAAGTAAAAACAAAAAACTGACTAAGCATCCACTGCAATGTGTGAAATATCATTGTGAGTATCAAGGAAAGTTTTCACTGACCACCGTGGATTGATGCGTCATGTACATAAAGCACAACTGGTCCTGATAGATTCAACAGTGCTGAGGGTGCTGCAGCAAACCTCCACCCCCAGCTGGGTGAGGTATGTTATACGTATTGTGTGTTCTTTTATGTCACTAGATGACCCACCTCTCACAGTCCCTGCCACCCTCCATATCTTTTGTTTTATTTATTGCCAGTAGTGCAAACTTTCCAGATGGTTTCCTAAAATAAAGTTTGTACAGTGTCCTGTAGTCATTTGTCTGTGGGCCTATTGATCTGTTGTGGCAGGAAACTTTGGATTGCATTCAGGCAGCCTCTGTAGCATCAACAATATATAGTTCAAGTGCAGCTTTCAACCAACTGCAGCACCTGCTTTTGTGACGACTCTGTGCTGCCTGTAGTTATACCGATGACTACATGTAACAGGGTCTTTATGTACCCTATGTCTAGCTTCCATCCATCCATCCAACTGCAACCGCTTAACCCGTTAGGGGTCGTGGGGGGCTGGAGCCAATCCCCGCTGGCATTGGGCGAAGGCGGGAGGACAGACACAATTTAGAGTCATTAATTAACCTAAACATGCATGACATGGACTGTGGGAGGAAGCTGGAGAACCTGGAGAAAACCCACACTAACACGGGGAGAAAGACAAACTCCACACAGAAGGGCCTCATGACGGATTCAAACCTGCGACCCTCTTGCTGTGAGGAGGCAGTGCTAACCACTGCACTACGTCTACCTTGTTTTTTATAATTACACAAAATGGATGTGGTTACAATTCATTTTGACGGGGAGAACCATCAAACAGGATACGCAAAGTTCAGAGCCCCTCCTCCGTTTCTTCTTCAGTGGTTCCTATTATAAATCCCTTTTGCACCCTCTTGTACACTTATCCTGTGGGAGAGGTGTGTGTCATTTGTTTTGGCTGATTTATTATCCTTATCTATCCCATTATTTCTCGTATTGTTTGTTATATTTTTGTTTCCTATCATAATGTCTATTCCAACCTGTCAATATATTGACTTCAGTGCTGTTGAGATGTGATTTTGTCATGACTCAGGAAATGCTAACACACTCACTCTTGTCCCTCAGCATCGGAGACAGACCCCTCTTGCATTACTTTCCGATGGACCAGGGAGGGCGTATCAATGTACGCTTGTAACATGCATTATGGCCGTTCAAAAATGAAGATGTTTATTACAATAAAATGTAAAATGGACTGTGCAAGTGGTGGTTTGCAGGAAGATGGGTTTCCAGATCGGGGTAGGGGAATGGCAGAGAAGACACTGGCTGGTGAAGAGGAGCGAAACCCCGACAGAATCCTCAGTGGGTCTTCACAGCGTGATGTGGTAACTGGAGATGAAGGCAGGCAGGCGAGTGGCAGGTAAGGGAACGGCAGCAGACGGCAGGGCTGAGCACAGGAGAGAATACAGGTAAACTCAAAAAGATTGACAACAAAGGGAAAAAAAAAGTACAAAAAGGTCTAAGGCCTGAAGCGAGAGTTACAGCGACAGGTGACGGAATGAACTGGCGACGAATGGATGGTGAGACCATATACTGCAGAGTTGAATGATGGAAATTGGTGTCAGCTGCAGCCGAGGAGGAGACAGGAAACCACGCCCACCCGCACAAGACATGACCGAACAAGGAAACAGACACGGGAAGACAAGACAAGAAACAAAAGGGGAGGGAGAACACCAGGAAAACATTGGGAAAAACTGGACCGGATTCCAGGATATGACAAGTGCTCCCTTTTAGTGCCTGTCTCTTTAAGACCCACCCCCCAAAAAGCCCAGTCTGCTCTGATTGGCTTGCGAGAAAAATATGGTCCACCTTTGCAAAGGTAGTTGTCAAACTGTGGGTGATATACTCTAATGGGTCTGCATGTGACGTAGGAAGGGGAACCAAATCTGAACCGCTTGTTGAATCACGTTTTCTGATCAAGACAGCCCACAAAACACACAACTGATTTGTCTGATTTCACAGTTTGTCGGCTGGCATTCAGTCAGCTATTCACAGAACGGTTCCCTTTATCGTAGAGCTGTTATGTTACTTCATTGTGCACACAAATGTTATTTTCACAACCATAATAACGACAAATCTTTTCCCAAACTTGGATTTGTCATATTGATTTTCTTTAGCTGATATGCAACCACGGTCTGCATGATTATTCCCAGACATTAGTTAAAAATAATAATAATATGTGACCTTTACCTCATCTCTCACCATTTTGTGACCTAATGGACTCTACTGGCTGTGATACAAACCTCACATGAGCTGCAGGAGTTGTAAAGTAGCGAAAATGATCAAAGATTATGTTTTTCTTCTGAGGATATCTCTGCTGCAGACCCCTGCCGCAATCTGCCCTTCAGGCTAGTCTGTTTCCCAGAAAGAGCTGAGTACACGGTGGGTTTCTCAGGATGGTAGTCAAACTGGTCAAGCTGAAAGAGAAAGAGACTATAACAGAGCTGTCATGCTAGCGCAAGTATACGTGTTTCTCAGCGTTTGATGTCTTTTTATCTTATATTCAGTCAAAAAAATCAGTTCACAAGTTCAAAACTCTGCCACTCGAGCGAAGAAAGCTCAAGTGTGGTTCATCGAACAGTCCTGAACAAAATAGTCACCTGTCTTATTCATACACTCAAGTTGAAACAAGGTCTTGAAAAAGGTTGATATGCAGTGAAAGTAGAATTTATCAATATATTTCTCAGGGGTGCTTTATTCTTCAGACTGAATTAATGATTTATTAAGGTAAAGATTTATATGCAGCGCAGCCTTCATTGCTTATTTCAGCATCAAAGTAAAAATATTAGAAGAGGGATTAGGTAATTTGGTAGAAGATGTATCACCACCACTGTTTCAGGATTTCTAGCATAAACAGCAATACCACATACTGTGACAGAGCTCATTTCAAAACAGTGGTACCTCCTGATGCTTTGCAGTAGAAGCACAGGTGGAACACATAGCCGCTAATCGATCACAGCCGCCTCCAAATCAAATTACTTTTCAATAACCGGCAGGCAACAAAACAAACACAGGAGGAATTGTTCTCTTAGGCTTTGTACAAGTGACAAATGTCCTTTCCCTTTATTTAAGTGTTTGGCTTTAGAGGGAATCGAGGTACAGAAGGAGGGGAGGTGTGAAAAAATAATTCATCAGTGTCTTTACAATGACAACAAAACACGAAATTTCCCTTCTTTTCAGAAGCTTTTTTTTTTTTTTTAATTAGCTCTCTCTCAAGGACTCATCTCCGACAGCGATCATTACCTTTTTCAGCATGTTTCCAAGAAAAAAAAAGAGATGTGTTTTATGAAATGGTGGTAAATGGCAGTGGGTAGAATTGGAGCAAACATGACTACAAAAAAAGTTATTTTATAAAACGGTTGCTATGTTCTGCCAGTAGTCCATGAGACAGGTAGCCTGAAAAACGCCATGCTCCTCTGGTGCTCCTAATGGTATCTGCAAGATTTCACAGACTGGAGGAAAACAACCAATCAGAGCCAAGCAGGAGCCTGTCGTATCTGACCTGCTGTCAATCACTTGCAAACTCTGATCAATCAGTCAGACTAGTGTAAGATCCCGTGGTATACCCGTACTGGGATATACCGACCAGCTCTCTGTTTAAAGGATCCGATTCTCAGTCCCACTGGTATTACTCAGAAATGATTTACTGAAAATTATTTAAGCTGGTGACGAGGAGACATGCCTAATATCTAACAGCCTTCATCCGGACGTCTACCCTGCTTGGTCTGATGCAGCACCAAATCAAGTAGCCTGGGATCCAATCCCACCACCGGTCACGCCCGTTAACGGCGATCTCTGGCAGTGATCTTCTACTATTCTTTGTTTCAGGTGATTATACACTAATGAAAATATAGTTATGAACATTATTTTCCATTTCTGCTAACAGATCCCCAGAAATGTTTCACACCGTTCCTTTAACTTATCGTTCTAACAACACATATCACTTTGTTTGAATGGCAGTATAACATGCGATCAACAAATGGTTAAATAATTATTAGAAATAAATATGTGCTAATTGGGGAATTAAAACTAAATGACTGCTAAATTTTCTGGGGACCATCTGGAACTCACCCAAGGATCCCTAAGTGTTCCCTTTTCCCCCGTTTTGGGGAGGAAACACTAATACACAAATATCCACTTGCAAAAGATTTATTGTGCCCCTAATTATGGCCTAAGTGCTCCACTTTTATTCATGTGTGCCAGTTCTTTATTTAAACTCTCTGAGCCCCCGTTCACACGATTTCCTCCTTCTCTGCCCTTAATTTTACTGACAGTTCTGTTTGCCCATCCTTCACAGCAGCCATCAAGAAAGCAGCTGTGGTCTATATTTTCCACCGCTGCATCAGTGGGGGACTGATGGCAGCGATCAGAGGAGAAGGATGTGAGACAGCTGGGTTATAAAACCTACTGAGTCTGTAAGTCTGTGAAATATATTAAATTGTTATCTTGAAACCGAAGGAGGTATTGTCTTCAGTTCTCAGAGGAGTTTCTCTTGACCTCTTGTAGCTGTTGCTCTGTGGGGGATTGAGCCTAATATGGGAAATGTAATTACGATGGCTCGGAGCGGGAGAAAAGTGAGCTGAATACAAGCGAAGCAAAAAAAAAATCAGTCCATACGAAATGTCAGTTGTTCATGTTTTCTTCCAGCAGCGAAGATGTAAACTGCAACATGGCAGCAGTGCAAGAAGCTTTTCTGTATCATGTTGCAAAATGCCCGAGGACCCCTCACATGGTAGTTTCTCAGCATGCCTCAGTTTATGTTATTTGGAACCAAATATTGAATGTGAGTGTTTGAGATGATGTCTGTATAAAGCCAGGGGGCAAGAAGTGGGAGGCAGGCAGAGGTTTGGCATCGAGCAGATTGATGGACAGGATGAAACAGAATGATCCCTGACTGGGAGGCTTCTGAGGGGAAAAAAAACCCATAACCCACAGTGTGCAAAAAAAAGTTAGAGGATGACGCCAAAAGTACCTTCAACACAGAAGTGTGAAACACCAGTTTGTCTCTGAAGCCACATTTAGTCAGGGTGCAAAGAAGGAAAAAACAAGTGTTGAAAGCTTTAAAGGTCCATGATCCAAATGTAAACTGATCAGAGGATTAAAAGCAGCTCGCGCTCTCAAATTGATTGACAGCTTTTCTAATGCAAAGACTTAAAGGCTAGACGGCAGCAAAGTTTGAGGTGTTTTCTGATGCTGTTTAAAGTTTAATTACATCAGTAGTCTTCATCAACAAGAAGTGAAGATCAGGCAAGGCAAGCACAGACTTTTGATCTATTAACTTAATCCAGACGACCGTTCACTCTCACATTCACACCTACGGGCAATTTAGTCGGCAATTAACCTGCATGTCTTTGGACTCTCCAATTCTGTTTATACGTCTGGTCAAAAATGCAGTGGTTTTTAATTTAGCTCATTTCAGATGGAGAGGTCAGGCTTGGGCTGCATGCGATTTTAGGGGTACCAATACAGAGGGTGAATAGAGTGATCGTCCACTAATTAGGAACTCAGTGGTTTGATCCCTGACGTCTGCAGTTTACATGTTGAAGTATCCGTGCTGTACGTGTGCATGTTCATCCCTCCTGAGGAACAAGTGGCATCCTGTATGGTAGCCCCTGCTTTGAGTGGTTGCTGACCGGTCTGCGACTACGCAGCCCCATAGGCAACAAACTGCAACGCACCATGTGTTCTGACACTTTTTTTTATCAGAACCAGCATTAACTTTTTCAGCAGTTTGAGCTACAGTAGCTCTTCTATTGGATCAGACAACACCGGCCCGCCTTCACTCCCCATGAGCATCAATGAGCCTCGGCTGCCAATGACCCTGTCACCGGTTTTCCTTCCTAGGTCCTGACTACTGCAGACTGGGAACATCCCACAAGAGCTGCAGTTCTGGAGATGCTCTGACCCAGTCGTCCAGCCATCACAATGTGGCTCTCGTCAAAGTCGCTCACACTTACATTTGCCCATTTTATTCTGCTTCCAACACATCAGCTTCAAGGACCAAATGTTCACTTGCTGCCTAATATTTTCCACCCACTGCCAGGTGCCACTGTAACGAGATAATCAATGTTATTCACTTCACCTGTCAGTGGTCATAATGTTATGGCTGATCGGCGTACCATCTAATTACAATGTTTTAAGGAAATTTCTGTATTTTGCCACCTTCGTCAATGTGCCAACAAAATATTTATACACATACAGCATTGGGGTCTTTCAGTAGTCCAGTCACACAAAATGGCTTATGAATGACAATAATTCACAAGGCATTTAATGTGCAATAAGAACGCTGTTCGTATTTCTAGTGTGTCATTTGCTCGTCATGTAGTCTGTACTGACTGGACTGACCATATTTTACTTAGGTTATGACATGACACACAGAAGGTCCTTAGAATGTTGTGCTATTTAACCAAAATAGGGGTTATTCAAAATAGACACACACAAATAGGCTATATCTTGTTACGTATTGTAGACAGTCAGTGATTCTAAACCATTCTCAGGGTTTTTGTTTGTGTGATCAAATCCAAAAGTAGTCTTTTAATCCCGACACAGGGTGGAAACGCTATCAGCTGTCTCTCTCACTCTACTGGAGAAATCATCTCAAAGTACTGAATACTCCCAGTCACAAAGTCAAGACGTCTAAATGAAGCTATAGTCACATATGCTAGTTTTTTTGAATAAACTTGACATCAGGGATGTAACAGAAAGCCAATAATACATAATCTTATTAGAGCCGTCATATGAGCATCATGCACAAATATGAAACCTTTAAGTGACTTTTACAGCAGGATTACAGCTTCTTTACTTCGTGACATCCGTCCCAATTTCAGGATTTCTGAAGTGACACCAGTTTCTTGAACTGTTTTGCAGACACTGTGCTGAACTGTAACTTTATGTGTCTTTACATGGACACTGTAACAGCATGGCGTCTGTTTTCATCACGCAGCAGAATCAGCAGATACGACAGACACTATACGGTTATACTAAAGTAAAGATGCAACTTATTCTCCCTTCCCTCACATCTGATTTGATTAATGCAATAAATCATTTTAACGAGCTATTCAACCAAATTGAAATTCTTTACATCAAGGTGTTCTGAAGCTTGAACCCTGGCGGTGTGTTAATCTCCCAACAAGAAGGTTTGATTTCTTGGCGCGGCATTTTCTCTCTGTGGGATTACTTTCCCCCCTCCCACACTCCAAAGACGTGCAGGTCAGCCAGACAGGAGGATTTTAATTGACCTAAAGGTGTGAACGTGAATGATAGTGTGCACAAGTGAGTTATAGCTCTGTAATGAACAGATGATCTGTGAAGGGTGTTCCCTCTGTGCATGCTGGGAGAGGCTCCAGATACAGAGAGAGAGCTGATTTCTAGAGGTTTATTATTCCAGCAGGTGGCAGCAGACACACATCAGTTACTGTATGTAGGTGGCTGGGCCGGTTTATGTAAGCCTGGCTGGACATGCTGCTGTTTCAGTTTCAGTGGAACTGTCAATGCTTTAATAAAGTGCCCTACATTTACCACATCATGGCAGATCAGAGTTGGTCCATTATAGTAATTGTCATGAATTTCAGAAACAGTGTGCTGCTGGCGGAGCCTTCACTCCTGCATGCATACACACAGCTTTATTCAAGACTAACTTACTGTAATACCACGCTCAAAAGTGGTGTTTCAAAGCCGTCTGGGATTGAAATGTTCAAGTGTGTTGCACCTCTGACTTCATACATCGCTGATGGGCGTGTGCTCTGCTGCCCCTGTGACCACACCTAACAGTGATGTCACGGTGTACCGGCACACCCCGGACTACACATCATCTACGTCACTGCAGGAAGTGGAGAGTTTTAACAGAAGAAAGTCAGCAAAAACAAGATGTGATGAGGCGTTGAGTTGCTCTAGCTGTATATACTGTATGCCCTTCAAATTATATCTTTAAGGTGGATTTTGACATTAAATCTTTTTTATAATGTCTAAATCTTTTTTGTTTTATTCATCCATCCCATCCATCCGCAACCGATTATCCCATTAGGGAACGCTGGAGCTGATCCCAGCTGGCATTCTGTGACCCTCTTGCTGTGAGTGGGGAGCCCGGTTTATTTAATTTAGTTATATATTAATTCATTGTCATTTTCAGTCATTCATATTTGGAGTTTCACTGATGTTTGCTGGTTGAACATTTTGTATAGAATGGCGCCTCAATGCCGGGCCGAGTAGTGTACCAGGTGCCTCATGAGACATGAGCTTAAAGAAATGTTTAAAGAGGAACTATTATGCTCATTTTCAGGCGCATACTTGTATTTGGGGTTTCTGCTAGAACATGTTTACATGCTTAATGTTCAAAAAACATTTCACTTTTCAGATTTAGGCTGCACCCAAACTAGACTCTTCAGACTCCTCTCCAGCTCCGCTCTAATTAGCTTTGTTTGAGGGTGTGCCAAACCATCCGCGAGGCAGGTTTTATGCAAATATGTTACTTGGTGACATCACCACATTATGAAAGAAAAGGCAGGACTTCAAACGAGGTGTTTCAGGCAGTTCAGGAGCAGTGTAACTCCGTTTGACGTGGACTTTGGGCTTTGTAACTTTGCAGCCTCTTTACATGCATACAAAATTCTATAAAACACTGAAGGAAAAGGAAGACACAAATTCATAAAAGGTCTTCTTAAAATATTCATACAATAAATTATATATTTGCATAATAATTCCATGTGCAAAATTCTGATGATCAGTGCACTTAGTCCCGTCCAGAGGAAAGTCATTGGCTGGGCACTTGGTTTTTATGGGCAGGTCCCGGCGATCAAACTCATTTGTTTTAAATGTAACTACATATTCATATTGAATAGTTCAACATTATGTAGGTTTAAGTGTTGAACCATGAAATGATATGCTTATTTACTGTCTATTTTAAAGATGACACTTGATGACAGTCAATATGAATTAATTGCGACTCAGTAGTGGTGTATGTTATTTATAAAAATGACTAAATATGCTAAAGTTGTGTAGAGTCACCTAACTGTTAGATCCCACAATTCAGTCAGTTATTAGTGCAAAACAAAACCATTAAAACTGCGACATCCTCACAACTGCATGATCAGTACCCCGCTCAGGGGTCATTTCACTCTACTACCTCACACATCTATTAGTTTGTACTGACTGAAAAAGATGGAAGACAATGCAGAAAAACAACTTACAGAAAAAGATAAAAAAAAAAAAGATTGTGGCCCACTCATTAACATGCACTTCGTGAGCGGCACAGTATGCAGTGGTTAGCACTGTCGCCTCACAGCCAGAAGGTCTTGGATTCACTACCTGACCAGGGCAGGTCTTTTGAGTGTGGAGTTTGCAGGCTCTCCCCGTGTTTGCATGGGTTTTCTCCGGGGTCTCCGGTTTCTTCCACTACCAAAACATGTATCTGGGTGTTGTGAATGGGGTGGTTGTGTCAGCAAGGGCATCTGGCATAAAACTTATGCCAAATCACATATGCCGATCTCAGATGACCCACTGCGGTGACCCCTAATGGGAGAGGCCGAAAGACAAAGAAGAAGGGGAAAGCGCTAGTGACGGTAAGACGATGTTTGTGATGTTTGCTGTTTTTTAATTGAAAAGACTGATTTTCTTGTGTTGCCACCATCAATACTTGGCTCAATAACCTAGGTTTGTCTTGACTTATTGTTGATGTATTGTGTTATAATGATGAGTTTCATATCCTGTTTACTGATTAGGAAGACACTCCGTTTACTATTTGATTTGTTGCCGTCCATTGATGGGGGTTTCTGAATTAAAATTGCCGTGGCATATTGTGAAGGGAGGAACGTCTATAGCCCCAAGGCCTCATGTAATATTAAGGCACTTCTGTTTGTACGAACTCATACTGTGCAGCCAATTACTGCAAGTTTTAATAGTGGAGACTCCAAAGTTTCCCAAGAAGTCACAAGTTGAATGTGAAGGAAATCAGTATAAATGAATGATACCATTTGATAAATGCAGTAGGCATTAACATCATGAAGGCTCGGGAGTAAATATTTTTCTTAGCATGATGGATTTATGATATTACCTTTTACATAATATGTCATGTGATTTTTGGTGTTTGCTGTAAAAAATATCAGCACAATGAAAGAGAATTAATAGTGATATCGGTGAAGTAATGGGCAGCATATTACTTCACCACCAGAGAGGTCATAGGAGCCATTATTTCCCAGAAGCCTTCATCATTACAGCATTATAGAATCAGGATAGAAGGGAAAAAGAAATACAGAGGAAAAATAAATAGAGGACGTAACAGTAAAATATAAATTAAATAGACAAAAGTTGGATACAATGGACAAAAAAGCAAAATGTCTAGTCATTACACCAAACCACTTTCAATTTTGATTATTCTAACTTTATAGAAGTACAATAAGATATTGCTGGAGCACCATTTAATTGTCAGAACTGTAGTCTATATGTGATGTCTCTCTGTGGATCCTCTTGGTCATGAATGTGAGCCTTTTCTTGTCTAGTTCCTATTTTGTCGTACTATTGTACTATTTATTATACTACAGACAATATATCGCAAGCTCAACCAGTACTGTATTCACTCGGATATAATGTATCCTCATACAATAGTTAGTATGATATTTACAAAAGCTTGTGTTGTTAATTTTTGTGTGCTGAGTGATCAGTGCACCTGCACAAGCTCCTGTGGTGTTTAGGCAAAAAAACCTGACTTGGCTAGATTTGGGAAAAGAACAGGGTGTGAGTGTTAGGGTGAAAAAAAAGTCATGGTTGGGTTTAGGAAAAGATCATAGTTTGAGTTAAATTAGGTATGCTGGAAATACTTGCTTGAGTTAAGGCAAAAACATATTGGTTGACATAGAACCAAATAACAACTTGGTTAGGTTTAGGAAAAGATTGTAGTTTGTGTTAAATTAAGTACGTTTGAAATGACAACACAGATGACAACGAGGAGGAGTACAGGACCCTGGTGGAGAACTTCGTGAGGTGGTGCGACATCAACCACCTACAGCTCAATATTGGTAAGACCAAAGAGCTGGTGGTAGATTTCCGGAGGAGGAGGAAGAGCTCTCCTACTCCCATCACCATCCGTGGGGAGGAGGTGGAGGTAGTGGACAACTACAAGTTCCTGGGAGTTCACTTAAACAATAAACTGGACTGGTCCAACAACTCCGAGGCCCTCTACAGGAAGGGACAGAGCAAACTATTCTTCCTGAGAAGGCTGAGGACCTTCAACGTGTGCAACAGGCTACTTCAGATGTTTTACCAGTCTGTAGTAGCCAGCTTTCTGTTCTTTGCCGTGGTATGTTGGGGGGGTGGCATCAGCACCAGAGATGCCACCAAACTGAACAAACTGGTGAGGAGGGCTGGGTCTGTCGCATCTGGTTGGATGTGAGCTGGACAGTCTGGAGGTGGTGGCAGAGAGGAGGACCAGGAGGAAGCTGGAGTCTATTCTGAAGAACCCCTCCCACCCCCTCTATGACCAACTGGTCCAGATGAGGAGTACATTCAGCCAGAGACTGATCCCCCCTCGGCACACTACAAACCGTCTGGGTCAGTCCTTTCTTTTGGTGGCCATCAGGCTCCATAACCAAGGTCTGACCCCCATGTGACTTGATCATCTGCTCCGTATTTATTCCAAATGTATATAATTACATATAATTATATAATTACATATACATATGCTGTGCATATACAATACTCACCACCTGCTGCACTTTACTTATTACTGTTACTGATTTATTTTTATTGTCAACTATCTTCATTGCACCTTATTTCATTCACTGCACCTTCTCTTTTACTTTTTACTGTACTGTATTTATCTGTACTGTTGTTGTTGATGCTGCTATGACACCTGAATTTCCCTCCGGGGATTAATAAAGGTTCATCTTATCTTATCTTATCTTATCTTATCTTATCTTAAATACTTAGTTGAGGTAGGACAAAAAAAAACAACAACACTTGGTCAGGTTTAGGAAAAGATCGTGGTTTGAGCTGAATTAGGTACATTTGAAATACTTGGTGGAGTTAGGGCAAAAACCCCGAAATGGTTAGGTTTGGGAAAAGACCATATTTTGAGTTAAAATAAGTATGTTTAAAATACTTAAGACTTTAAAATAATACAATAGTTAGGAAAGGTTAGGGTTTAGGAAAAGATTGTGGTTCAGGTTAAAATAAGTATGTTTTAAATACTTTGTTATGTTTAGGCAATAAAAATACTTGGTTAGGTTTAGGAAAAGAAGGTGTTTCAGGTTAACATAAGTATGTGTGAAATATTTGCTTTAGTTTTGGCAAAAAAAAAGACTGTTAGGTTTAGGAAAAGATCATGGTTTGTGTTAAAAAGGTATGTGACAAAAACTTGGTTGGGTTAGGGCAAAGAAAATGACTTGGTTAGGTTTAGATCAAGGTTTGGGTTAAAATGATTACAGAAGTTACTGAAGAACGGAAGTTATGAGACAAATAAGACAACTGTGACTTCTGGTTTCACATGGGATACAAATAGTGGTCTCCTGAGTGAATGCCCGGTATTTTATTTTTAGACCCTTTTTCCACCCCAACTTCCTCCCTAAGCAAACTTTGTTGTTCTTTATACTACGTCACTCTCTTATAGAGCATTACTTTTCGTGGGTATGGCTATGAACAATGTATGAGCACAGCCCGGAGATGGACAGAAGTGTTTTTTTTTTTTTTTTGGCAAGGCGCTAGAGCTACATAGGAAAATTTAGCCGGATGAAAAGGGAATTTTTAATGGTCAGACCCACAGCTTGAGTGTCTGTTGGTATTTAGTGTGTGGGCAGTTGATCAAACACTGGCTCTGCCTTTTCTGCAGCACTAAGCTGTTAACTTCCCTCCATGATCTATGTAGGACAATAAGAGGCGCAGCTGATGAGAATAAATCCCCATGAACATTCTGCTAACAGCATAACATCCCCCTCAACTTATTATTCCACTCACTTCATTGAACAATTAACCAATCTGACACAGAGGGCTAATGAACGCACTTAACTCTCTCTCTCTTTCTCTCTCTCTGTGTTTGTGTCTGTAATTGGTTATCATGTTCTATTTTTCTTTTTGCCTCTAATGTTCAGTTGTGTAAATGGAGTCTGTCGCCTCCCAACACACATCCGCAGACTTCTCTCCAGAGTCTTGAGCCGCCTCAACAACATTACGGCAGATATGATCACCCTGCTCGAAGCAGTCGACCAGCTCAGCTCCCAGGAAACGACGCCGAGCAGATAAATAAAACGAAGGTCCAGACACTATCTCCTGCCCTAGCTGTTTAGAAATATTCCGCGGCCATGTGTATCTCTATGTCCTCTGCAAATAAGGCAGCAGCTGGACAGCTGAACAAATAATCTATTCTGCAGGGGAAAATACAACTTCACTTATAGGCCAGGCAGCTTTTGTGGGTTTCCTGTCACAGGATTAGGTCCTGGGCTAGTCCCGGTTTCCCTTTGGGCAGGAAAACCTCTTCTCCTCAGCTCATTGCTTCCACGAAGAGGACTGCAGGAGGATTTTGATGGTTTCAGATAGGACAGCTAACTACAATAGAGCTACAGTGAGAAAAGACATCAGTCAACGAGGAACTGAAAAGAAGCGTGAGTTCCCTGCATCCATTTTTATGAGTGGTATGCATATTTTAATTGTGCTGGAACATAATTGTTTTATTTACCACTCAATCCCTGCGCAGCGGCTAAATAGTGTGCTGTAGTATGCAAATGTGGATAAGAGAGAGCGTTGGCTGCATGCTTAGCAGTGTCTTTGAATGATTACTGTCTGGTATTAGGCAAATGCTCTGTGCTTATGGGAGCATGATAAGGGATTATGTCGCCTCATGTAACACCATGTCACCAAAAAGCAAGACAGGAAGCAAAGATTTCTGACTAATAATGGCCCCTTTAACCCCGCTCCCCTTCCCTCCCCTCCAACTAAGCTCCGGTTTGCCAGCAATGCAGAAACAAGAGCTGCACGGTCACCTCACACATGTTGGACTTTCATTCCAGCATCTGCCAGCAGGACACTTAAATTATCCACCTTCTCCATCCGTTCCCCTCTGAAGTGTAAATACCTCTTGTCTAATTTACCCTGAAGTTCCCATTCACTAATTACCCCCTCTAATCCTCCCCCCACCTTACCGAAACCAGCTCCTGCTCCAGGTCTCCCCCTGTTACACTATGGATTCCCTGTCGGCTTTCTATGGGGAGATCGAACTCTAATTAAGATTGTTAATGAAGATTTAATTTTCCACTTCAAATGAGCCAGTGAACTCTCTGAGAGCGTCCCGAGCGAAACGCATGAGCGAGAGAGTGCTAGAGGAGAGGGAGCGACATAAGAGGAAATGAAGAGGAGGAATGGGGACAGTATAAAAACCACAGGGACAGGTGGAGTTAAACGTTACTTAACACATTTTGAAAAACCCACTAACACCCACTAACATCTGGCTTTTGTCTCTAGTGGGGAAACTTACAATTCAGCATTCGCTGCCGGGACAAATGACTCTGCTGTAGTATTTATTGGCTCCAGCCTCGTATGGCAGTGATGGAAACATGACACCCAGGTGAACAGGAATTTGGACAATTATTATAATGTATTAACGTACAAAACATGCAGATAATATGCTCTTATTAAAGCAACCAGACTCTAGTCAGACAACAGTAATGTTAACTCAACGATAAAACGCACTTCATTCACACTCGACAACGCAAAATAAAACGAATAAAAGCTATCATGTTAGTTTTTCCATTATTCAAAAATCACTAACTCTGATTTGGCTGAAATAAATTCTTATTTCACAGAGTCAGATGTGAAAACAAACAGCCATAATATGTGTTCCTCAAAGCCACCAGACTACATTGACATTTTACCTCACTGATCATCGTAAAACACACTCAATCCAAACTCGACAGAAACAAAACAAAAAAAAAAAAAAACAACATCTTTGTGAGTTTTTCAACTGTTCCAACAGTCGGTAACTCTGGTTTGATTGAAATAAACTGTTAATTCACAGAGTTAGATGTAAAAAGAAACAGCGCTCTTTAAAGCCACCAGACTCCATTGACAGAAACAGTAATTCTACCTCGCTGATCATCATAAAACAGACTTCATTCAAACTCAACAGATGCAAAATAAAACTCAGCAGAACTGTCTTTTCTCGTCTTTCCATTGGTCCAACAATCACCAACTCTGGTTTGGTTGAAATAAACCCTAAATTCACTGAATTACATGTAAAAACAAACAGCACTCTTCACAGCCACCAGACTCCATTGACAGAAACAATAATTTTACCTCGCTGATCATCGTTAAACACACTTAATCCAAACTCAACAGAAACAAAATAACTTATAAAAACCATCTTTGTTAGTCTTTCCACTGCTCCAAAAATCACAAAAAAATAAACTCTTAATTCTCAGAGTTAGATATGAAAAGAAATGTTGCTGTTATATGTGTTTATCAAAGCCACCAGACTACATTGACAGAAACAGTAATTTTACCTCACTGATCGTCATTCAGACTTGACAGAAACTACATAAAATCATCTTTGTCAGTCTTTCCACTCTTCCAACAATCACCAGCTCTGGTTTAAGAGTTTGAAAGAGAGACTGAACAAGCAACAGATTCCGGCACGTTTGCGACCTTGAACGTGACACACCAGAAAAAAAAATGAAAGGCACACTTATCTGCTGGCGATGGGAAAGGTGTCTATTGCATATTTTTAGCAGGTTTTCCCTGTTAAAAAAAACTGCATACATAAGCATTAATTTTGGTAGAAAAGGTTATTAGGAAGCTGTTAGGCGTTTAACTAGCGGGCGGGAATTCGTCACGTCCACAAAGTTACACTCGCCTAGAGTTCGGCGGCTGTTGAAATTCACCTTCCCTCACACCTTTCTTGTGTTTCCAAGCTGCCTTTAAAGTCTATAGAGCCCATGTAGTTGAAATGCAAAGATGTGCGGGCACAAGCTCAGACACACACACCAACTTGTGTGTCCCGCGCACTCACACTGTGCTGAATCGCCAGAGGGATTCTGTGTCAGTAAGGTTCAAACAGAATGAGGAATCTCCATGAACTCACTCACACTCACACACACTCTCACACTCACACACACACCACACACACACACACACACACATCAAACTTGTGTGTCCTGTGATGCAATCCTGCAGCACGCTGAGTGTGTATGTGGCTCTCCAGTACAGTGCAGTTAGTCATTCCCTGGTGTACGGCACTGAGAGCTCATTTTATCTCCAGCTCCGCCATTATACTATGATCAATTATGCATGCCGTAATTATTGACAGTGCCATGACAGCAACAACTCACCTCGAATGCTGCATTGCGGTGTTGATGCTCAAAGCAGACTGATAAACGCACATATAGGAGTCGTAAATCGCCAAGAATGTTGTGTCGGTTACAAGTTGATGTGTTTTATCAGTGTAGTGGCGGCGGGGGGTTAAAGCCAGTCAAAGCTCTGTTTTGCCTCCAACCGACTCCACATCCTCTTTAGATACAGGATGTGAGCTTCCGTAGGGGGCAAGTCAGCTCCATGAGTCTCATAATTATGAGCATATATATATACACACACACACACACACACACACAAAGATGAGACGACGAGGGCTTTTTCCTCAGCGCTCAGCAGAGTCGTCTCTAACCCAATCACAAATACAGATTCATATAATGCAACAGACTTGCATATTAACTGCTAATACGGTTCCCTCTATCCGTTTCCTCTCCCTCTCCTGACTTGAGGCGGGTATTATCATTGTAATCAAGCGGGGACCCAGCTAACACGATCATTCTCTAAACCATCGTGTAGAAATAATCCCCTCCTTCATATTTGATTATTGTAATAAATCTTTTTAACCAGCCATTCAGTCACACAGCGATGGCGTGCATCGCCCCGATCCGTCATTCAGCCGGGGGACGAAGGCTGCACACAATGCAGGAGAGCTGCAGGGATTGGTAAAGGGGCCTTGTGTAATTTGGTCGCAGCTGTCAGGTCTGCTCTTGAGTTCAATGTCCTTTTTCTTGCTTTTTTCTTTAGCCGGCTAACAAACAGAGACCCCCCCCATCCCACCCCCCACCACTGTCTGAGAGTGTGATTGCTCTGCAGACCTCTCCGTCTGTCCTCTATTACTGACCTTACATCCCCCCATCAGACTGGATCCGACCAGACAAGGTGTTCCTTCATCCTGCAGTCAAACACACACACACACACACACACACACACACACACACACACACACACACACACACAGACTGTCTGTGCTTTGGAAATTTCAAGGGGCCAATTTGATGAGGTACACCCACCTACTCACAACAAGACACATGCTCACAAGTTGTGCACACATTTGTATGCACCGCACAGAACATCTCTCAATCGCGCTCACCCTCTGTCTCTTCGTCTCACACACACACAGTAACACACACACGCAGCACAAAGTCTGATTATCCAGGAAGTCAGGAGACTGCAGAAAGGAGCACAGAGTAGGTCTGACTCATCTCTTTGAAATAGTTCCTTTTTTATTCAAATTTACAAAAAGAAAAAGTACAACAGAAATAAATACACTTTGTTCAGCACGCAATTGTGGAATTGTATCAACATCGTGCAGGAGCAATGAAGTCCCCGGGGAGGGGGGCGGGGGCACAGAACCGATGGGGTCTACCCGTCTGGAGGACTCTTGGGACCAGAGGTCACAACCTTCAACCTGAACCCTTTAGCTACATATCTAAATGCTAAGATACCTGCTCTTATCCTTTGAGGGTGACTTCAGTATATATATATGTTTTTTGGACAGAGGTCATGACGAATGGCCTGACTGGACTACTTTCTTCCCGCGCTGTGGGTTGGTGCATCTGAGCTGACTTTAAAGGGTGAAAAGTAGCCATGGAGTGCTGCAGAGACTCGCGGGCTTTTATTCCATTTAAAAACAACTGATTCAACTAATCACGCTGTTGATTGAACCGATTTGCCGCGGCTCAGGAGGTGACATAATCAGCTCCGTCAAGAGGTTTAGTCGGCGCAGCACTCCAAAACTCTGGAATAAGACAAATCAGGAGAATCATCACTTTGATTTTGACCAATCAGCCAGAGATGAACTTTGAATTGGACCAATCAGTGGAGATAAAACACCTGGAGCCAATCGAGACGGTGGAATAAACCGTATCATTGACAAAGCAAGAGAGGTCACTTATGGGCATACCATGCTAATTGCTTTAGTGATGGCTGCCCCAGAACTGGCGGTACTGTTATGGAAATGAGGATTGTTTTTATGTGTGTGTTGAGAAGCAGAGAGGCTCAGAGAGTTGGCACGTTCCACGTAAATGCAAAGGAAAACGTTGCCCAGACGATGCATTGGCAAAGCAACACATTAGTGCTCTTTACAACGAGACTCATTGGTTCCAAGCTCTTTGGCAGTCATTTTAGGTGTACCAGTGAAATTATCATTCAGTACATCGATTCATTCCGTCTATTCTAAATCCTTTGACATCCCGGTCCAATAAAATGAGGTTTTAAAGGATAATTCAGGTTTATTACAACTTTTGTCTTGTTTTTTTTTTTTGTGGTTTTGGCCGTCATTTCCATCAGTTATGATACACACCTGACTAATTGCTGAGGCGAAGGAACATGGCAACGCTGCTACAACGAAGTGAGATAACGCAAGAAGGAAAAGAGGTCAGACTACTATTTTAGTGACATCTAAACTGGTCCATGTGGAGGGAAACCAAAAGGGAGCACACCCTAAGGCTCAATTTACACTTTTCACTCACTTTATCCAGAAAAATCCGATTGAGATTCAACACATTTTCATTTACACTCAACCACATACATATATGTAACTCTGCTGCCTCGAACAGTGGTTTTCAAAGCAGGGACCAGGGACCATCCAGCCACAAGTAATATGACTTTTATATTTTAGTTTAAACTTTCTTTACTAAATTTATCTTACTTTTATTGTTTTTCTGTTAGGCACTATGTTTATATCACCTATTATACACTATACTTATTACTCTGTCTTGTTTTTTTATTGTGTTGTTCAAATTTTTGAGCAATCTCTGGTAAATGAATCTTCATTTAAAATTCTGTCTCATCTTATCTCTCTCATGACTGCTCTGGTCATGATTTCATGCACTTAATAATGTAATGTAATAAAACACCTTAAAAGCAAAAATCAAATGAGGGACCCCAGACAAAATCTCATCGAATTTGAGTCCGTGGTCTAATTTGTGCCAGTTTGGGGGTCCTTGATGTGAAACAGTTTGGGAACCACTGACCTAGAACACAAATCTGGTATCCGTTTTGGTTAGGCTACAGCTGGGTCCTACTCCAGGTGATGCAGATCATTTAAGGTTTGAACTGATCAGGAATCAGATAAACACACTTTAATGTGACAGGGAGAACAATGGCTAAGATCAGTTTAATACCAGAGTCACAGGACAGACCATGAAGAGGATTTTTCCATAAATGTCTTACAGAGGAGTAAAGATTACGTATGCGTCTTACAGGTGGAAGTCATACACCTTTTTAACATCTAGCCAGAGAGTGAAGCAGTGCGATTTCAGTCCATCTTGGATGCATTTACTTTTAGATTTTTTGATATCCAATGGCCATCCAGTTTCGCCCACGACACATGAAATGACTTTGTGTCAATGGGACCAAAATGTTTCTAATAATCCCAGAACTGTACGGCAAGTACGATAGATCAAATTTGAACCAGGAAGTTGTGAACTGTAAATAAGTTGGGCTGAGCTGGGGTTGGTTTAAGACCTGTACGCTTGTATTTCTTGCCCCATTGGACTTGAATCTATGAAAATAAGACCCAAGTTGTAACAAACCACAATGATCCTTTAAGGTTGGCACATGGTATTTTGCTACAAGTGTCTAATAGGTTGTTCGCCTCGTCACTGTGGATTAGTGTTACATACAGTATCTGTAGCTTTAGGGTGTTGAGGTAAAATGACTCGTAACTGGCTCCGATCCCCTGCTGAGGTTCTGTACCCCCCCACACTCTTCTCCGGTTATTGTGCAGTGTTTGTACATTGGTCCTGACGCCATCCAATCTGCACAGTGGCACTGTATGGACAAGCCTGTGGCTCAGGTAAAGGGTACAGAGGTGTATATGGGTTTCACTTCGGTCAAGCGGGCAGCCTGACTTCCTGATTGGTTAACTAAGTCTTGACAGAAGCAGACCTCGACAACAGGATTATGGGCGGACCAAACTGGTGGACAATAGCAAAGCTGGCAGCTTGTGTCATGTGGGTGGCCTCACAATGAACCGGTGACATAATGGTGACATTTCTGCGATGGCACACCAAAGACATCCACATTCAGGTTTAGAGTATGTGGCAAAATTCCCCTCGGGACTCCAAAAAGTCTGTTAGGTTATTGTTATTCCTCAAAATTAGAGCATTTACTTCGACTTCAGATCTATTCAGTGGCTAAGGCAAAGCAAAATGCAATATTAATGTGGTTTTGAGTTGCACTGCCTGAAATGCATGAAAGATGCCATTTGATGTACAGTCACTTTCCCGTTCTTTTATTAAAAATCTGACTCTTAAATGTACAGTTTATTATATTTCTAGAGATAAGTAACTATCCATAAAACTTAGTTTCATATCTCTCGGGCAGTGCAACACTAATGACAGAGCTGTCCTCGAAACTTATTACAAATTCCTTTTTAGTGTTTTGTTCTACTTTTGCAGATTTTAGGGGAAATACAGATTTTTTTTGTTGCATGCCCATCAGGGGAATTTCCCCTCATTCTATTGGATGTTCATCCGACTGGGCTCCTCGCTAGGACATGCTAGTTCTGGGGCTTCCTCTAGCTAATATTTTGCACAACAAACTTCTGCCAGAGGCCACATGTATAATTGAATCCGTGGCTTGTCCATCTCAGACGAGCCCTGCCACGAGCCAAACCTGTTTACTTATTACACAGGTATAGAATACATGGTGTTGTTTTCAGTCCAGGAGGCAGTTAAGTCCAACTCACTTAATCCATTTCTAATCTACAGTACATACAGATAGTCCCGACAGTGCTCCACTTGGATTTTTTTCACTCGTTTTTCATTTTATATACTCTCTTTTAGCAATAATATTCAGTGGTATTTACATTTGAAATGCTTTTACATACAGTCAAACATTTTATCTTTTTTGTTTAATTGACATCTTATAAAACAACTGTAATCTTAGACATTATTCATTATCTATTGTTGAACATCACACAGTATAAAAGTGCATTCCAGCTGAAAACTCCAGCTCATTTGCATCCTGACCTTTAACTGGAACAAAAAGCCTGTCGCGGGAGTCTCTGCAGTGTTGTTCCCCTATAATGTCATTACAGATGTATGGAAATTTTCATTTGGGAAGTGCGAGTGTTCAAAATGGAACTGATTGCCTTTTTAAGTTTCGCACATACAATCATGCATACTTTGTCCTAGAAGACATGTCAATTGAGACTACAGCGGGGATAAAAAATAGGAGACTTACTTCCATAAAAAAACATTTGAGAGATGAATAATAGAGGCGTCATTACTCCATGTAGTAGACGGAATACTCGTGGATGGTTTTGCTTTTATAATTTACTGTAGTACAATCAAAGCCTTATGGTGTTTCTTTTGTGTTTGCGTGTGTGTTTGTGTGTGTGAATCTTTGTAAACATACCAACACTCGACTACAAAAAGCTGGAGGGATGAGAAGGGGTGGCGGTGGGGGATCACATCCTTAAATCACTTAAATTTTTCACAATGTCTGTTTTCCTTGTGGGCTGAGAGGAGGGAGAATCTTTTGCAGGATTTAAATGATTCATCATTTTCATTTGGAATGAAGTAGTGAGCTGAATAATTCACTTTTTCTGCCACTGCAGATGGAATAAAAAGTAACAGTTTCTGTACAATCGTCTCACTTCCGTCGACCGTTCCTCTCTCTATACATCCATCCCCTGTCCCGTTCACTTTATATTCAGACGCATATATCATCCCCCGTGTGTTATCCTAGCTCCTAAACCTCCTCGTTAAATGTTTCTTCTTGCACATTGTCCCGGTAACGAACGCTGCAGCTCATCAGTCTCATCTTTAAATTGTCTCTGTGTGTCATGATTTCCCCCTCCCACTATTGCTCCGTCTTTGTTAAATATGCACAGGTATGCACTCACACGTACCAGCTCGCACATACCTCACACAAACACACACACATGCGGACACAAAGAGCAGACCGACACACACGAGACGAGAAAACGTCTTTCCTCTTGCTTCCCGCTGTTTCTCATTCCATACGTGAGGGTTGAATTAAATCGAGTCTTGGATGTTTGGGTTGTTTTTCTTTGTCCAAAGTGTTTAACAAATTGTTGCTGCCCCGAGCAGAAGCAGCCTCTGCATTGTCTCAGTATCTGTGCTCAACCATATCAGCGTTTCAACACTTATTGCTTTAAATTACATCAATCACTCCCTCCCCTGCCCTCGCACTCTCCGCCCTCCCTAGGCTCATTTTTCTCTGTCTCTTTTTATTACTTTGCCTCTTCATCTTTCTCTCCTTTAACTTCTCTTCACATTATTCTAGCTCTGGTTGCCTTTTCATCATCCTCCTATTCCCTCTTACCCCCTATGCCCCTATTTGTTTCATTTTTATCATTCCTCAGTCTTTTCCCTCTTCCCCAGCCTGCTCCCCTCCCTCTTTTTTCTCTGGCTTCTCTGATTCGTCTCTCTTCTCGTTTTCCTTTCTGGCACCCGCTTCGTCTTTTTCCTTCTCTTCCCTTTCTTTCTCCCTGTCTTTGAAGAGTTGAGCTAATTTCTGAAACTGGGGACCCCACTCTTCCAGCCCTGCTCCCCACTCCTCCTTCTCTGCATCCTTCTCTCCTTCGCTCTCGAGTGAGCTGAGGGATCCAGCCCGGGACCCTGTGCCTTCCAGGCCGTACACCTGCACAGAGTCGTACGGTGGCTGCGACGGGTCAAAAGTGACCTGGGCGAGACGCAGGCGTAGGAACTCGCCCACTCTCAGTGCCAGGGAGGGACCCCCAGGCCCTGGAGCTCCTCTCGCAGCCTCCACTCCTGGAACCCAGCCGGCCCCGAAGCCCATCACTCCGCCAAACGCTCCCCGAGGCTGCCCTGGGAAGGGAAAAAGCTGGGGGGTCATATCCCTCCTGCCTAAAACATACCCCCCCAGGCCCATCCGATCACGCCAGTCCCCAATGAAGCCAGCTGCTTCTGGGTAGACAGATGCTATCCCTCCGCCCTCCCTGTCTGGCCTCGCCACCACAAAGTTGCTTCCCATCTCTAGTCCTCCTCTCCCCAAGCTGCCAGGGTAGTCCCTCTGTCCAGATATCTCCCCCTGCAGGACAGTAGCGTAGTTGCGTCCACTGGCAGGTTGCTGTTGTCCCTCTGTGGAGGTGCCCCCACTTCCATTTCCACTTCCCCCTCCTCCTCCTCCGCCTCCTCCTCCTCCTCCGCTGGAGTCAGATTCAGCCTGACCAGAGCCGGTGCGTTTTGGGGACAAGCCCGTGCGGGAGGCCCTGCGTCCCACCATGGGGAGGGTAGCCGAGTCACAAACCCAGGCTCCTGCGCCCTGACCCTGGCCTATCACGGAGCCCGATCGGGTCATGACGAGGTGATGCTCCCTGGGTAACGTCTCCGACTGCACCTGGAGGGAACGTAGGTGAGCACGAGTGGTTTCAGTTCCGGGCTGGGGTAGGGTGTGGTACTGTTAGGTTGGGTTACAGTAACACAAAATGGGATGAGGGGATCATTCAATGACAGGCATAATAAAAGCAGAAAGGTGGGGGAGTGTGATGACATAGAGCCCGAATGGAGGAAGGCGATGGCGATGATTAAAAAAAAAAGATTGAGATGAAGGAGAGACAGAGCAGAGTGGAAGAAGCCATAGATATTAATTGAACACTAGAATGAGCTAACACTGCACTGTGAGAGGGAGATGGAGAGGGAAGTGATTGAGAGATAAAATATTTGAAAATTAAATAAAGGCAGGGCCAGACAGCCTTTCTATGGCCTAATAAATAAAACAAAACATAGAAAAGATAATGAACATCTGGATATAAATGTGCTCATATGTCTGAATCATCATCTTCCTCCAGCATTGTCCTGGTCATTTCTGCTACCGTACCGACAAGAAAAATATTATAGTGCTGCAATCACTGCAATAATATAGTATATCAAGTTGACTGCAAGCTTAATAATTATTTATATTTGCTTAATTACTTTCTTACTTAGTCGTTTACTTATTTCATTTAATAATGACGCCATTCATTCAACTTTAATGCTTCTTCAACACAGCCATCTATCATTAATCAAGTAATTCATTCAGTTTGAATTCATTATTCAATGCAACGTCTATCACCTTTTCTCCTTCCTGAAACATCCATCCATCCATCCATCAAACTGCGTTTCAGTGCAGAATCCATTCATATGCCAGTTTTTCACCAAATACGCATATATGCATCGTTACCATTTTATATTTTCTTAATTACTTTCTTACTTGTTTGCTTATTTAAATTAATAACTAAGTCATTCATTTCACTTTAATGCTTTCTCCAGTGCAGCCATCTATCATTAATCAAGTCATTTGCTCCATTTTAATTTATTATTCAGTGCAACGTCGATCACCTTTTCTCTTTCCTGAAACATCCATCCATCCATGTATTAAACGGTGTTGCAGTAACTAGCATTGTAGTATAGTAGTAGTATTCCTAGTTTCCTGTTATCATACAGTGAGAGTTGGGGGCTTTTATTCTGAAAAAACAAGCCTACCCTATGGGGTTTGTATTTTGAAGACTGGGGGATTAGATCGGGGGAGAGACCTAATCAGACTGTCTGATGTCCATAGGGAGGTTACTCCGTAAGTAAGTAAGTGGAAAGTGATATATAATGACTTTACATTTGCGCATTTGGTGAGAAAGTGGGGTCACAGTGATCCTTACCCAGTCCACATCTTGACTGTGGTTCACTTTGTCCTCACTGCTCCCCTCTGTACAGTTGCTGGCGGTTCCTGTCCCTCCTCCTCTCTCCTGGCTGTCACTGGTCCTCGGCGTCCCTCCATCCGACGTGCTTACCCCACTTTGGGGTGCGGTCCCATCACGGCTCCCCGTGCGACTCCCCGTCCGGCTCCCCGTGCTGAGGTCTGTGGGAGCGACGTACACAGCCCCGGACTCCATCGGCCCTACCATCGCCCCCTGGTTCTGGATGACCAGGGAGTGGTCCGGCTGGCCTCCAGGAAAGCGGTACCCAAGCTCTGCCAGGCCTGGCTCAAACGACCCACCTGGTGTGCGGCGGAGGACAGGTAACGTGTGGCTGCTGTAACAGAGGCGACCATAGAGAGGTCCTCCTGGTCCTGAGTAGTTGTGATCCACGCCCGGATTCTGAGCCCAGCTATAGGTGCGAGCTTTATCTTGGTTTTGATGGGCGTAACGTCTGTAAGACACAATTATCATATTATTATTATTTGGAAAATCGGGTGCCTTTTTTACTTTATTTGACAGCAAATATTAGAGAGGACAAATTCAGGTCTCTGGTGTAACTCTGGTATAGGTCTTAACTTTCTGGCCCACCAGGACACACCATCTCTAATGATTTTGAGACCATGGTTTGTGGTGTAGTACCACATACAGTAGTACTATATCCAACAGGGCCCTGCTGCAGAGCTCCAGGCTCAGGCACATCTGGTGGGGACCCATAGCCAGGACCCATGGTGAAAAATAGTGTGTTTATGTGGAAAATCAAGTGTGTTTATCACACTTCCATATCAATTAGGAAAAAAATGTATTATATTGCGCAGTGTATTTTTAACATTTTTATCGCATTCATCATTAATAAATAAAGTAGCGTGTATTTGATATATTGTATCATGACATTCACATCTCACACAACCTCCACCAGTGTTACTTATGGTGTCTTCAAATGGAGTCATGAAGAACGCCGCTGCTAAGCAACGGCAATATTAACGTTACTGTCCAAGTCTAGAAGCCACAGAGGCTAACAATTTAACAAGCTAGCAAGCGGGTAACATAACGTAGGAAATACAGGCATAATGACAGAGGAGAAAGATGAGGTCATTGAGAATATGAACATTTTCCTCACACAAAATTACAAAGAAAAACAATGTATGACTAAAATTACAATACACTGTACAATATTAACTTAGAATTGAATCGGCCCCATCATTTCTCACAATGTCAACAAAGCAGCTCTGCAGCTCCTCATTATTTCCACATTGTTGGGTTTTCTCTTTGTCCACATTGGGGAAAATATCTAGGTGGGAAAAATCTGATTGAAAGGGTACTACAATGATTTGTTTTCACTTTTGTTGTGGGACTTTTTTTAAGATAGTCAAAATTGATCCAGGCAGGGCCGAGATATCTGACTTTTAGCTTCTAGTATGAAGACACAAGTCTACACTGTTGTATCACAAGTGTTGAGTTAAAAAGACAACATCATCCGGGTTACTTTGTCAGACTTAACAAAGCTCCCTCCAGAGCCACAATAGGCTCTGTAAGATCTCGCATACAACACAACCACAAACTACGATCTTCAAAGTTACCATTAAGTTTAACTAGCCGCCCCTCTGTGGCACAGAGTCAAGAAAAATGAGACATTAACAACATCACAAAGGTAGTGTTTATTGCGAGAATATTGCAATGGATTGCATTAGATTTAAAGGCGTTTTCATGTTGTTGTGTCCACCTCCATGAATTGCGAGGAGCTATTTTCGATAAACTAAATGCAGCCTTTGTACTTGTTTATGGCCTCTCCATATGGCTTGCCTGAATTCATCGGAGCTAATTATTAGTCCAAAGGCAATAACAATGTTTCGCAGAGACATCAAAGTGGGTGCAAACAACTCTCTGATGCAGCAGAACATAAATGAGCTTTAACAAAATGAGCACAACAAAGTGGTCTCCCAGGACTGCAGGGCTTGATAGCCTTCTGTCTCAGCATTTTGATCGGTGACTGATTATGATCTGGGAGTTAAGCCTCGATCAGTTACTTAAGTGGATCAATTAAGCGCTGGACTGAGATTAAAGGTTTTACTCTGAAGGGGGTAAATTTGTTTCCTCCCTTTCAGGATAAAATAAGAGGCCAAACATGAGGTCTGATGGAAGTAAACCACAAGAGTTAAATACTGTATGTGTACATGTAAACACACGCACGCACACACACACACACACACACACACACACACACACACTTCCTCGGCCTACTTACACATTCCTGCTGTCCAGTGTGCGATAGCCACGTGAGCGCGAGCTGTGCGGGGCGCTCTGGAGCGCGGCAATGTCAAAGGCAGCCGTGTCGGCCTCGCCGCCGCCCTCGTCGTCATAGGTTATGATGTTCTCACGTACGTCGTCCTCCTCCAGCGGTGACAGGGAGTCGCGCTTCTGACGGCGCAGGGACAATGACAGGGCACTCACCGCTGCGGAGGGGTGGCGGTGGGAATAAAGGATATTGAGGGATAGTGGAGAAATTGGAAAAAGAGTGATTAACAAGGGGAGAGGGGGTAGAAGTCACAGGGGAAATAAAGGGAAGGAGGAAGAGGAGGGAGAGAGCAAGGGAGACACATTCAGGCAGACAAAGAGGTGAGACACAGAGACAAAACAAATACAGAAGAGGGCTTGGGTTTAGAGGGCTGGTATATCATATCAGCAAGCTACATGCCTCCACTGTATAATTGACTTTAAGCTCCAGTCAGGCAAAAGGACGCTTTATTCTCCCACGACTCCATATTCCCAAAGCAGAGATTTACATTTGACCTGAGGGCAAAGAAGCAAACTGTGTCCAACACCTGTGATAAAATCCACCCGGAAAGATGGATTTGTTCTGTTATAGTCATGCACAAGTTCACAAGGTTTGTTTTATTAAACTCAATAAGTTGATAACGTATAAAGTGAAGATTATTATACTACATATTGAATATTTGTAAAGAGACTCTCGGTCCAAAATTTTGTCCCAAAGGGTTCACATACTTTTTCTTGCAACTCATGAGATAACAGAGCTTTAGCAGCTCCACCAGAGCAGCTTCAAGTGGCAGCTGTAAGGATCCAATACTGGAAGTGTCAGCGCACTGATGTCATTGTGGACAATATTTTTTGCAACGATAACTCCAATTATCAAATACTCGCGACAAAGATATGTAATGGAGGCACAATGTTTAACATCAGTGCACTGAGACTGTAAACTTCATATATTATTATATACTCCACTCTTAAATCATGCTTTTGTAGTTATGGTTACAGACTCTTGCTCCACCTCCATACACTTGTATTTTGAGTGTAATTGATTTGCCAAAAACAAGGAAAAACACAGAATAAACAGGGGTAAATGTGACTGACAGCATTATTTTTAGGGCTGTCAATCAATTAAAATATTTACTAATGATTAATCGCAAATTAATCACACATTTTTCATCAGTTCGAAACACCCTTACAGGAAGACCTGTCAAGTATATAATAATGTTATCACCATGGAAGTGGACAAATATGCTGCTTTAAGCAAATGTCTTTAGCTGTATATATTTATTATTGGAAAACAATGACAAATATTGTCCAGAAACCCTCACAGGTACTGACTTTACCATTAAAATGGCAACAACAGCTGTCAGTGTGTTGATTTGACTATGACTACTGACTATGGGCCTGTCTGTAAAGGGGAGACTCCTGCGTACCCAGAGAATCCTTTTTCATTCACACCTCTCGAGGGCAGAGGTCAAGAGACCCCTTTGAAAATGGCCACGGCAGTTTTTCCTCATAAGTATGGACCGTTATTTGTCCTTTGTGACTAGCTGGTATGACATGGTTGGTACCACTGGATTCATATGTTGCCAGTATCTTCACAAGCTTTTAAATGAATCCTGCTACAACCTAAAAATCGCAAGTTGTGTTATAGACATTATTTTTTTTTTTCCAAATTCATTATTATTGTGTTAACTTTGACAGGCCTAATATAAACTGTTACGTCATGTGGAGGAAGCCAAACCTTGACAGGCCTTCTCTGCTTAGTTGTGGTTGCTAAGCTATGATTGGACAATTGTTGTTTGGGGGAGGGGCTTAGAGAACAGTCAGTAACACTGGATCCAGTATGAAAGACCTCTACTTATTCAGGATGTCTTGGTGTATGTGCATACTATGCACACTGTGTGCTTGTGACTACATGGTGGTTCCACAGGTGGTTAAACTGTAGCAGTAAATACATCTACAGCCTTAATATTGTGGGAATTTGCATAATTTGATTTCCACAAAACAAATCTAATGATTGCTGTGAAGAGCGGGAAATCTCTAATCTTTTCAACAATTTGAGGGATCACATTCATGCTATGATTAACATGTATTTCTGTCTTCATAGGAGCCGGGGAGAGTGGTTACCAAATGGCTTGATAGCCACCTTATGTATGCCAAGCCCCTTTTTAATCACCAGATGGGATCCTGATGGAGCTGTTGTCTGAGCTTCTGTAAGAACATTTGGCATTTTGTGGGGGGCCCAGTTATACTGTTTGGGATTAGCACGAACCTCTAATAGACAAGAAAAACAAAATTGTCCTGGCACAAAACTAACACTATTTTAAGGCTACAAACTTGAGGCTATAAAGTTGTACATGTATTTCCTGGTATAGTTTATGCCTTTGTTTCCACTTAGAGAAGTGATTTCTAAACTCTGCCAAAAGCCACTCTGCATGATCACCTTCACGCCGTGTTGCGCTTCCTTCTTGATTGAGCTGGTCTCTTCCAGAATGATAATGCCCCTATCAACAAGGCATGAGTAGTGATCCAACAGACTGAATAGAAATGACAATGATGCTGGCCACGAGCCAAAGCCTTCTCAGCACCTCCACATTATCCAATTGAGCATTTGAGAGTTTCTGCAAAGGTGGCAGTGACATTTTATTATGCTGCTATCAAAAACCGGAGGGCCCAGATAATCACTCAGAATTGTTTTTTTTTAGCAGTGATTAGTGCCGACCTTCCCAGAGGAGATAACTGGTCCAGAATTGTGAGGAAGAGTAAACCCCACTGTTGAGCAGCTGTGACTAAGAAAAATATTTACGCTGCTGCCTCCATTATTTTTATATGCAGATTAAACATCCAGGGATGTAGTGGAGGGTAAACAGCCCTAAACACTATTTACTCTTCTTGTTTATTAGTAGATTAGCATTAAACTCCTTTATAGGCAGTAAATCTTAATGTTACAACTTCATAAATAATGCTAAGTGCTGTAGTAAAAACGTGACGCAGGTTATATAAGTAAGGGTGTTTCCCCCATAAAAAATATTCATGTTACATGTTTTTTATCTTCACTGCTGTTATTGTCTTATGGTAATCTCATCACTATGTATCTGTATGTATAAAGTATTTACCCAGTAGCGTGGCAACACAAGCCAGGATAGCCAGCAGGGCGGCGGTGCTGAGCCCAGGGGACGGTAGCGTGGACTGCTGAGGGAGACACACCGCCTCTCTTTCCCAGTCCCATTCGCCCTCGGCCTGTTTGTCCTTCTCCTTCTCCCCGGCCCGCGCCCCTCCTCTGAGGCAGGGACAGACAGACACGGTGACCGTCCCGGTGCTGGTGAGGCCCGACGTCCCGTCCCTCAGGACCAGCGGCACGTGGAGCGTCAGGGTGGAGGATGCGGAGCGGGACAGCGGCTGGAGCTGGGACAGCAGCACCAGGCTCGCCGTGGGGCCTGGAGGAGGAGAATTCATCCATTGTTTACGGCATGTTTTCAATGAGATTTCATCAATAACGACATGCTCACATGAAATGCTTTAGAAGGACAAAGAGCAGCAACAACAAAAGAGCTCTGGCCTCTACTTGTCTGACTCCGACTGAGAGGGGGAGAAATTTCTAAATCAGATGCAATAGACTAAAAAAATAAGGCCCCAGATAGCAGAGCACACAAACAGTGTGGTTAGAGAATATTCAATCAGCATGAAAGGCGCTGCAAAGTTGTACAAACATGGCTCAATTATCAACACAATCATCTGCGAATCACAGATCGGAATCATTAGTGTTTTTTAACAAAGCAAATGCTGCAGCATGCCTTTGTCAGACAGTCTGTCCATATGGGAACATGCTCTTTTTCTCTGTTCTACTATTGGATGACGCATCAAAGGGGCCTTTGATTCCACATGTCAGTGAGTTTATCCTCCAGATCCACAGTCTAACAAGTGCAGGTTCGCTCGTCGGGGTTTTTACCAAGTTTAGGAACAATTAGCAGGCCAACGGTAACCAATGAGTCCTTAGATCATCAGCTAGTGGAGTTACAAATCGCACTGCTGAATGTGACAGTGCTATCAGATGTTAGATTTAAAGGTCTAGTATGTAGGGTTTAGTGCCATCTAGTGGTGTGGTTGCAGACTGCAACCAACTGAATATCCCTCCACTCATACTTCCCTTTCCAAGACTGCAGTAACGTAAGTGCAAAACCGTCATTCTATGGTGGCTGGCGGTACCACGGTTTTGCACTGTTGGTGCAGTTTCACATGTGTGTCAGAGAACTATGGTGGCCTTCAGGTAACATAATAACCTGAAAGACTCTCGAGAGAGTCATTGTTTGGTTTGCCCGTTCTGGGCTACTGTAGAAACATGGTGGAGCAACATGGTGGACTCCGTGAAGAGGACCCGCTCCGTCTGTAGATATGAAGGCCTCATTCAATGCTGACATGAACACAGTGATTCTTAGTTTCAAATATACACCAATGAAAACATACAGTACGTTCCATTTCTGCTAATAGATCCCCGAAATGCGCCATGCTGTTCCTTTAAGACAAAATATCTACAGTAGGAAGTTACTGAATAACCACGCATGTGTGCACACCCAAGAGACAGAATAGACTTATCATGATACCTCGACTATCAACTTTTTCACCATTTATAAACAATACAATTTGCACTAAACTTGGACTAATCAATACTTTTATCTTAACAATGGGTCAAATAACTATTTGTAATGGGTCACTCGTTCTAAACCCACTGAATTCATCTTCATTCATCACCGTTAGCATGTTTTAAATAACCATTTTACAGCCCGCAACTTTATTATTGTTTGGTTCACTGTCACCAGTAACATCAACCTCGTTTTCAGTGAAAAAGCTCACTGTCCGCTACCTGCTCAGCCTCAAACGGCAGATGGACAAAGTTAGCGACTAGCTGGTGAACATGTTGGAACATTTACAGTTTTTCTTCAAAAGTGGAGGAGACCAAAATAAAGCTAAAAGGAGAGAAAATACATGACATTCGTCAGGCAGACATAGACATGCCTGCTGATAAATGCTAATGTTGCTCTGCATTTGCTGGATGTGTAAATAGTTTACAAACATTTTCACCATATCAACTTTTTTAGGTGACAATGTGACAGTACTTTTTTGTGCTCATGAGATGTGAAGACACTATGGGACAAATCAATTGGCTGCAAGATTGATAGACATCTGACATCTCTGTGCACACATGAGTTCAACCAACCAGATTAAGGAGCAATGTCCTGATATGTATTTCTGCCAGTAACACAAATGTGTCGTGCATGTGAGATGTAAACCTCCATCCGTTCCACTCTATCCCAGACTGAGAGTCCTGTAATGCGTCAAAAAAGTGTAGCAAAAGACTTGATGAAATAAGAAATGACCTGCACAGTAACTGATTTCAGCTTTGCAAATGTTTTATGATTTATTCAGCATGTTTGTCAGGCCTCAAGGATTCAAACAATGTGTTTTGGTGTGAAACACACTGCAAACATTCCCCTGTTTGTTTACAAGGAAATTCTACGGGGTGATATTGGTGGACAAATTATTTTGCCTTTGTGTCCGAAAAAATTGAATGTGCAATGCAAAATGGTTGTGAATGTAGCCCAGCGAATATTTGTTGGTGAATGCAGAAACTTTAATTAAATTCCAGTATTTATTTATAGTTTTATTCAGCAAAAAATAACTGCTAACATCTATGATTTGATGCAAATAATCAGTAGTACATTACATAGTAAGTAAGCCAAAACGTGTGAATGTGTATGTTTACATGTTTGTACTGTATATGTCTATGCTAGTGTGTACTTGCGCTGTATGTGTGTGTCTTTGTGCAGGAAAATGGGCCAAAGAAAGCAGTACACACAGAGATTGTACTAGAAACAAATACTAAGTAGCTAAATTCGATTGAGCTGACGTGAATTAAATGAAGCAGCACTGATTTCTTCAAAGGCTTTTCGTTGGAAACAGCGAGTGTATGTGGTTGTGGGGAGGAGAAGATGGATGTAGAGGATATGGGAAGGCAAACAAGAGGGCCGAATAAAAGGGAGAAAGCATAACAAAGCAAAACAATGGGGCCACCGGAGTTGGGAGATGGATGGTAGAAGAGAGAGGCAGAGACAGAAAAAAGGGGGAGGGGGAGGTAGAGAGAGGAGGAAGAGGCAGAGGGCTTGAGAGGAGGGGAAAAGAAAGAGAGAATAGGGGAAAAGACGAAGATGGAAAGAGAAAGGCGGAAAGAAAATGTGGGATTAAGAGCCTTAAAAAAGTGAGGATAAAAACAGTGTTTGTCTGCCAAGGGAGCAAAAAAAAAAAAAAAGAATTAAGAGATATACAGAGAGAAGAGAAGATTGAGTGCCTACCACCACTGTCCCTGACGCTGAAGTTGAGGGCAGCGCTGGACTCCGGAGGGATGCTGAAATACACAGTGCTGTCATTCCCTCCCTCATCTCTATCAATCGCCCGCAACACCTGCACCACCTGAAACCCAGAGATAGAGAGAGCAGAGGAGATGAGATGGGTGAGGGGGGGTGTGAGTATGTGATGTGGTGGTGGTGGTGGTGGTTGGGGGGGACACCAGGAGAAAAAACAGCAGAAACAGTTACACAGAAAGTGCTTTTAGCTCCAAACCATTAGCCGACGTCAGCAGGAACCAGCCAAACAATTAGTATAGAGACACAAGCGAACTGTGTCTGATACTCACACCCAATAAATAACCGTGTCTGACGTGAATCGCCTTTCACAAACAGTGCAGAGTGGCTTTCAATTTAATAATAGCATCTGCACCAAGCCTACAGTGGCAATCGTAACTAAATTTATCTGAAAAAAATAAATAAATAAAAAAATAGAAGAATCTCCCGCAGCATAAGCTGATGGGTAATTTATTTTGAATAAAAAAACTCTGGTCGTCATTATGCAAGACGTCCTCTCGGAGATGCTTTCGAGTGCTAGTTACGAGACTAGAATGCGGGGATGAAGGGTGCCGCATGCTCTCTGAGTTAGTCTGTCTGCAGGCCTGGGGAACATTTGTTATGTACAGTTGCATTATGTTATCAGATGCTGGGTGTGAATATTCAAACGCGCTTTGGCTAATGACTTGTCATGCAGAGTGAGAGAGAGAGAGAGAGAGAGAGACGTGCATATACACAACCCCAACACATTCAACGATATCATCTTTCTTTCTTGAACTGTCTCCCCGCTCACTCACATAACAGCGTACACAAACACAAATATGAACATCACAAGGCAAAAACAAATCAACGTCGCCGCCACGGAATCACAGATTTAGTGGCAAAAACAACAAAGGCAAAAGCGGAGCGATAAAAAACACCAGCAAAAAAAAAAAAACAACAGATGGGCCAAGACGCCAAATTATAGCGATGGAGCCAGCGTGGAATACTGAAGATGGAGGAGGGAAAAAGAGAGAGCAAAAGGATGGTTTCCAGGGAGAGAATGAGGGGCACGGAGATGATTTCTATAATTGAGATAGGATCAAGTAAAGAACACCATGATGCAGAAAAACAGAAACACAAATAAAGCGAGACGGATTGCAGGAAGGAAGGAGACAGTCTGAGAGCATACTCCAGTTTAATTACAATGTGAATAGCTGCTGCACTCTGATAACAGGCCATGAAGGATTCACCTGCCTCCACGGTGAATGGGCACACTGCAGCTGTACGCTGCCATTTCTGAATAGATTTAGATGAGTACTACTGAACTCTATATGCTCCTATACCTCAACAGGCATGACATTGTATGATATGCTTCTGCATGAAGTGCTGAATGTTTCTTGAAAGGAGACATCACTGTCATCTGTATATGCTTGCAGGCAGATGTTTAGCATGCTAACATTTGATGATTAGCAATAAACACCAAGCACAGCTGAGGCTGATATGAATATCACTAGTTTTCAGGTAAAGAATGCTGAAGGAATGAGTCCTAAAACCCTGAGATGAGTTAGCGTTTTAGCACTTCCGGTACCCTTGTCTGGAAGGTCAGTGGTTAGCAGAGATTTTGTTTTAATACATAAAATGCATCAATACATATCCCACATGTGAAGGCTTTATCTGTCATCTTGCAGCCTTGTTTATGGTCACGTTCATGCGATCGTAGTGTAGTTGGTCTATAGCCTAATGTTAGCTTTTTACTTCTGGTGATTGCATTTTTGCTTCAAAAGTCATAAAAGTGGCGTTCATTTGTGGAGATTATCTTACGGAACAAAATGTGGTGTACGTATCATAAAAATGTGTTTGTCACAGAGTTTATTTTCTGCTGCAATCCAGAACCCAAAGGAAAACTCACATTGGCTTTTATTTATACATGCTAGCGAGCTGATGTTTAAATGGTATAAACACGGACACATTCAGGTGACAGTCATCAGTTAACCGCTGCTGATATCGATTCTGACAAGCGAACATGCATTAACCCGACATTTTGATGTTTTTATAACAGTTTTATTTCAATGTTTAAAGCTTGCTAACTCGCCTGGATGGCTGGGACAAAACACCACTTCCATTGCCAACATGTGCATGCAAATTTTTGATGACGTCAGCTGTAAAAGAGTGAAGGGATCACCAAAGTTATTCTGGTTCATCCTCAGCGGGCCATGAATGTCTGTACAAAATTTCATGGCAATCCCGTTGAGTTTGAGATATTTCAGCCTTGATGAAAGTAGTGAAATGACATACACTGCCACCCCTAATGTAACCCACAAAATGAGCCAAACTCACAATGGTTAGGACTTGAAAATGTCTTTCTTTTATAGCAATCTGATAGACACAGATCACTTATTTGCCTATTCTGGATGCATTTTAACCTGCATCACATTTCCAGTGCTCCTCCAGTCACCTTTACCTACCATGCCTCTGTACTGTGCTCTGCGTATCATCTCTTCATCCCTCTGTGTGCTTAAGGGTAGATATACCTCAAAGCTATGCTACAGGCCCAGTCCCCCAAAACGGCTGAAGTCTCTGCACATTACGCATCGGGGGCTTTACTCTCAGCTCAATTGGCCCCAGGGCCGTGGGTGTGTCGGAGAACGGTCCAACACAAGCAGTGGCAGCAAGGGCTCTGGCTTGGCTTGTGTCCATGACATGGGAAGGACTGACAGCCAGACATTTTGGTGTTGGCTTAATTAAAGGAATTCATTTTTAAGGATTTTGTTATAGTTGAATATTTGAATAGTCCAGCCCTGCTATGCTGTATATAGCCTACTAGATTACTGTAAGGCCCACAGCTAGTGGGCGTTGTGCTGCATGATGAAATGAGTATCATCGTTGAGTGCATAATCTGCTCCACTGTCAGAGGATCCAACAATATTTTCGCTTGGTGCTCTGCACATAGCGTTGTTCATTATGTCATTCTTATTTAGTTTCAGCGCAGCAGCACCCTATTGTCTGTGGTTTGATGCCGCTGGATCAGCAACCTCTCTGATTTACAAATTAAGCTTCGGGTGGACATATTGATTCACCCCACAACCCAATCCCCTCCATCCTGGATCAAACCTGGGGACACCGACAACACATTCAGCCCGTTTCCAATCCAGGAACTTGACAACCTAGGACTTCCCATAACCTGAACTTTTCAAGAACCCTGGAGGCTTTGTTTCTAGGTTCTTTTGTGCCTTCTTTTGAAATCGCAATCTTCAGCACTGCCTTGAACTTGCATTTAGCATCAGCAGATGAGCAGTGCCAAGATATAGTTCCAGGGACTTGTCCCCCCAAGGCGAGTAGAGAACAAAAGCAGAACCTGTGACAATGCCTATACGTCAGATTAAGTTTTGTTACGTTCCTGCAGTGGAAAAAGATGAAAAGACTGCACCAACATACACTGGGATTGTCCCTTTTTCGCATGAATTGTTCCAGAAGAATTTGAAAGATGCTATTAAAATCAAGTTTTTCACACAGGGGCTTTAAATTGTAGTTTGGGAACAGAAAAGCATCACGCTGACAAATACACTGACATCAGAGGTAAACATGTACTGACCTGCCCGATGGAGGATGAGTCGCACATGGCCGTCGTGTATTGGCGGTCCAGCTCAGGCGCGTTGTCATTCAGGTCTAATGTCTCTATTGCAACCAGAACTCTAGACACCTGGCTGGGATTGTCTGAAAGAGCCAATCGGAAGCAGTCAGCTTATAATGCAGTACTCTAAAATACTGGAGACAGCTATTTGTGGAAAAAAACATATGAATGCAATCCCCCCCAATGCTAAAAACACCAGTGTGCGCACATATTTGCCCTCCATTAAATCCATTCAACTGTCCTCATAGGCAAGGTTGAGCTTTCCAGCCTTTGTCCAGATACTTCAACAGCACTTAGATCACATTAGCGAGCACACAATTGGCTAAATATACATTAGATCATTTGCTTTCATTTGGCTTGTGCTACAGCTCACAGGCTCTCAGCTGGAGTACGACTGATGCTTCCATAGCAGTCACATTTTTCCATTCTTAGCCAAAGCATCCCACAGCGTCAAGTGTGTGTGTGTTTCTAAGAAAGAGAGAGAGGGAGCAGAGGAGGGGTGTAGAAAGCAGTCAATCTGCATGCAGTTACACAAGGGCGCAGTTTAAATGGATTGGCAGAGGGTCTCCCACACCCTATTCACTTGGATATATACACACACTTGAACATGAAGTTCTCGCGGCCACGCTTGGAACGTCACACTCCAAGCTGAACATTCACCGTAACATTTTAGGCTGCTCTTGTGTAGGGACACACAATCCGGGTTCACCAGCACACATCTTCACTCATTTATCTAAGCGGTGAATCCTGCAACATGGTGGGCCACACTTTCTGTAAATTAACACAACACTTACACACACGCTCATATACTCCCACACGTCTCAAACCAGAGCAGTAACACTGTGTCACGGATGACAGCGGCTGCTTCCCTTCGCTGAAAAGCTGAAAATGAGCTCTTGCTGTAATGCCACTGGGTGAGCTGGCCTGCCCGTGGCCATGGCAGGACTCCTACTGTGGTTTGTGTCAACACAGCCTCCGACAGTCTGTTTATTAGATAGAGCTCATTATTCAAGACAGGCACTTGCTGTGCTGCCTTCACAGTCCTACCAACACTGCTGCCACGAGGAGCCCTGAGTTGATTTTAAGTAAAGATTAACTTTGTCCAGAGCAAGACTTGGCAGGGAAAACAACTTTCCTCTCCTCGCACACAGCGGCCACTGGACAGCATTCTCTTTCACTTTTTCACCAACTACAATAGTCTGATTAAGTTTTTTTAAGAGCTGAGAAAATGATCAAAATAATGGCTTGGGACTTGGGTAGGCTTGTTGTGGTAGTCGGTGTTGCCGGGGTTACACGGTGATCGGGCACACACCGATCACATTACATACCCACCATCCCCGCTGTTGTTTTGCTTATTTTATTTTTTTTTTACAGATATAAAGCCCATTTTGTTCATTTGCCGTATTTTTGCTGCCATGAAAATAGTCCCCAAGAAACCACTATTATACCACTATTTTTTGTTTGAGTGATGTTTGCTAAAAACTACATATCCCAGCTGTTTGAGGAGATTATTTAGCCATTTAAAAACAATAGGCTTGGGAATGAGTGCCACAGACAGATTAGGGAAATCGAAAGTATTGAGAGATGCACCGACTCCGTTTTGGTCTTTTCATGGCATTTGTAGACAATAAAAGTATACAATACTGCCCGCCAGCCTTATCCTTTAAACCAAACCACATTGCGTGTTTTGTTTCTCATGCTGTCACTGCAGTCTATGCTCTCTACCACGAGCCCCGCTGTCAAGGCCACAGCTACAGTAGGGGTCTCGAGGGGGATCTCCAAATGGCTTATAGGGTTTCACCGCGACGAATTGATGCACTTGACAGGGTCAGCGCCAGTGCTTCTTGATTTATTAATATAAAGCATCTCTTTGTTTCAAAGTTCATTCTTGACCCTAGAAATAGCAGCTGACAAAACAACCTCACCTTGATGAATAGTTGAAAGCTCCAGAACAGCTACTAAATGGACCTTGTAAAGTCCTTTCTGCATCTTTGTTCATGTGTGGTGTCATTCCTGACTGAAATACAGCCTGTGAAGTTGCTTGGAAACTCAAAAGGTGTTTACCGCTCTCCTTTTGCAGCCGCCGCGTGCCTGTAAAGCACTGGTTGTGTTCGATTTGTTGCTTTAATTCTTTGTTTCCAGTTGAATCCTTATGAGAACAGATCTATCGCAGCATCAGATAACTCGCACAGTATAGATCAATTGAACCTCAGGCAAGCTGTAACAAACAATTTGTGGCGCCAAACAGCATTCCCCTCATGGCTTGATGATTCGAGTGCTAAGCCGCTTAGTGAACTGCATCACACTCTGGATACTGTGCTTTTCAGATACCGTACCATTTATGGTTTACGCTTCCTTAAACCTCTTACACCCTTATGCTCATCAGTGGGTGCAGGTGTCAGCGGCGGTAAAATGTTGGATTCATTGAAGAGTTTTAGCTCTAAATAGAGGAAATGATCCGATGTATAAGCTCTAATGATGTTAGGTGGTGAACAAAGAGTGATTTCTGACCTCTCTGGGTGGCGATGACAGTAATATTGTGCCAATGGTCGCGTTCCCGGTCCAGCTCCATGGCTGTGGTGATGAGGCCGGTGTCTGGGGTGATACGAAACAGAGCCTCTGGGTCTGACTGAGGATCAATAGAGAACCTGGAGAGGAGAAAGTAGGGTGGGAGGAGGATGATAGTTGTGTTGAGAAAAGGAAGTTGAATGAAAGTGAAATGAGGGACGGGGCAGAGTGACATAAGAATAAGTGAAGGGAAGAAGCAAGCCGAGATGGCAGCAGGGTGCAGAGTGAAAGAAGCACACAGGGCAAGTGTGTGAGGAAGCGATAAGGAAGTCTGCATTCAAATGGCCAAAGAATTAATATAGGGAGATTATCACAGCTGATAGGAGCTCTTTTGAAGTGCCACCGATTATCTAAATATCTCTATGAATATACCAACTATCATTCCTCTCCACACACTCACTCTTAGCACTTTCGCCGGCGCTAATTGGGACACGGTTTTCTGTGGTTGTTAACAGGCAAATCACTCGCCTCCCAGACAAAACCTACTGCAAACACAAGTGAAAGAATTGGACCTGAAAAAACTTATGTGGTTACTGTCGGCTCAGGGGAACACTAAGTGGGCATTTGGTTGGCTTATATTTATTTGGTTAGCTCTTACTCTTGTGTTTGTTTATTTTAGTTGAAGAGTTTGGATTTTGATCCAAAAAACTATATACCCCTTGCTTAAAACAATCAATATTAAGAAAGAAAAAAACATTGAATAAACTAAGAAATACATCTCTCAGCACCAGCATGTGCTTGATTTTTCAATTAGCAGTGAAACTTTTAACAGTATGAGTAGTTGATTTATTTAAAGGAAGATTTTGGGAATTGTGCTCATTTGCTTTCTTTCTGAGAGTTAGATGAGAGGACTGATACCACCCTCATGTCTGTATGTTCAATATAAAGCTACAGTAGCTGGTTAGCTTAGCTTAGCTTAGCTTAGCTTAGCACAAAGACTGGGAACTGGGAGAAGCAGCTAGTCCTCTATCCAAAGGTAATAAAATCCACCTACCAGCACCTATAAAACTCACTAATTTTCACATTGTCTCATTGTGTACCATGTACAAAAAGAGACAGCTAACTAGCTAGCTAACTCTCAGCAAGAAAGCTAATTAGCATATTTCCCAAAAGTATTGATTAATACAGGACTGTACACAAACCTAAATAGAGGGTATAATAACGGACACAGTGGAAGGTAGGCCAGCTTTATCGGAGTTCACCCAAATAAATGTTAGTTACATTTATAAGGGGAAAAAAAAACATTGATTTGTAGTCAGCAGTTTTGAAGACTTTAGTTCAGAGCATAAAGACTGGGAAAAGGGGGAAGCAGCTAGTCCAGCTCTGTCCAAAGGTAACAAAATCCACCTACCAGCACCTCTAAAGCTCGCTAATTTTCACATTATTTTGTTGTTTAACATGTTCAAAAAGAGCCAGGCTAGCTTTTATGATAAATTAACATATTTATGGTAAAGTATTGGTTTAATAAACGGCTGTCCACAAACCTCAATTAAAAGGTACAATAAAGGACACAGCGAAAGGTGGACCAGTCTCCCACATATATGTTTGCTACTATTACTGAAAGTCTATATACTATGTGAGGACAGAGGCCTATTACTGTACCTGATATTATTGGTAAGACCAGTATCGGGGTCTACAGCGCTGACCCTGCCCACAGTGCAGGCTGGTGGGCAGTTTTCAGATACATCCATGTGGTATCGGGCTCGGGAGAACCTCGGAGGCTCGTCTGCATCCAGCACCGCTACTCTGATGGAGGCCCGGTCCTTGAAGGGGCCTCGACGTAAGAAGCGAGGGTCCACTATGGGGTTGAGGACCTCCACAGAGAAGGAGTAAGAGCTCCGGCTCTCATAGTCAACAGCCTGGGGAACACAATGTTGAAGGGTTAGCTCGTAGAGTTCAATATATTTAATGTAGAAGTATATCATCATCCAAGGCTTAGATGTGCACTTACTGTGAAATGAGTAATGGTGACACATTTTAGTAGCAAGAAATTATGCAAATGTCACTGTTACTGTCTTGTGCTTTCATTTGGTCCAATTCTCACACTAAATTTTGCAACAGATGACTGATAAATTACATATCAAAAGCAGAGAGATAGCAAATAATGAATTATTCCAACAGATAACAGCTCGTTGAGGCAAGAGAATGGTCACATCCAAAATCAGCTGAGAACGATTTGGAGTAAATATTACCATGGATACCTTGCATGTTGTGGGGTTTGGAGTTTTGAAGTGAAACTTTGAAGGTTGTTGTGGGCGGATGCTTAGATGGTGGGTTTGTGTGAAGTAGGAAAAGACATTCATGAGGTGTTGATGTTACAGCATTGCCAATGAGATTCCCGGCACTCAAAGAGTTGAAAGGATTCTTGAGAGCTCCAAGAATGAAGTAACTACATGTTTGGATGTCGGTTTGATACTGCTTTGAGTCGATGTTGGGATATTCTTGACATGTGAAGACAAGAGGATATATAGCTGTAGGGTTCGCTGCCAGGGAGTTGAATGTTGCTGCCGTATTCGTAGGAGTTGTGTAAGATTAGTGCCGCTATCTACATGCAGCACAGATGGATGTAACCATGAGGTACTTGGGATATTTGCATTGAGCATTTTTATCCAGCTCCAGCATTGTTTGGTTGCTGCGGTGCTGGCAACATGCTTGGAACTGTGTTGGTGGATACCTGGCAGGTAGTGTGTTTTGTTAGAATGTTACAAACATGTTGGTGGGGGTAGTTTCAGACCTTGTGAAAAATTGTGGGTGTGAAACTTGGGTGGCAAACTTGTTTTTGTGAACAGAATGGATTTGGAGTTCAGGCAATAGCTGCCATGAGCAACAGTCTTTTCCTACGTTGAAAATGAAACAAAAATACACATGAAAATGCCCTTGTTTAGAAGATCATCTCCATCACCATGGCGACTCGACTATCACCATGGAGACTCGTACCTGGCTATGTGAAGCGTGGAAAAAATTCCTGTGTATCCTCGCATCTACACAGGTAGAGGAGATTTCATTTGGGATAAAGGCTCGTGCCCCTGTGGTTGTTTGTTACGGGGAAGTTATGAAGCCTATTTGTCTGAGGCGTCCGTGTGATTGCACGTCGCACTCCCACCAGCGAGGCCGCCTCTGAAGCGAAGAGATAGCCTCTGATTGGGTTTGCTGAGATGACTGTTAGCGAGGGCAAAGCCACACACAGGTAATCACATACATCCACTGTCTCGCACACACCCTTACAAACACCTGCTGTTGATTACAGTTCAGAAATGCACCATGTTTGGGTTCATAATACCTGTTTGGTGCGTGGGCCTGTGTGCGAGTACAAGTGACTCTCTTTTGAACCGGCGTGTCCTCAGATCCTCTGTCAGTATGCGTGTGTCCTTAAATGAAGCGTGCGTATGAATCCTCTCTGTGATTGGCACAGAGAACCATGTTGGACAGAGGATAAATAGGCTTCCTGGCTATGCAGAATATTCACTGTCAGATTTAAACAGGAGGAAAAAAAAACATTTTGAGAATCCCAGCGGCAGTGGGAATATTGATATCCTCTCGCTCGCGCTCTCTCATTCCGCTCTGATCTCTCTTTTTCTATTTCTCTGTCTCTTTACTTCAATTCTCTGAGCTGTAAACCAGAGTAAACTGCTTTGCAGAAAATCAGCAGTTTTCGAAGATTGATTAAAGATTATGCAGAGAAAAGGGCGAATTGAAAGACAGCGAGATGTAGGCAATTTAGGGGGGAATATCTCCGCAGAAAAGATAAATAAACAAGAAGAATTGTGTGTGGAGACGAAGACGTGTGTGCAGACGGGGGTTTAGGTGGGTAGACGGAGGGAAAAGGTTCTTTAACGGGGTCCCCATTACGAGGAGAGAGAGACAATCTGTCTGAGGAGGAGAGGTGTCACTTACACTGTGAGCACACACTCATCACCCTCCGCCCGCCCTCCCTCCTGCACTCCATCACTGCGCTCCCCCTCCCTTCGCCACCTCACACACTCCATCACCCACCCCGCTGTGCACCACCCACCCCACCGTGCCCCTCTTTCCCCCCTATAGTGTGTGCGACAGGGGCCAGCTCTTACAAACCGCAACGCACACACTCATCCTTCTCCCTCATTCGCCGCTACAGGAAGCACTTATCACGCAGCGACCCGACTGTTTTTCTATGTTTCTGTGTTTTTTTCTGTCTGCTGCACGCGTGTGAACAGATGTGGGCGTTCCTCATAAATGTTTGCACACACACCAGCGATGCAGAATGAGTAGGATTTGGTGGTTGCGGTTTGGAAACACAACAGCCTCCCTGACTGCCGGGTGCAGGTGAAAGCCAACCCCAGATTCACCTGTTTTGGAACCATCTTTGTCCGCTTGGCGTTTTGCCTCAATGTAGTTGCTGTGTCCACCAATTTTGTAGCTTCCTCTTGGTTGCCTGGTCTCCGTCTATGTTTTTAAGGAGATTAACGCCCAGAAGAATCCTGAAAACAACAAAATGAACAGACAAGAGCGCAGGGGCTCTGCCGATACACCGCCACACACTTCTAGTGGGTCACAAATGATGAATGAGAGGGATTAGTTTTGTATCGGTTTTTTTGGAAAAGCCTCCTTATTCTGCCTGTAAAGATGCAGTGTGTGCGATTTGGCGGCATCTAGCGGTAAGGTTGCAGACTGCAACCAGCTGAAACTTCTCTCAAGAGCAAACGTGTAGGAGAACACGACAAAAAACGTGAAAATGTGAACTGCCCTCTCTAGAGCCAGTGTGTGGTTTGTCCATTCTAGGCAACTGTTGAAACATAGCAGCCGGCTGCAGGAAGAAAACCTGCTCTCTGTATTAGGTATAAACGGATCATAGGTAACGAAAACACAGCGCTACTTATTATCAGGTGATTATACAATAAAGAAAGCAAACATATTATTATTATATTCTATTTCTGCCAGTAGATCCCCACATAGTTACACACTGGTCCTTTAAAGAGCAACTTAATACCCTGTTTTATCTTTTTAAACAGGCCCTCTCAAAAATTCAGAAAATGCATTTGAACCCTGACACACACCACCACCCACATGACGCCATGATCGCTGACACTCCCACCCCACCTTACACCCCTGGCATCGCTCTCTTCAGCTGTCTAACCAAGAGTTTTAGCCATTTAATGCCTTGATATTACATCGGGTGGTCAAGAAGTTATAGGATGGCAGATACATATCGTCACCTACCTAAAAATTATGTTTTTGCCTAAATCATCTCCACATGATGCTGGCCACCTCTGGTAAAATCGCCTACATCCTCAGTTGAACAGATCATGGGATTGTACCCCTGTAGTATAATGGCCGATGTCAAGAGTGTGACTTGGGCCGTTTAAGTCAAAAGACGATGTGACATAGACAATTTTACAGACTTTTAAGGATGGCGGCTGCTTCAAGAAGAACAAAAATCTACCTGGCCACTCAAGTTATTTCCATGATTCAGGGCTCGTCCCCTATTGGTAAATGATGAGGTTTACTATAATATAGGCTAGGCTATAAATATTACCTAGTTATTGAGTCTTTTTAGTCAGCAAAGTGTGGAAAGGCTTCAGAGTCTATGGCTGTTACAAGTGATAGGCTTTCTGTTAACTCTTTTCTTTTGTTTCAGATATTTTATCTACAGTTTTAGTCTCATTTGTTCCACATTACATGATCTAATTAATAAAAATCTGAACACCGTACTGTAATAAAACAGCTAGAAATGATGTGTATAACTAAAAAATGACAAAGGATCCTCTTAATGAAAATCTCACTTGAACATTATATTATTACAGAGGATACCGGTGCCAGATGAGCCGATAGCAGAGATGAGAAAGTTTCCATGTGCTCTGCCTTACTGGACCTCCAGTCAATGAAACATGCCAGTCGACTGTCATCACGTCTTTGACAATTTGCCACATTAATAGGCGTCAAGTCTGTCGAGAACCCGGCAAAGAGGAGCTGGAGGGAGAAGTGAGGAGATGCACATCCCTCCTCAGCATTAAGTTTGTTAGTTGTGCTTTATTGTTGACAGAGTTGAAGGTTTAAAATTGCTTAAGTCACAAAGGCACGTTCAAAAATGTGTCATTTATTCCTCTCATGTTACAAAACTGACAGGCATTATTATTAGCATGTCAATAGTCATTGATTGCCATAATCTTTTGAGTGAAATTATACAGATAATATAATATATTCAATCTTTGGTTCAGTTTTCTGTGCTTTCTGAAAAACCTGAAAAATGTCTTGGGCCATTATTTAAGAGGGTGCTGATATGTAACTCTCATGGTAACGTCGATATCGACCGGTAACAGCTCACGTTTTAACGTGACTCAAAGAGTCTTTCTTACTGACCAAAATGGAAAGCAGTGACGGTGACCTCAGTCCTCCACCCTCAACAGTAGAAAAGACTGTGGTTCAGAGCCATTTGAACGGCTCGTTAGCTTAGCAATGATTCAGCAGAGGCAGTGGAGAGAGACAGTAAGAGATGTGAATGAGTGGGAAGGACTGGAGAGTGTAAATTTCCACAAACACTGGCCAACACTGTATAGGAGAAGTAGAGGCAGTATTTCTACTAGTTTTCTATTCTCAGTTGCAGCTCTCAATCTTTCATACTCCACACGATCCAAACTGCTGAGAGCTGGCTGCTGTATTTATGTCGGAGTGGAGAGTGTGAGGAGAATGTGATGTTGCCTTATAATACGGGGGTGGAGTGTCCCATGGGACGTCATCGATTTTTCACAAAGTTTGGTCTAGAGGACAAAATTACTGGGTTTACTATGGAAAAAGGAAAATAACTTCTGTTGTACTGAACACTTAAAAAAACAGCACCAGGAAAGTGAAAGACGGTGTAATAAAGTCTTAAGTTACTCTTTATCCTCTTGTGATGTCTTCCACCGCTCTTCAAGTTCAAGTTTATTAAGCACATACACATTAACATGGCAGTGAGGTTCTTTGTTCTTTTACACATTTCCGAATGTTGAAAGTACATCCAAGTGCTTACAGTGCTTTCAGAAACATCTTGTAGTGTACTGTTTAGCTATAAAATGAGACATTTTGCTTCGCCAGCTGGTAGGCGGTGCTTGGTATTTCCTCAGCTGATCTCCACATGACTGCCAGGTCACAAACTTTCTCATTTTACAGCTAAACAGTAACTACAAGATGTTTCTGAAAACACTTGAGGAGAGAAATAGTCATTACAGTAACAGAATATTGAGTTTGACCGGAGTTTGTGAGTGATTGACAGCTGCTCAGAGATGTCAAGGCTCCAGCTCGGCTCTGATTGGTTGTTTTCCTCCGATCTGTGAAGTCTTCTAGATGCCATTAGGAGCACCGGAGGACACACACACATTTTTTTCAAATTTTCCCGCTCACGCACTACTGTCAGAATATAGTTCCCGGCTTTATAAAAATAGCCATTTTAAGAAGAAAAGAAGATCAACCTTTATTAGCCCACGCACTGGGACTGTCAGAATATAGTGTCCGCTTTAACTTAAAAATAGTACAAAAAAAAAAACACACACACATAATTAAAGAAAGATTTAAGAGTGAGGGGGCTCCTCCAAACAACCCCCCCAACAATTTGGGGGTTTGGGCCCTTCCCACAGGCCCCCCCCCCCACCCCAAAAAATAAAATAGCACCCCCCCCCCTCCCATTCCACACTCATTTTTTTTTCCATTTCGGGATTTAAACCCTTCACCCCCCGGTTCCCAAGCCAACTCCCTACAGACTGAGCTACTGCCGCCCCATTTTAATCATATTTGCTCCAATTCTACACACATGCAGTTTTAAAGGTGCTAAATTACAAATTCAGAGCATATCTATTATTGAGGGACTGTCTCCACATGGCTCTCAACATGGTGACAGCTGAGCTGGCAAGCAGCTAACGGTGCTAACAGCATGAACACTGCAAACGACGGCAACACTGCTGACAGAGCTAACAGTGTTAACCTGTGACGGGGGCGAGAGGGTGGATGTTACTCTATGACGTCGTAGGTCGGGACGGCTTTATCAGCTGTAACCGCCGTATGAGCGCAGCGCAGAGTGGCAGCCGTGAGCTCGCCGGTGGTGCACACAGTTGCACACTGGGACTCATATGCACTAACATGCATCACAGAGGGAGAGTAAGTCCATTCTGTGGTCAGGACGCCATTACTCCACTAAATCTATAGGCAGCAAATAGTTGTTGAGAAGTTAGCACATTTAAATGACAGGTGATTAACTGATTGGTTGGTTAACAGAAAATGAATCTACTTTTAGAACTGATTAACTATCTAAATGGTCAAGCAAAAATGCTTAAAATTCACTGGATTGTTGGACAAAACAAGCAATTTGACGACTTTGAAGAAGTTTGTGCTCTTGAAAATCATAACAGGAATTTTTATACTGTTAACTGACCTTTTACAAACAAAACAAAAACAAAAACATAGTCAACAAATTAAATGTCACTGACAAAAAGTTAGTTTCACCCTTATAGTACATACTGACACTCCTTTGTCTCTAGTTAATGCTGCCTTCCTCTCACACGCCCACGCGCTCTACAAGTGTAACCTTCTCTTGTCCTGCAAAGCTCCCGATGTCCTTTTTGAAATTCAAATTTCTCCACACAATTTCCCTTTTAAATTTGCTTCACAGTTAGCAGAAATTAATTAGCTAACCTAATACATACATAATACATCTCATCCCAGAGAGGCTGACCCATGAGCATGCATGCATGCTGGGAATGAAAGCATGCGTTACAGTAAATGTTCATTACTGCAGGGCAGGGCTGCAAATCTCAGAGGTGGTGCCTCTCTCCGATTTTTCAATATAGGATGTAAAATAAGAAGATTGCGTACTTGTGTGTGTGTGTGTGGCTAGAGTGGTGTGTGTGTGTGTGTGTTCAGCACCCTGCTGTCCCTGGCAGCTTGAGTCCTTTCTTGATTTTGTGCATTCTAAATCAAGATCACACATCACATTTGTCTGATGACAAACACAGCTTTGGACATTTCTGCCAACAAGCACAACTGCAGAGTTGAGGGAACAAAGACTCCTCTAAATCTCCCTTTTGACTTTGTTCTTCCTCTGCCGCCTTCCCTCTGTCACTCGTCTCTTGTCTTCTGTCTTATTTCACTCTCAGATGTCCCATGTCTTCTTTTTTTTTTTTTTGCAACTTATGAGCAATACATTGGTCTCTCTGTTTCTCTCTCTCTTTTCCCTCCGAGGAGATTAGCACAATCTCTCCTCGGCGTGAGAAAACAAACACAGATAATCCTGGGCGCGCTGCTGGCGTGTGACCGAGGATTAGCCAGCCGTTTTTAAGTGAGAGCATATGGAAATAATAACGGTGAACTGACACATTCGCGAGCTCGCTTGTCCCCCAGGTGAGGGGAATGAAAGGCGCACAAATAGCAGGCTTACACAGCTCGCAGCACCCCGAAAAACAGACCTCAAAAGGGAACCTCCTGAATCGGGATACTGCTGGATTCGTATTAATGATGTTGTGACATGCCTTGTGCTGCATCTAGTGATCCCACACTGTTAAATTCAGTATACATGTGTAATGAGGTGTTGTGAAATCGAGGCATTATGTTTGTTTTTAAAGAGTCTTTGCTGCTTTGGCGCCCAGAAATGCTCTCACAATCACGCTGAGCCTTTATTAAATCATCACATGTCTGATTTGCATGTTAAATACCTGCGTCCATCAGCTGACTACAAGACTTTCTATGTCTTTCCCTTTTCTACTAATTGCCCCACATTGTAGCCACTGATTAGCTTTTGATTAGCTGATTGATTTCATGGAAACCTCACACCATCAGCCACCAGTTGGGGCTCCCATAAGTGTTACCCTCTGGCCATTAGGGGGCACTGCTGCAGAGCAATGTCAAGGAGCTAATATACTGGAGAGAGCTATGCAAATTCTTCAATTACCTGCTACTTACACTGTGGCCTTGCTCACATGCTGTATCAAAAATCTATTAGCAGCAATATGTACATTCATTATGAGCAATATGTAGCTAGTAAATAACAGAGCTGACCGGTCAGGGGGAGAAAAAGAAGAATGAATGACCGTAAAATAACATAGAGGAGAAACTATGTGGATGAATTCAGTTTAAAATGAATAGATGAACTGACCATATTACTATGTGGCTGATTCTGTGTGCATGTTTCTTCCTGGATATGTGTCTTCATATGTGTGTGTGTGTGTGTGTGTATGTGTGTGAATTTGAATGAGGCAGACCTGGGCTGAGTCACAGACAAACAACACACACTGTCTGACATGGCCTCCAGACACAAACCAGAGCGAGGACGAGGCGAGGGAGGGAGGGAGGGAGGGAGGGAGCGATGGGGTGGGGAGGTGCTATGTGTGTGAGTGCGTGTTTGCATCGTCTTGCATTTTTAGCTTGTGTGCCTCCCTGCCCTGCGTATTTGGACATGTGTGGGGAGATCAGAGAGAGTAATGAAATGCAGAGAGACAGCGGCTGATGATGAGGGGAGGAGGAGGGTGAGGGTGAGGATGGAAGGGTGAGGGTGAGGGGGAGATAGAGGGAGAATGGGAGAAATCTTTTTATTGCTGGGGGTCTCTGTGGGACTGACAGTAAATAAGCAGTGATAAGCAGCAGGCAGCTTCAGTCGGCGCCCTGACTCGCAGGCTGTTAATGACCCGTGCTTCTCTCGCGTGTCCCCGTCTAACCCTCCCCTCGCCGTCTCTCCACACGTCCTCTTCCTCCTCCTCTGCTCCATCGGCACGTCTTCCACAGTCTTCCTCTGTCTGATTCATTGTGTCTGCATTCTCCTCCATTTTGTCATCACGTATTCTCTCGGTCTCATTTTAACAAACTCCTAACTCCTTCCTCCAGCTCCCTCTACTGACTCTATTTCTTCCTAATCTGCCGTTAAACCCCCCCTCCCCCTCCCCCTTCCCTCGGCTCCCACCCACCTCCCATCTGACACATCACTCTGGAGGTGAGGACGAGCGCCGTGGCATCCCTCTCCCGTCTTTAAATGTGCATTCACTCCTCTTTGCAGCTCTTTTTTTTTTCCTCCGTTCCCCACAGTTTAAACACGGAGCCTCAAGGTCAAGTGTGTTATATTGATGTGTGCCTCCGTACATCTCTCTCTCTGGTTTATTGGTGCTTGTGTAGGTGTGTGTAGGTGTGTGTGTGTGTGTGTGTGTGAGGGTGTGCATCTTTAGATCAACGGCTAAAGAGATTCAGCCCACAGCAGCAAGATGACCAGCAAGGTCAAGGCCGACTCTGTGGCAACACAAATTGTTCCGCTCAGAAATCCTTCCTTCTCCGGGGGCGCACAGATCATCTCTTCCCCTGTTCAAATTCTTCACACTTTGAAAGCCTCCAGACTCCAGAAAATGGACGCCGGGGTGAGTTCATTAATAAGATACCCTAAATATATGCATGCATGCAAAACAACAACAACAACAACAACAACAACAAAACATTTTTTTGTTGGTTTAACTAAGTGGAAAGTGAGGGGGGAGTTTAGCACTAATTTAATGCTTTGCTTGTCTTTAATTCTATTAATTGCAGCCTATTTTACATGTTATTCATTAACGCGTGGATACACCACGAGACTAAATCCCTTTAAACCTATTCAAGTCAGATCTGTTTTTTTTTTTTTTTTTTTATTGATGTGGAGCGCTCCCACCTTTAAGCAAAATCCCAGTACTTTCAGGGCAACAGAAGACTTCTGTAATGGTGCCTCGCAGCATCTGTAAATACTCAATATACGGTACGTTCCACTTAGCTCTTGAGCATTCAAAATGAATCCACATGTAACCTCTGAGTCTTATTTAACATTTCACCCGTAGCAGCAATGCTGGTCTAATCTGTTTCTCTGCGTCTCTCGGTGCCTTTGTAGAGGGATTAATGCAGCATAAAACAGCGTGAAGGAGGCCACGTTGAAATACTAATTGTACGTTTTGTTTCCGTCTTTGAGATCGCTGCGGATGAATCCGGTGGGAGGAATGCTGCGGGTGGGAGGTGTTTATTTGTTTGCATGTAATTTTCCTGCCCGTTTTCGACGGTCGCCCGGCACATGTTGAATTGATCAACTCTCCTTTCACGCACAGCGGGTTGCTCTTTTTGTTTCCACCCTCTTCCCTCTCTGCTCTCACTTCTTCATTCTGTCCTGTTGTTGCCATGCTGCCTCCCTCCCTGTCTCCAAGTTTTGGTTTTTTGCTCCTTTTTATTCATTTTTTTTCTCATTTTTCACCTGCTTGTCTTACTGGATTCTCCCTCCCTGTGCCTCAGTCTCTAGCTGTGCTAATTTCTCTCTGTGGCTGTCACTGATTTTGCAGCTCTTGCTGTCTCTGCATCGCTCTCTTTGCATGTTTCGTTCTGGTTCCTTCATACTCTTACTCCCTTGTTATACTGCACTCTCTGCTGTCACTGCCTCTCAGGACCTATTTTACCACCACCCCCCGACTCCTCAGTGCTTCCATCTTCTCCCTCCTTCTCCATCCCATCCCTTTTTCCTTCATTCCTGGGTCCTTGCCTTCTATTTCTTTCTTCTCGTATCTCCAGTCCTCTCCCTGCCTCTCTGCTGCTCTTCAAAAGGAGCTCATAGCAGGCTTGGAAATCCTGCTTCTACACACCACCTCCAGGATTGTTTTTAACGAATCCTACAGACCCAAAGGCTGAGAACTGACATGGTGACGGATTCAAACATGCTCTTCCTGCGTGCGCATGTATCACTACTACGGGCTGTTCAACACGAAAAGCAATGTTTTGCTAAATCACTATAATATTGTGCCGATTCTCAGAAAACAAGCAAAATGGAAACATTTCACAAACTCCAGCAACATTTCTGATGAGTTTTAAAAGAATTTTATACGAGTTTGGAGACTTTTCTTCAACTTCAAGTTATCTGAAAAATTTAAAACCGCCAAGTTTTAAAGATATATTTTTTAACTGTACAGCAGGTTCTAGGAAGTCTATAAGAATGACAACTTTTGGGGCTGAATCTATCGATTAGTCAATTGACTTTTAAAGCCCTGCTCCACTCAAAAATGTGTTTTGCTCATTGTTGCTTCATTCAGATGTTTGACCTTCACTGTGATGTGTTGCAGAATTGCTGGGGAAAGTACCTCTCAGCTCACCTCAAATCTGAGCGATCACAGTGCAATATGCAGTGTGAGGTGGAAACTTGAAAGCCTCCAGTGCACAATGAGAATGGACATTTTAGTGCAGTAGATATCATCTGCCCAGCAGTTAAACTTTAAAATGAACAATATTTGCATATTAATAGAGTCTGGATGTTTGAATGAAGGAGGAGAAGGTCTCATTTTTAATCAATACCTCATTAAAAAACTTTTTATGAGGTAAATAACTTTTTTTTAGCATTTTTATATGACCTGAAGGTGCTAAATGCGAGATTGGGTGCATTCCTACCTCCTCAGCACGGCTCTAAACGTGGCAACAGCTGAGTCAGCAGCTTGCAGCTAACAGCGCTAACAGTGAAAACAAAGATAACAGTGCTGACAGAGCTAACAATGTTAACCTGGGGGGGGGGGGGGGGGGGGGTATTATCAGCTGTAACCGCCATATGAGCTCAGTGCAGCGGCGGCCATGAGCTAGCCAGTGGGGCACACTAATGCATTAAAACCATGCACGGCCAGCCCGGCTATGTCAACAAAGCACAGAGAAGCTCTGATTACACAGAGGGAGAGACTTCATTCTCTGCTCAGGTAGATATTAAGCCTCTATATCATTACATGGCTAATAGCTGTTTCATGCAGAATTAATGCTCCGGATATCATATAGAGCACTTTTAATTTAAAACATGTCAAGAGGAAATCTTTGATGATCAGTCATCAAGCAAAAATGTGGTTCAGGTGTCTAAAATGTAAAGATTTGCTGTTTTTTCTCTGTTTACCATCACTGTTAAATGAGTTTTGTGCGTTTTTTGACAAAACAAGGGGTGAGAGGACACCACCCTGGTCTTTGGGACACTGTAATGGGCAGTATTTTCTGGTGCTCTTTCATTCCTGGTATTACAAACCTCCATCATATCAGTTGTGGACAAAATGACCAATATTTATAAAATACTTCCTGACTTCCCTACCCTGCCTGTTGCTCCAAGCCCATGAGTCAACCATGGATGTGACAGTGAGGATATTTTCCCACCAATTAATAAACTAAAAAAGACGGCGTCAGATGGCTGTGTGTCTGGCCTCCCCAGACCAGCTTTTGCTGTGAGGCTGCAGGTTTCCACCTGGAGCTGCTGTGCCGCACACCGGCGGTGACCGCTCCGTCCTCCGCACGGCGATAGCCTCATTATGTTCCCTCATAGCACTGAGTTTAAATCCAAAGTACGTTCCCTCATAGCACTGAGTTTAAATCCAAAGTACTGCCAAATAGGCTTTGGCTTTTCGCTTTGACACCAAATCCTTCGCCATCGTCTTGTCTGTCAACTTTCTCTGTGTGTGAAATTGGTCTCCTGTTACTCTGAGCTGAGACTCCACAAGGAGCAGACACTTTTGTAGCGTCCGTCGCATGCCACTAATACACAAAAATGAACGGTTTTATTTCTGTAAAAAAAAGCAAAAAGACGGTGGGCAAGTAATGTAACCGTGTAAGCCCGAACACTGTGTAGCACCGTTAATTACAGCGGCAAAGCTAATTTCAACAGCCTGATTCTTTAATAAAGCCAAGTAGATCAATCTCAACATAATACGCATACATGTTCTGGATATAAGCACACACACATGCACGAACACACCCCCCACTGTTGCATTCAAATGCTTATAACACCCTGTATGGAGCATACTGTACAAGATACATAACAAGCACTCATGACTGACATCTCATAGATCAGAGACTATGCTGACAGCATTAATAGAGACACGTGTATTTTTACTGAAGTGTCTGTAGGGCTCATTTGAAATGAAAGCATCATGTCTCAGATGTTCCTCCCACACAGCGCCCCTCTCCCCATTAAGGAGACATTACATGTGAGCACAGAGGCCCCAGTCCTTCTCCTAAGACAGACACGTATGTACTGTTACGAGCCACGCTGGTAATGACTGGGTGTCAGCACTCTTCACCCCCCCTACCGCGCGCACGCATCTCCATAAGGATGTGATTATTGGAGATGACAGGCGGCTTAGGGGATGTCTGAAATTGAAATCATCTAGTATTACACTAAAGGGAACTATTAGCCAGCTGAACTCAGGATGGAAAGGCAGCGCCTCATTGATCCATCTGCGCATGCAGAAAAGTGAACGGCGGCACTCAAAACACCTCAACAATGGTCCAAACATTCTTTCTGTAAATTACACTCAATTCAGTCGCTGCAAACATTTGCATCCAGATGCGTCACGCTTCGATCGAGTGTCGTACGGATGCTCCATTATGTTTGCTGTAAACAGAAAACGGAAATATTGATGATAAAAAAAAGAGGAGGAGGAGGAGGAGGATGGTTCACAGTAAATCAAGCAGGAAATTCATTTGTCAGAAACCCATCAAACAACTGTCATCTGGGGAGAGTCAAAAAAGGGAAAACGGTGAGATGAATATAGATCACCTGTTTAAATATCCCCACTGAGAAGGCTGCTGAGAGATGAATCATGACAAATTGTATAGGCTTATATGATGTCTTTGTGTGTATCAAGGTAATTCCAGGTTAATGGGCTTAGGCAACGTGTTGTTAGGTTTGCTCTGACTCACAGGCAAAACAAAACTCCTCCCTGCTCACATTACCTGTGTCGCCGCTTCTCCTCCTCCTCATCATCTGCTTTTCTCCTCCTCCTCTCTGGTCCTTCTTTGTGTGTTCACAAACAGACGCCTTTCTATTCGTACTCCCTCATCTTTTCTCTATCATGACATCCTCTTCCTCCCCTCCAACATGCTCCTTTCCAACCCCTCCCTCCATCTGTCCACCCCTCATCCATCCCTCACCTTGTTGAGCGTGATGACCGCCTCTTGGTTCACTCCGGTGATGTTGAACGTCTCCCCGGTCTCCCCTTCCAGGATGGTATACTCCAGCTTGGCATTCTCGCCGAGGTCGGCGTCAGTTGCCGAGATTCGCCCTATCTCCGCCCCCGGGATGGCCAGCTCGGAAAGAGAGAAGGACCACATACCTGAGAGAGAGAGAGAGAGAGAGAGAGAGAGAGAGAGAGAAACACAGGATGGCTTAGGGGAAGCCGTCTCATTTCATCATCATTTTAAACATTAAACATTTAATTTTGTCTTTTCTGAACTGTTTTCAAATTGCTGTTCCCCACCAGCGCTGAGCCAATATTTGCAATATTTCAGTCAGATAAGGCAGCATTTAATTAAACAGAACTGCGAGGATGAAGGAGAGAGATAAAAGCAGAGAAAGGCAGAGTATGCATTTGAGCGCTTAGTATTAAAAGCCAGGTAAAATATGGCCAGAAAACCTGCTGTAAAAAAAAAAAAAAAAACAATCTAAAGAAGCTAGGATTATAAAAGAAAAACAGAAGAAACAGACGAGATAAAGAAAAGCAAAGATTACAGGTAAGAAAAGCTGCTCTGTCTCCCTCAGAACATTTGAACTTGATGGCACGAGCTAACTATTCATCACAAACATCTACTTTTTAGTCTCCGAGTCGTCCGTTCCTTCCTCCTGCTAACAGGAATTAATCAAGATAACAGGCTCTTTCATGTGTGCTGCCATCATGTTTAAACATGCTGGTTTTACTTTTAGTGCCGGGCCCATTAAAGCAACACATTATTAGAGTCCTTCTGCTGGCTTTGCAGTTTACATACACACAGTGCATTTCTCTTAAGATTCACCCACTGCACCTATCTGATGAAAATGGGGAGTACATCTGTGAGCTTGTATTACTGCATAAAAAGCACACATGCACACATAGATTCAAATATCCACCTACCACTTTATTTCAAGCTAACACAGAGAGAGAGAGAGAGAGAGAGAGAGAGAGACATAGCGGCCACCAGCTGCACTGACAAGAGTAAGTGTGGTAGGAAAGATAGAAATTGAGCGAGGGAAAAGGTAAGATATCACTATTTGGCTCGCACACACAGAACAGACAGGCTCATTCAAACTGTTATCTGCTCAGCTAAAGCTAAGGGAATCAGATAGAGCCGTAAATGTGAGCGAGAACAACATCTCACAAACACATTGGGTTGACAGAATAAAAGATAGCCAGCACTTCAACAAGACGGTATCTGGGCCAACGCGCAGCCAGATGAATTCTGTAATTCTGACAACATCACAGCGAGACAAAAATGTGAGGTTATTTTGCTTTGAGGATCAGGATTACAGTTCAGACATCAGAGTGGCATCGGCAAACCAAAGCTATCACCCGCCGTGTTTGATTGTTGTCTTTTTAAAGGTTTTTTTTTTTTTTTAAAGCACAAGGGGGTTTCACACTCCAACAAGTCATCCAACCTGAACGACTAAAACAGCGACTCCCAAAATATATACGACCACCATCCTCAAGATGATTCTGCTTCCTCTGATCTGTCGCCTCATCCTGATCTCATGGTAAGAGGTATAAACAGCACGCCATTTTAAGGACAATCCGTGTGTCATGATAATGCATTTTAGGCTTTTCGCTTGTCATTTCACACCATGGGGTCACCGCTGTGAAATGGCTTTTTGCGCCTGACATTTACCATCACATTGTTACTGTGAAACAGTCGTGGTTATGTTTAGGCAACAAAACCACTTAGATTTAGGAAAAGCATCATTGCTGGACTTCAAATACACATGTAAACTACGGAAAATATGTACGTAAACAATGTAACATACAATAAGTGGGACACAAACGCCAGTTTCCTGGCTAAAAGTCCTGCGTTTGTTGGACCCATCCACCTCCCCACCCACCCACAATAAGCAGTCTCACTTTTTGTTCTGCGTCATTAGCTGTCTGACTAGCCAGAACATTCATGTAGAGACTCCATGGGGAAATGAAATGACTCACAAATTTTCATTCACACGCCGTTTGCTAAGATGGGAAGTTTTGTCCATCAATTAAAACCAGAGTTGCTATAGAAATATTGGGGTTGTGCCCCCCATAAAGTGCCACGCAAAGACAGAAATCCGAAATTCTTAACTACTTGGATTTTCTATGCATAATTGTTCAGTTCATTATATGTTCTGTCCCCAGTATGCAGGGTCTGAAATTAACACCCAGCGAATGCGTGTAAATTGTTGGCAGTGGTGGATAAAATCATTAGACCATCGGCCATTTTGGCAGACAGGGAAAACACTTGGGATAGTAATAGAGAATCGGTTGCCTCTATGACTATTGATTACTCTTACTGATGCTTTCCAACAGTCACACATGCACAATGACACATACTCACATTGTATTATGCTTCAGTTTGTTTAGCAGAGAAAAAAAAAACTCAACAGTGTGGCGCTACGTCTACTAAAACTGAGGGGGCGAGCCCTGTTTTTTCTCTGACAATGTGACACTGTGAACAACAAGTCTGTGTTGAAATGAGCAGCAGGAGAGTTAGTAACGCTACCTGTTAGCAGCCGGTGGGCAGCACAGTCCTTCTCGGCTAAATAACAGAGCCACTAACGTAAACGGAGGTGCCAGTGAATTATAGTTATGAGGCCTTCAAGCTCTGCTCAGTAAAAATCACTAACTGGGTGAAGCTAAATTATGTTATCATGATGTGTTCAAATGTAATCTCTATATTAAGGTGGTGAGAATAAATAAAGTGTGTAGGAGATGTTTTCACAGTAACATAAAACAGATATTAGAGAGAGAGTTATAACCTGTTTAACTTCCTAACAGCTTGCCAAGATTTATTTTAATCAAAGCAAATATTGAAATAAAGATATAATCATTATTTCTTAATTATTTGAAATGGGTGTCTTTAAGCAAATAACCACTATAGATGACAATAAAGTACAGTACAGTGCTGTGTACAGTACCCTCCTACCTCCTAAAAAAATAGGGCTCCCTGGAAGCTACGATGTAATTTGAACACTGTAATTTACTATGCATTTAATGTTTTTTGTGTAAACTATATGGAACTCTGAATGATGTCAGATCTTAAATGCTATTCCTTCATTTAACGCAGAAATTTCAAAAATGGCGGCTAAAAAGACAAACTTGCCTGCCAGAGTAATAGAGTAGGGTAGAGTAATGTCTACCTGAGTAGAGAATGAAGTCTCTCTCCCTTTGTGTGTGTTGTAATCAGAGCTTCTCTGTGCTTAGTTGGCATAGCCGGGCTGGTTGCACATGCTTGTAATGCCTGTGCCCCACTGGCTAGCTCACGACCGCCGCCCGGCGCTGCTCTCATGCGGTGGTTACAGCTGACGCAAAAACGTAGCATCCACCCTCCGGTTCCCCCTCAGGTAAACACTGTTATCTCTGCCAGCTCTGTTGCCTTTGTTTTCACTGTTAACTGCTCAGCCGTTGCTATGTTGAGAGCCATGTAGAGGCAACAGAAGTGATCCCAATCTCGCATTTAGCACTTTTAAATTTTACTTGGAGTATAAACTGCCCCCCTGGATGCAGAGGACATGACCTCAGTGTTCTCTGTGGTCGTCAACCCAACCTGTTCCCTAAAGGGTTTTCTACCCAGGATCTGATGGAACAAATACACCGCTGTTCACATTTTACTCACGTTTTATCGTGACCCAGAGCGCATGATTCCATTTCATGTCTGTTTTCCTCTGTTTTACACGTACAGCTTCAGCACCTGTGGTCTCTGAGTGCTGCCAAAACACAGGTGACCTACTCTCAGTAGTGTGCCTGAACACATCCAGCGTACATACAGTGAGAGAGGACTGGAGCTGCTGATCTGCTCACACAGAGATTTCAGGGCACCGCCTGCGAAGACAGGCTGTTACAGCTACACAACAACATCAAGCAATTTGTATGGCCAAAAGAGGTCACGAGTCGGGAAAACAAACACCGGTGATTTAGAAACTAATGCTGTCGTTTCTCTGGTGAGGACTGTTTTCATCACCTTGGTAGTGTTACACAAGATTTCTTCTCATCGTTTGGGGCAAATCACCTGTTATTCTTATAAAAGTTAAGGGTTAAATTACCTGTTTTACAACCACGTTTTATAATATGACATGTAGAGTAGAATAACGCATTAGCGCAAATTCATTAAACGCCACTAATTTCTTTAATGCATTAATGGCATTTGATCTTTGGAGTTTGCAGATTTAAAGCTAGAGTGAAGATCGTAGCATCAACAAGAAAACCTGAAGAATCCATTGGTATCAACCAATGGCTTGTCATGAAGGGGGTTAAATAATGCTCAAAATTAGCGCTAAACTTTGGCAAGGAAAAACTGGCATGGCCATTTTCAAAAGAGACCCTTGACCTCTGATCTCAAGATATGTGAATGAAAATGGGTTGGTCTCCCCTTTACAGACATGCCCACTTTATAATAATCACATGCAGTTTGGATCAAGTCATAGTCAAGTCAGCACACTGACACACTGACAGCTGCAGTTTGCCATGTTACGATTTGAGCGTATTTTCATGCTAAATACAGAACCTGTGAGGGTTTCTGGATAATATCTGTCATTGTTTTATGTTGTTAAATGATTTACAATAATAAATATATACATACATTTGCATAAAGCTACATATTTGCCCACTCCCATGTTGATACCAGTATCAAATACTTGTCTTGAACAGATAAAAACTGTGCAATTCACTTGTGATTAAACTATTTTCCTGCTGGTCTTCATTCATTCACTTAAAACTATTCCAGTTATTGACTCTATTGTCTGTACACAACAGGGACTCTGCAGTCATTCTGCAGAAACTCAACACCACTTCAAGTTCCCACTGACGAAACAAAGTGTCACCCTCGCAATAAGGACATCCATCTGTGAGATAAGCACTAAATACTGTGCAGGATCAGGAGAGGGGGGTGGTTCGTTTTGATTACATGTCAAAGATAGAACCCTACGGTGCAGAGATCAATAGACATGACAGAAGGAACAACCGTATCATTTCCTCAGTTATCAAACAGTTATCAAATTAACAACCAGGACAGTATTACCAGTCAGTATATTTGTACGGACAACTCTCTAGAAAATACAACAGCCAAGATGGATTTGATGCGATTAGTACACAAATTCCCTCTTGGTTGAGATGAAACCACAGTGAATCTAATAGTTTCTTCATTCTGCAGTGAGTTGCCCATTACAACAACGCTGTTTCCCAGCTGGCTATGATCTCCGTGTTTACCTGATCGCCTTCTATTAATTGCCCTTTTATTGTTGGAGAGAAATGCTCTTCTGAAAAACACGACACAAATCAAATGTATAATTCGTTCATTAGTCCCTCTGTGACTGCCGCTGTACCGGCTGTAAGGGTTTTTTTCTCCACGGAGATTACATAACAGCCCAAATAATGACACATATTTACCACTGACATTAGAATGAGATTTGTTTTTCATAGTTAAATAGGCTTAACTGGTTATCTACTAGCTAGTTAACGCTGCAGCCTTTCCTTTGCACACATTACAAGCAGTGAGAGTGACAGTAGCATTACGCTCACTGCTGGCCTCATGGCTCTTAAGGGCCATGAATTGGCCCCATTACCATATGCTGCTCTCCAGGCTGCTCTTTTCCCACTTCTGTTTTTTTTTTTTCTTACTTTACTTCATTTACCTCCTGGTGAACAACTGCTTCCTCCCCCTCATCCTCCTCTCCCTCTTCAGCAATTTACTCAAGGTGTTGCCCTAGATGCTTTTGAGTGTTTCCCACTGAGTAAAGTGTAATGTACAACACGTAATGGCTAGTTTCACTGCACTTACCATAACTTATAGACTAATGGTGACTTTCTGAAAAGGGAAAAAACAGGAACAGGTAATTTCAGGTTATTTAAAGGTAGTCCATAAGTAGGACTTCACAGTGAGACACAAAATGAACTCCCACAGTGCTGTTATTTATGAAAACAAATGTATCACTCATCATTCAACAGCCCTGACATCCCAGAATGAATGTTATTCACTATTGTATTGATCTCTGTTAAAACTGTCTATTTATCTATTGTTATTTTTTTTTCTTCCAGACACCAAAACTGTTAATTTCCCTACATTTGCACACTATATCTTTAAAAAGTTAAAAAAAAATTCATTTAAAATTCAAATTCATTTAATTTGCAAATCATATGAAGCCTGTAACGACAATATTATGACGATATGTTATTTAAAATGATTTTTTAAATACCAGAATCAATAAATTTGCTTCTTTTGAGTCTATATGAAGGTAAAAGGAAGTTAACAATGCCTCTGAGGTATTTCTTACCTAAACTCCTACGTGTAAGAAAGGAACAAATGAGCACACAGAAAAAGACGAATTAAGATATGGTGGTTATGGTGTTGGAATATTTAATAATGTGATATTTAGAGGTTGAAGTTGAAATCAGGAAAAAACTCTGCTAATATATAATGGTAATATTAATACAGCACTGTATATAAAAGTACATGGACAGACTTTTGGCTGTTCAATAAAAGGAACTCAATGCTGTATCATACATTGATATTGATATATATAACAGTTTGTGTTTGTCCCTTTCCTGTTTCAACATGTCAACGCCCCCGTACATAAAGCCAGGTCTATAAATATATGGTTTTCTGGTGTGGAAGAACCTGACAAAGGTCTGTGCAGAGTCCTGACCTCATCCCCACAAAACACCTTTAGGATGAATGAGAGCACCGAGTGTGAGCCAGTCCTTATCACCCAACATCAGTGTCTGACCTCCCTGATGCTCTTGTGGCTGAATGGGAGTGAATCCCTGCAGCCATGGGTTCCAACATCCGCTCACATCTGGGTGTCTGAATACTTTTGTTTATTTGTTGTACCAGACATTATTGGGCCCGAGCATGTTATCACATCAATCATTTTCATGTGACAAAATATGAGAAAACATATGAAAGCATGTGTCACACAACAAGTATGCCGACGCCCACGTGGCCCTGCAGGGGTCTGCCCACTGGAAGGGACAGCATGTGCCAATGAATCAACACTAAATGCCATTTTATGTGGCGTGACTACCATGCCTACCATCTGGGACTGACACAGCACCAGAAGGCTGAGGCGAAGATGACTCGAACATAAACCGGGATGCTGCTAATGAGACAGCAAATTAGGAAAGTTATTTACAAGTCAGGGACTGCAGTTTCTGTTGATCTGTGCTGTTATTGTGCGGTTGAAACAGGGCAACGCACGCCTACGCCGGCACATCGGTTCCTGTCACGGGCCCTCTCTCTCTCTCTCTCTCTCTCTCTCTCTCTCTCTCTCTCTCTCTCTCTCTCTCTCATACACACTTGTCACACACAGGGAGCGCTCGCGAGGAGAGTGACAAAGGGGGTGTGATGCCGGCAAAGTAGGCTAGACTTAGTCATTATCAGCTTTCCGCTCACACAGGAGAGCAGCTGGCAACACAAGTCGTACATCATTTCCACCTGTGATGGACTGGGGGAAAAGAAAAAGAGGGATGCAGCAGGGGAGACTGAGGGAGAGAGGAGAGTGAAAAGGTGAGTGGCGGGGAGAGATTCCCAGCTCATAAAGAAGCGCAGGTTTGATATAATCACACATCAGATGGAAACAGAGAGTGACTGGGATCTGTCCTCTGCCTTTGTTCGCATAGGTGAAGTCATTAGAGCGGGCTGTGAGAAAACAGCATGGGCACGCCGGTTCAATGCTTCATGTCTCACTAATGTAGGTGCTCCCCGCTGAGCTGGCCATAATTGTGCCACGGAGAAAAGATCGAAAGCCCTCCCTGTGCTGTATTTGGGCACTACTTCACAGTAAAGGACACACTCTCCACGTCTCTTTCTAAGCTAGCTCATATCGGCCCGCTCTGATTCCCCATGACAAACTAAGGAGAGATTATTTGAACAATTGGCCAGGGACTGCCAGTTTTTGTAGGTTATTGGATAAATAGTACCGTGCTGGCAGGGGGATTAGTTGGGAATGAAGTGGAATGACAGGTGGTGAGTGTTAATTAGGTGGGGTGTAGTTTAATACAGGTTTAAAAGTGCAAAAGAAAAAGAGCTTAAATTGACAAACTGCTGGTGGGAGAGGGGAGGGGGAAGCGGGGATCATCTAAAAGAAGAGGGGGCGACTGTAAAGGGACAGATAAATGTGAAATGAAAGATGCAACACAAGAGGGACGCAGAGGGTGAAAAAAACCCAGCGGGAAACCACTTTTTGAAGACAAGTGTGGTCTCAGTAAAAGCACTCAGAGATGAGAGAGAGAGAAGGGAGTGGGGGGGGGGAATTAAAAAAAAAAATAAGAGCATGTCACTCTGCCGTGTCTTATCTGGCGTCTGAGTGTTTCTCGCGGTGCTGGTGGAAGGCGGCGGGTTAGAGGAGTCATTAAAAAAATGTTTAGTTAGCTAAAGCGCACGCACCGGTTTTGAAAATAGCCTGAATAAAATCTGCATCCGTTTAGGGGAGGGAGTCCATCACACAGGCACTCATACTCAAGAGGGCTTAAGGGAAAAAGGCCAGAGACGGAAGGGAGGATCAAGGAGGAGAGAGTGTGATTTAGGCATCATCATGAGTGTTCGAGACACAGAGGAAGGGGGGTGGTGATAGCCGAGGTGGGGATGGAGAGACGGAAACATGCGGAAACTGCATTTGCTGCATAAGCGGAATTTCTTCTTGTTCCCAAGCCACTACAGGGTTAAATTAGACTGCATGCCGTGGAAGTGAAAGTGACGCCTTCTATCTCGGCGCTAATGGGGTTAATAATGAAACAGTGTAGATATTTTCCTCCACAGGCTCCAGGGCAAGAAGTATAAAACACTGCATGTTGCTGTTTAACTTGCCTTGCGCAGAGAGAGGCAGACCATTAGCCATTACCGAGCTCTGTTCTAATGCCATATGGAGTGGGAGGATGCCTGTGTGTCTCTCTGTGTCCATTAGTCCATTAGTAGGTGAATGCCTATACTTGCATGCTGGTGTGGGCAGGTGCCTAAGTGCAAACACAGCTTTAACAATGTGGAGTCCGCCGCCTCGTGTCAAGTCCTGAAGCGACGGCGGCTCCTTTCTGGGGCAGGATAAAGTGAAGCTGAAATGTACTTGTAACTTATATAATGGAGCTTTCCATGACGGCTTCATTGAAATATTCTTAGATGTCGCATACTATATATTCAATTTAAATGAAATCCAGGAGCAAGGTTGTGAAAAGAATGTGTGCCTTTCTGTGATGCCAAGTGGCTAAAAAGCTTTACATCGACTGACTTTTGAGTGCAATGACAAAATGATAAAGGTTGCAGGGCGGCTGGCCAGTTGGGTGAGTGACTGACTGATGTGACTGTGAGAAGGGAAAGCAGAGTTTGCGGCCGGCTCGAACCAGCCACACTCGCCGCTGACATTTGCTTCCACCTGCGAGGTATTGTGAGAGAGAAACAGAGAAATGAGCGGCGAAAGCTCAAGGGAAGAAGAAAAAAAAAGGACTGAGAGAGGAGAAAAGGGAGAGAGAGATGTGACTGAAAGCAATGTTTCTAGCAGTGATTTTACTGTCTATTGAAGCAGAAAGCACTGAACTTTAGATGAAATATTAATACAGAGCGAGAGAAACAGAGGAATAGAGGAAAATAAAAGGATAAAAAGCATGCGGGTATTAGCCACCTCCATTTTAATTAGTTCCCCCTTTCATTTCATTTCCTCCATCTCTCTATTTGGGCTCCGAAGATGTAAAACTCAATTAGAGAATAACAATTATTGGAAATTATTGCCTATTACCTAATTGTTTAAGTTATCACCGTAATCATTATTACTCTTTGCAACCACAGCCGAGCTTTGGAGCCAGATGGAATTAGTCAAACCGCTTTAGGAATCAAACACTCAATTTTCCCCTAGAATGTGGCGGCGCAGAGCAGAGCGGATGAATCCAGAGGTCGGGTTTAATTAACACAAGGTGTTGTCGCAGCCTGAAGGCAGGCTGCAGACTGGACATGAGAAATGCTCTGCTCTTGAGACAAAAAGCATCAATTTATGAGATGTTTAAAGCAGGAGGCGCTGGAAGAGAAGAACCTGAGAGAATTCAATGAGAGCGAAATTGAATATTCCTGCAGGCTTGTTTGTCTAAAGTGATTAACACTGATTGAATACATTATGTGATGCCAGTGGGTTCGGGTAATGCAATCAGGGCCTGTATTTGTCAAGCATCTGCTTTCACACCTGTGGTGCAATTCATTTGGTCTTGACCAAGGGGAAATTTCTTTTACATTGACTGCATTTACGCTGATATTCCACTATTATTACAAATATGAAAATACTCCAAATTTGATACTGGTCGTTAAACTGCATACTTTTAGGCCTTATTTGGAATGGAGCATTTTTATGATTAAAAGGTGTTTCTCTCGAGCGCGATATGAAAATGCGGTGCAGAAATGTGAAAAATCTGCATTTACAGATTTACTACAACTATGCGCACCGGTTTCAGTGTGAATTATGTGTGTTGCCAGGTTCCATTTTCGTTAGTGAGGCCCAGTTGGTTTCCTCCTAAATAGACAACAAAAACCCATCCAGACCAGGAGGCTAACGTTAACTACATACATAAACAATCAGACCACAGATGTGATGCTAACGCTAACGTTAGCTGTTGCGTGCGACCAGCCTATAAACAATGCATATCAGCTACATCACCATCTTCATCAAATCACAGCGGCTGGGTGATGTCAACCCATATATTCTGCTGTATTGTCCGTTATTTGGATCTCAGTGGCGGATGTGGCGTCAGAGGGTAGAGCAGGTCGTCCACCAAGGTCGCTGGTTCAATCCCCGGCTGCACTTGAGCAAGATACTTGCTCCCAAAGGCATAGCCATCGGTGTGTGAATGAGCATTTAGATTAGATCCTGATGGGATTCGGTACCTTGCATGGCAGCGTCTCCGTGTACGAATGTGTGTGAATGCTGACATGTAGTGTGAAGTGCTTTGGGTGGTCATAAGACTAGAAAAACGCTATATAAATGCAAGTCCATTTACCATTGACCATAGTGTTTGTTGAACATTATTGGATTTTTGAAAAGGGGACGGCAGATTTTTATTCCAAAATACCAATCGGCTCAAAAATCTCTCACTGGCTCAAAAAAAGCCCATTTGTCCGACAATCCTACAAACAAGCGACGGTTCCAAGGCCCCAAAAACACACACTCTCAATCTCTCAATTAGTATCCAGAATGACAGCAATCAGTTGGAACAAAGGATTTCATTGGTCAAACTTATATTTACACATGCAGAAATCAGCTGAAATCAAGGTCTGTGTGAAGAAACACACTTATTTTAAAACATTATGAAAGACTTGGAGATCAACAGGTTTTTGGATATGCACAAATATTGCCGACACTGACCTTTTCAAGACGGAGGCAGAAGTATGCACAGCTGCATGTAAGCAGGAATATTAGTGGAATATTCATTCTCATTAGCCATGTAAACAACTTAATAGCAATATTTCTTTTGCTGAGTAAGGGAAAAAACTGGAATATTTTATGCATGTAAACATAATCAGTTGTATGTTAGTTCTGGTCCGATTCCTGTTCACATTGACTTTTTAATATGAACCGGAGGAGCAAACATTAAGTCATACAGACTGACGGGTAACTTGTTAATTGGTTTGACCGTTATCCTGCATCATCAGGACCCACAAAGGGAAATTAGATTCTGGTTACAGAAGTTTATGCAGTACTTTAATGCTTCTTATGTGAAGAAGAAATAACTGATTATAGGAATTAGAAGTATTATTAAACTGCAAATTCACCGCATGTATGAATAACAGTTAAACAGTGATGATTCAGGGCTTATTACTGTGGGATCACTGTCACACAGTTTTTAATTGGACTTCATGAACTGAGTCCATTGAAGGCACACAGAGCTGGATACAAGCACAGCAGTTTTAACAGCTTTTGACCAATTAACCAGGGAAAATACCAGCGCTAACGTGTATATGTGTTGGTATGCTGAATGATTATATTGCAGATACACAGAAATAAAATAGTAGTAGAAGAGTCATTGAAATGTTTGCTGTGGTGATTTGACAAGTATAAAAATGCAGGCCACCAGCTCGTTGTTCCGCTCATTTTCCATAATCGGTGCAGAACCAAAGTGCAAAGGAACCCAACCCCCAGAGAGAACGGTGGTCTTGTTTGTAGTGGCCAAACGGCGGTACTACAACTTTGTCGCTTGACGTCATTGGGCCCAAAAAGACCTTTTCCCATAGACTTTTTTGAAGTAAACAAACACTTTAACAGTCCTTATTTAAACGATTAGGTCCTAAAAGTTGTAAAATGCTCTAATAGCTGAATTCAGAGTTATTTCCTGCTTCTGTTTATGCCTATGGAGATCCAGACCGTGACGACAGAGCAAGCCGTGAAACCCTATGACTGAGTCATATCACTGAGCGGACGCTAATGTGCATATCAGACTTGCGCAGTAGGACCCATTAAGACCCAGAAGACCCCAGAAGACCTGGCTACTTTTCTAGATGGACGTCAAGCCATTTTGGCGTCATTCTCCACTGAGAAACTTTCATAGGAATGAATGGGGCCCCGCCTCCAAAGCTTTATCCAGTTCTCTTCCTACATCCATGGGCACAACAAGCCCAAGAGCTGACCAGCAAGCTGTCCGCTAGCTAGCTATCCTGGTCATTCCACCATGCTTTATTTCCACACTGCTTACAGAAAATAAACAAAAAAATAGCAATGTGTTTTCTTACACTTACACTTGTAACGTTACTACAACATTAATCCTTTAGTCGCTATTACTGCAAAACCTCATCTCAGTGATCGTGAGTCTAGGCAGAAGTAAGGCAGCTGCAGTGGTTGCTATGGCAACAGTTCGTTGCCGCTCTGCCCATCCCTCTAGATTTATTTCAATGGGAATGTCTGTCCTACTCTTTCTATTTCTATACAAATCAACTATAAGAGCACTTCCTGAACAGATTTCATGATCAGCTGATGGACTCATTAGCGGTTTAGCTTTTGAAAATCATGCTAAAATCACGTATCTACTATCAGAAAGTCCTGCGGTTGGCTCGTTTGCTTTCAGACCACAAACAAACCTCACCAGAGTCCGCCTGGAAGCGGGCCGAGACCAAGCTTTTCGAGTGGTCTCGATTTGGTTGTTTGTTCCGCACGAGGTTCATTTGACAGCTTTCACACCAGCGTAAATGAACAGTATTAACCGAGCGAATGGACCTGAGTTCATTATAACTGAACTGTTAGGTGTGAAAGCACCCTCAGAGTCACTCCTAGGAATGGGGCTAATAGTTAGCCTAGGACTAAAAACACTCCTATCTCATAGGACTTGAGAGTTATTTATGAAGCTTCCTACATTTTCTTCAGCGAGACAGACTCCTCTACTCTCTAAGGACTGCCCTCTGTGCTGCACAGTAGAATTTATGATGGCTTGTACTTTCCCTGACAGTTGTGGTTTGACATATTAAACACTGGGACTATTCGAATGTGGGATATCGCAATTTTATATGAGCAGGCTTAGTAAGTTAGTAACTAGTAAACTATCCCCGTGGTCTGCCACAAGGCTAACACATAGAGACAGACAAACATCCACACTCATATTAGAGAGTCACAAATAAGCTGCATGTATTTGGACTGTGGGAGGAAACCAGAAGCCCACCAGTTACGGAGAGATCATGCAAACTCCACACAGAAAGGCCCCAGACGGCCAGCAGGTGCAGAACGTTCAGTGCTAACCACTGCTGTATGCAAAAACACGATGCAACACTGAATAAATAGCTTAAATATCACAGTGGCATTTACCAATAAGTCAATTTATGCTGTAAGTAAACACTAGCAAGACTCTTGTGTGGCTTAAACAATTAAAGTATATGCACGGTGTGTCTTCTTTGTTTTACAATGCCTATATTAAAGCCACGTCTCGCCTGTGTTGTGCAATGTTTGGCACTCAGCAATTATATTGCCTTATATTACCTCCTGTTATTTGCCCTTACAGGTGGATCGTACAGATGATTTATTTCTGTAATGTCACACAATGCTGAGAAATGTATTTCTTAAATATAATACAGCTTTTTTTTCCATAACTTCACACTGAATGGAGGGGAAATGAATAAATCATTATCCGAGATGCTGCCTTGATCAAAGTTTTTTGTGTGTGTACAGAAATTGTTGGTTATTGTTGAGACGTTTTTCCTGTCGTCCAAGGTCTTCTCTTGCATTCCAACCAAAATCAGTCAAAAAATGTATATGTCTGAATAATCTCTCTGTAATACGTTAATATCCATCCTGAAGGTTTCAGCCTAAAGGCCACTTCCTAGCAGCTTGTTATAACACCTCTGGAGTATTTAGTGGAGGAAGTGCTTTAAATCTTAGTCCTGAAAGTAGGGCCAAAAATGCATCAATCTGAGAGGTTTAAAATGATGTCGTACTCTGAGACACTTAAATATCGGGTCCATCTGCATTCTGTTCTGAGCAGTGACATCGGTTACCAAGGTATGCTAATTGAGGCTAATCAATAAGGTAATAAATAATGTGAATGCTAGTTCTAGCTGAGTCTACATTAGCTGTGCCAAGTTTGGAAATAACTGTGGGGTTGTATGCGTACTCCTGCACTCTGCAAGGAAAAATCACTTTTTTGAATGTAGTCAGTTCCCCATCGGAAAGGGCTGTCTGACGGTGAGGTAAAGCAGCTGTTGACGGGAGCAGCAGAAAAACAGATTTTAGACAAAATCAATACCAGTTTAAGTGTAGCTATATTTCGAATATTTTCACAGCTGTACCTCACCATCAGACAGTCCTTTCTGACGGGGAATCGAAGCTCTCTTCGAAGCCACAAGACTCCATTCACAAAAATGTTTTATCTCGCAGAGCACGGGAGTTGCTGGTTTGCCAGTTAGTTTGTTTGTGTTATTGCATAACTTTCGGATCTGAACTAATGTGACGTCCGCAGCAGTATATTGCTTAGCTCAAAAATGGGAGCATTCCGATTGCTGTCTAAGTCACTGTATTTGACATGAATACACTGACCATAAGGACATATATATACTGTATAATGTACTGTATGTGTAGCAGGGGAAAAAGGTTTTAGACGGACTTGGGAAAAAAGCATTTTGACACTAAGATAGAAAAGTTTTGACCAAAATATGAAAATAGAATGATGAAAGGCTAAAAATGTATATATATAAAAATAGTGGATCCACACTTTAAATACAGAGCCAGATCCATAATGTGTCAGAGAAGAGAAGATCTGTTCTACAGAGAACAAAATGTATGACTGTAAAAGCACGACTGACATTACATTTATCTGATCTTAGTAAAATAGTAGCTGTGATGCACTGTGGTTACAGTGATAAGTCTTCAGATAAGTCAAATAGAACTAGAAGATAATTGGTTGCTGCACTAGCAAGAAGAGTCAAACTGGTGTTTTCATTGCAATTATCATCATTTCATACATCTTAAACTAACATCAGATAATGTGGCAGATGTTGATAACAATATGAATATAAATGCACAGACTGCAAACTGAAAAAAATATGTCATTTGCATTGATATACTCCAGATAAATAGATTTGAAGCAGTTTATGTGTAACAGATTACTTTCGGAATCTAGCCTCCCCTCTCTCCGTGCCGTTTAGCGTGTTTTATGCAAAGCAGCGTGCTCTGCATTCATGCACTGTAGCAAAATGAGCCTGGTGAGGATTGAACCCATAATTGCAAGTGCAGCAGTTACAACGTGCTAAACCACACGGGAGCCGTCGTACAGCTCTGGAAAAACAATGCCAGTGCAGGTGCACAGCTTTTCCACAATGTTAGTGGGGAGAAAAACACTACTTACAGGGGGAAAAAAATTGAGACAGATTTTTATTTGAAGCTGGAGTGTAGATGTCCCCCCTCCAAGTCGGTGCAACAATGAATAGTTTGAAGCTGTGATAAGAGTTTGTTTACTCCTCCGAGCGACTACATGAGGTTATATTCAGGACAGGCCTTCTGTCTTCATCCAGTCTAAACACTTCTCGCCATCATCCGTCCCTCCTTTTGCTGTTCTCATTCCAGAGAAAAGTAGTTCGTTTACATCGAACAACGAGCCGCTCGTGCTCATTTGTAACCTATTTAAAAACAGCTGGAAGCCACAGATTCCCACAAGGCCCAGCAGGGTCCATCTGTCTCTCCGCTTCCCCGAAGTTTACTTTATACTAGTTTGGCTCCCAGAATGATCATCTGTTTACCCAATATATTGAGGTATATTCATGATTTATAAGAATGCCGTAGACTTTCAGAGCAGCACTCAGTTTGGCCTTGCCAGCCTTTATGTATAAGGGATGAGAGTGCAGGGCTGAGGCGATTCATTTTGCACCCCTGCGGCAGAGTAGTTTACCCACCGCCGTTTTTTTTCTCACAGAGACCGCATAGTGGATGGAGCCACTGAGCGTATCTCAGGGGAGATGATGTGCTGGCCCGTTTCCAGCCGTGTTTTTGAGGGAGCCCATGGAGAATAGGGTCAAGAGTGCGGAGAGGGCAGGAGGGGCTGGCAAAGACCTCAGGGAGCATGTTCAGTCGGCTGCTCAGGGACCCTCACAGGGTTAGGTGGGAATTGTACATGTTCAGCCGAGTGGACATCAGTGTAGTTCCTCAGTGGCTGGGGATAAGGGATTTTAACAGACTCTCAAAGAGTGCTCTTTTCTGTCCCGATCCATTTTGACGGGCTTGTGTTTCAAACAGGATTTGCACTTGTGTACACCGACACAAGAGGCAGGCTGAAGTGAAAGGAAATTCCTCAAAAAAAACGCACCCAAACACACACACACTGATGTGAGACAGCCAGCGATGGCCCGCCACACCCCGTTGAGGATGTGCCGCTCACAGTCCAGCGACTCCATTCATCAAGCTAGACAAGAGAGAAAGAGAGAGCACAAGAGGAGAGGAGGGGAAGAAAGGAGAAGTAAACAGTGGCTGAGAGGTGAAAAAGTAGCGTCGCAAGACAGCGGCAGGAGGATTGAGTGTTCGGGGACGACAGCAGGTAAAGGTAGATATGCACAAAACAGACAGGGAAGCGAAGAGGGAATGATGGAATGAAGGGAAAGCAGAGAGAGGTTTAGACGCTGCTGGGAAGGTTCCCATTAACATGGAAATCACTTCCTCTTCCCCGGCTCTCCATGGCTCACTGATGGCTCGGCAAAAAGAGAATGGCTTTAGCTCCTATTATTCTGCGTGAGGGGGCACACTGCCAGGTCAGATGAAAAAGTAACGCAAAAAAAAAATAAATAGAAAATTGTCAAGACAGTCTCTTAGTGGCCTGTCTCCCTGCCTTTCCTGTGTGTTCTCCACAAGAAAAAGGACCAGCGCATTGCCGCAGAAAGTGTGATGGATTCACCTAATTTCAGTAGCCCAAGCTTATATAGTACACTAGGAGGAGAAAAAGAAACAGGGATAGAAACGACCCTATTTGGGGTGGTTTAATGAAGTTTTAAATTTCCCTGTTTTCCCTCTGCGATGGCAGGTAAAGTTGCGAGAATGGAAAATTCTCAGTGTGGAGAATTTAAGACTCTCTCGGGTTTCTGTAAAGCTGGATTGCCTGCGTGTAGGTCTATTGGAAACCTTGTGTTGTATGGAGCGATTACTGCACGATGAATCTCTCCTCACAGGCTCCTTTGGCTGCACAGGATTGTGGAAGAAAAGCCCATCAGGGGGAAGTGTTGCCCACGGATTTCTCACGGGAGCCGCCAATTTGATGTGGCTCGAATGTCGGCGTGAAGCCTCATTTGGTTGCTTATGTATATGTGAAGAATTACAAGAGAGAGCGAGAGAGACAAAAAAAGAAGCGCACAAGGCTGATTGACCCTGCTACTTCGACACTCGTGGACACACGACACACAGTACAGTTAGTGGGCTGCAGCTGCATTCATACCCACGCAGGGTAAACGCCTTGAGGAATCTATCTGAGCAGAGCTCTGTGCTGTGCCACCATTACTCCAGGGCAAAGGCGCTGCAATGGCAGGCCTAATTGTGCAGTGTGATATGAGGGAGCCATTTCAGGGAAAAGCTTTTCATGCCTCAGCGCTATCTCCCGCCCTTGAGATTGGCTGCATTTACAGATTTTGCATATGTACTGTATGTTTTGGTGTGCAAGTGTAGTCTCCAAGGATGTCTTTAAACATACAGAATCAGCCACATTTGTACTAATAAATCACATACAGTCCACCCAACTCCAGATTTCATTCCCTTTCATGTTAATTATACATGAAATAAACATATCTGCCTGCGTCACGGCCTCGAAATACAGAAAAAAAACCCTGCTTTATTCCATTTCCTAGCATCCCTTCAGCTCTGTGTGAGATGAAGTGATTTTCAGCTAGCCCGATTATCACTGTCGCCACAAAGCCATTAGCTTTTACTCGTCTCCTTCCCCCCCCCATCTCTATCCCTCCATCCTGTCGTCTCCCTCCTCCCTCCTTCACGCATTGCTGAACTTGCCCCCAGGACTTGCTTTCATGCATTCTAAAAGAGTATGCTGGCTTCATGTCTTTATCATGCCAGTCCAAACAATGGGAGACGTCAACGCGTGGGTGGCGATCATTGGACGGGGCGACAGGACGTGGGCGGCCGAGCTGGACCGGATTGGCCTACGCTCGTGTCCCTTAACTCCGATGAGCCCATTTACTAGTCCGCAAATGCACATTAGTCATGCCATTTAACTAAATTCATTATCGATGCCCTATTGAGGAGGACACAAGTTATTTTCGATATGCATTAGATGTTACTGAATGTGATGAGACTGCTAAATAGGATATAACAGAAAATTATGTATGGTATGCCAGCGGTGGTGGCTGCTCCATCTATATGGGTAACCTTATTCCATTCTTCCATCCTCTGTGTTGTCTAAGTGTGCCATTGTTATATAGAAAGAACTATGAAAACAAAGGAGAAGGCAACTTTCAGTGCGCCCCTCATGTTCTATTAACATTATTTTAAGCATTAATATTGTATAAGGTGTTATTCATAATTGAAGAGCAGTATTTGAAGAAACTTCACTGGCCGATATTAACCCCAGGAATGGGAGCTAGCGCTTGGCAGCGAACACAAAATGTTCATTAACAATAGCTGCGGTAGTTTATGGTGGGATATGTGAAAGTAGACGGCTTGACAAATGGGATTTCAGCAGCACAGACACTTTCTGCCACACTGACTAAAAATGATTGTGCACTGAGGGTGTTTTAAAACAGGAACAGATGGGAGAGAGTGTGATAAGGGACACAAGGGTACCGGGTGTGTGAAGAGCACATACTGAGAGAGTGGGAGTCAGGAATGTGTTTGTGTGTGTGTGTGTGTGTGTGTGTGTGTGTGTGTGTGTGAGGGAATATATGTGTGTCGCTGGGTCTGACAGGAGATGACAAAGCCTGTCAGCTCTCTGTCTCCTCAACTCTGAATGATCACACACGTGTGCATGAATGTGTGTGAGTGACCCAAATGTCACAAGAAATGATAATTCGGTACTAAGTGGACGCCAAGATTCTGAAAATGTGATAATACCTGATTTTCTACAGTAGCGCAGGTACTTTAATTACCATCAGGGCTCGAGACTAATATCATCCCTTTATCCAGGGGACAATAGAAAATGGGTTTGGGATGCAGTAAACTCATGATTGACGTGCCCGGTGTATGCAAGTTTTCCCTGATAATGCTACACTGAAAATAACTCAGCTAGTGAGAGAGCTAGTTAACGTTAGCCATTAGAAACTTAAAAGTAGTACACAACAGCTAGCGTTAACGGGAGGTGTCATTGATTAACATTATGATATGGTCAAGCTCTACTCAGTAAAAAATAGTACTGGGTGAAGGTAACTTTTTATGCTGTAACGCTGTAAAATGCGAGAAACTGACCTGTTTATCTTCCAAACAAAAACGGTAATAAAGGTATTGAGAAACATGGATAGTCATTGGTATTGGTTTCGACTATTAAAGGGACTCTGTAAGAATCAGAAATTGCTTGCTAACATCGACACCTGTGGCCGTTAAGGTCAGCAACAGTCAATGTCCTGTTGTTCTGTCATACTCGCCGCCAAACACAATATCACTATATATTTCACCTGCTTGGCAGTTATGTCAACTTACCAGACGAAGGTCCCTCCATGAATATACGCTGATACTAGCATTAACTCTTCCTGCTTCAACCTCCTGACCGTATTGGTCTGGAGAAGCTGCAGCAGGAAGAGTTAACACTGTTTAGCAAGACGAGGCTTCACTAGATATAACTTTGGTGCTTCTGTGAAGTTTGTGTTGTAGTCTGAAGTAGCAACGCGAGCACGCATGGGACACCGACCTGCAACGACTTATACGTGTGAGCAGTTAGAAACAGTACCTTTAAATTTCTGGTATCATGACATCCCCATATAAAACCCAACTGCATGTGCACGAATCAGAAGACCTTCGTGCAACAGATAGAGACATCACAAAGTTAAGTCATTATGCCAATCTGTGAGTACACTTTTAGCTCACCCACTCATCCCTCTTTGTTGTCTGTACTCCTCTTCGCCGTTTTTGTTTTTTTTTTTTGGCACCTCATTCTCACTAAAGGACATAATACCCTGATTATCCCTCCTGACTTCCTCCATTTCATTCACTCCCCCGCTCCCTTTCTTGTACGTTTGTCTCCTCGTCTCCTCCGCTGTCTCTATGTTCTCGGAGCCTCTTTCTCACCCACTCCCTCTTTGCGTCTTCCCTTTGTCTCACTCTTCTGACAACTTTATCACACCTTTCTTAGCGACTCTATCTTCTTTTGCTCTTTCAGGAAAAAAAGAAATACACACATATATAGGAAGATTTGCGCACACCTCCTCTTTCTCTCATTCCATTCACACTCTCTGTTACAGCCTCGCTCTCCGGGGAAATGAATTAGTAATATTTATGATGAGGCCCTACTCCGAACTACTCCCTCTATCTCTTGCTCTCTCTGTTTCATCTCCCCGGCGTATAAAAATGACACTGATCTTATCGGCGCTACCTATGTAGTCATCTGTCAGCCCATCTATCTTTCTATCCATCAAACCTCTGGGAGAGTGATGGCTCCCTCAACGTTTTTATGTGGCACCGTTGGCAAGCCAAGGTTGTTTGGAAACCACATAAAAACGGGAACCAGCACCTGCGCCTCCGTCTGCGGACTTGTCACCGAGCAGAGTTGTAGCTATTCAAACAGCTCTTGCAGGCAGAGCAGAAAGAAGTGTTCCGGGAGCACGAGTTACGAGTCTCCGGATGCGTCTGGGAGTTTCTGTGTGCGTAGTTAAAACTATAACAAAGTGCTGCTCCAACTGTCACAAGGCGATGAATGAATGTTTTGCCCTTTGACAGCCTACAGATTCATTTGAGCTCCATAAAGGAGGTGCAGTTGGTGTACAGATCCCGGGGATTGTGGCCAGATCACTCATCAAATGTTGACATTTCACCGAGAAGAAGCATACGAATAGAGACATTTCACTTTCCAATATTTCAGATAAAAGAATGTGGTTGTGAATCATCGCTGGAGAATTTTAACTTTCGAGGATTCAGATTAAAGCCAAGGTCGTTCTTGTACATATTGAATATATGGAGGTAAGCATTTTGAAGTGGTAATATTGTGAAGGCAGTGTGTGTTCTTTTTAATTATTCTCTTTACACTTCTTCTTCTACGCTACTGCACTGCAGATGCATGAAATGTTGTTTAATGGTATGATATAAATACAGCAGGTGGATCAATAAGGAGCTCAACATAATCTCTTATCCGAATCTCACACTTCTGAACTGCTTGATCTGCTGAATAGACATGATGAGCAGAAGTGTAGACGGTTTGTTAACAATCATTGGGACTCTGCTGAGTACATTTCATCAGCAAAAAAAACAAAACAAAAAAAAAATCAAGGACTGTTCCAATGTTGTCTTTGAGGATGAGTAAGATTCAAAGGTTTTGTGAACTTTTGTTTTGTAAACTTCAGTGTTGGCCCTGGAAACACAGACGTAGTTTGAGAAAATGACACCAGCTCATGATTTGCTTTCTGAAGCCTTCGACGGCATCACATGGTCTTGAATTTGTTCAGTTGTCATGGAGATGTATCTGTTGTGAGCTCAGTAGCCTTCATCCATAAGACTTGTAGGACTCCTCCACTGAGCACTCCACTGCTGAACAATGGACTACGTGGTTGAAAGCCCCTTGAAAAAGGCAAGTAAATGGATGTTGGATCGGGACTGTTCTCTCAAACTGCTTGTTTCAAGGTCAACAATGTGATTAATTTGCATTTCACTATATTTTTTCAAACTGTTATTTTTGTCATGAATACTTTCACACTGAACGTGAAAACTGCTCAGCAAAAAGTGCAGTATTTTTTTTTTTTGAGAACAAGGTCAATTTTCTGATCTTTCACACCATGAATAAAGGCATCAACCAATCACGCTGTGCAGAACGGGTTGAGTAGCGTCTTTATTTGTGAAACACACAACATGGAGGTTCTGTAGTAGGAACCCCGACGCAAACTTTACTAATCCTTTAAACCTTGACAAAGGTACCGTAGACCAGATCTACTAGCCCCCCATGACCCCTAATGGGATAATCAGTTGCGGATGAATGGTTTTCTTCTCGACCATGGTGTCTAAACATTTTGTAAACATTCACAGGCAATCTGAGACCAATCACCTGCAAGACCAAAATATTCCACAGAGACTTCAAACTGTTAAATATAAAGCATTCCTCGGACGGGCGTAATGTTGCTGAGGTATCTTGACCTAAAAAAGGCGTTTCACACTGTCAACCATGGCAGTCTCCTGTCTAAATTATCTACATTCAATTTCTCTAAACAAGCAGTTTATTGGTTTGACTCATATCTTCAAACTAAGGAGCAGTGTGTCAAACCTGACCAAACATATGAAGAAAAGTCCGATTAAGACCGACCTTCATTGTTTTAAATTAATCAGACATTACATACCCACTCAAGCAACCCAGATATTTATGCATGCTATGACTTTCTCTCATTTTTCATATTGTATGACAGTGTGGGCTCAAGCATCACCAACTACAATCAAACATCTTACATCCTTAAACAATCAGACACTGAAAATAATGGACAAAAAGCCGGTCTGGTGGCATCATTGTGACATACTAAAGAGAAACAATCTACTTAGCTTTCAGAGCTTTATTCATTTTGTTTCCTCATATTAGTCTCTAAATGTGTTAATGGGCTGTCAAATCTGGAACACATTACCATCTGAAATCAAATTAATTTCAGATATAAAATCCTTCACAGCAAAGGTTAAGTGCTGGCTAAAAGCAAACCAGAGCTGTATCCATTTTTAGCTATTTTTACTGTTAATCACCAAAGTGCATGAGTATTTGTGTATTGTGGTAGGCTAGGTATGATGTGTATTTTATTGTATTTTCATATTTGCAGTGTATTGTGGTTTTGTCATATAGACAGCTGTATATTTTAATCATGCAGTACATGTAAAACCCCAGGGCTGCACGGTGGTGTAGTGGTTAGCACTGTCGATAACTCTAAATTGCCCATAGGTGTGAAATGTGAGCGTGAAAGGTTGTCTGTCTCTATGTGCCCTGCGATGGACTAGCAGCCTGTCCAGGGTGTATCCCGCCAGCTGGGATCGGCTCCAGGCTCCCTGCGACCCCTAACGGGATAAGCGCTTGCAGATGGATGGATGGATGTAAAAGCCTTACTAGGGACGAGAGTTGAAACTTAGCAATAACTATAAACTGTGCACCACATAAGTTTCATGCCCTGTATTGGAGCTACGTTAAATTGCATCGTCCCTATCAAATAAAAATCATTTACAATTACAAGACTGAGTGCATTCACAAACAAAACATTCCAATGAGTTACTTGAAGAAAACCAAGATGAGAAAGAAATAAAACCTTTATCAGGATAAACTTCAAGGTTTGTTGCATTTATTATCTTTCTGCTGCTATTCAGTGCACAATTTATGTGAAATTTCTGCACATAAACTAACCAACCAACTAAATACACTCATCTCACGTAGGGGTGTAAGAAAATATTGAAAATATCTCAATATTACGTTTTGTAATTTTTCACTATTGATTCTCAAAGTCACTGTATTGATTTTAAATTAATAGTTTACATGCAAAGATGAACTCTGTCCATATTTTGTTCCATTTACAAAGAGATGTTCCCTCTCAGTGTATGTGTCCTCTCAAAGTAGTGCTGTGATGCTGGATGTTACAGCGACTGTGATTTATGCAGATCCCACTGTTCAGATTTTATGCATATAGTGGTGTGTTCTCTAAGTTTTCCATAAATTTGATTTTAAAAAAATCCCAATATATCATCTTACTTACAGTATCCCAATACATCGTAATATATTGAATCGTAACCCCTTTATCACCATACGTATCATATTGTTATCAATACACAGCCCTATTTATACTGTGCAGTTCATTGATATGTGTTAAGTAAAGTAAACTGATTGTCCCAAACTGGAGGAATAACAATAAACTCAACATTCATGCTTGTGTTCATAATATGGCACACTGTTTTCTGATACGTTGCAATGTTGGGAATGCTCTTATGCAACAGGAAGAACTGGGTCATGTATATTTTTATGTTTTTTTTTAGATATAAAAAGCATGTTTCCCCCTTTGTTTTTATTGTGTTTCAGCTGTCGTGCATATCGTTTCAATGCAGAAATTGCTAAAACTACGAGACGATGTTTGTGTCTAATTTTGGTACTGAGGTGTGGAAAATAAGCAAGAAAAAATACACAATAGGGTAATGGTGGATGCCAAGTTTGCTGCTTTTGTTGATATAATATTTGATGGAAGATATAATCTGTGGTACAATGGAAAATCTTAAATTTTAAAAAGACTTTCAAATAAGATAGTGGGTGCATTTCATCATGTGAATACTGCTTGCTATATAATAATGTCAGTATTCTCTAAGCAGGTTTGTATTCCAGACAAGTTATCCTCCTAAATAACCTACTTTCCAGAGTAGTTAGAATAAAGAAGTTGTTCCTTGTATTACATTAAGTGGTCATCTTATTTTTAGGTACACTTCCAGCCGGTGCCCCAGGCTCTATTTCAATTTATCCCGAAGAGAATTGAGCTGTGGAGTACATACACACAGCCATAAATTATTCAGCTACAATAAACATGAAAAAAACAACATGTCTGAATAAATGACTTCCCATCAGCCCAACAACGACACTATGGCCCGACTACAAAGCTATATGATGCTGTGGAAGTCCCATCATCTTAATTTCCCTATGGATTACCAGAGGAGTGAGAAATTATCCACTGTGTCTATCCTGGAGCTTCGTAACAGGAAGTTGATCATTTCAGATGCGATTTGATGCCCAACATCCTTGTTTACTCGCAGACAATTAGCCAACCATGTATTCCACCCAGCACTACCATAATTAAGAGCTTAATCAGGCAAGGACGTGATGTGGAATGAGACGGTAACAGCAACTCCCCCTTAAGCACAATTTTTACATCCGTCTGCCTTGTTAGCTACCAGTTTTAAAGGAGCGGTGGGACACTGTTCACGGTCTGACATGTGTCTCGTGGAAAACAGGTACACTGAGAAGTATATAGTCCAGTGAGCATTAATGTAGATACAGCAGGAAAATATAGCTCGATGATATTTCTGGGATAAAGCCTTCAGAATCATCATTACAGCAAGATACTAAAAATGATTACTTTGCCGACGTATGTCTAAATATTTGTCACCTTGAAATGTTCAAAAAGAGCCGCTACCTTTAAAAAAGTTCATTTGATATGGATGAAAATAAAATTAAAGCTTCAAGCTGCTGAGCTGAAACATCAAAAAACGTGTTGCTGTCCAAACACATTTGGAGCACGGTGTATGCCATTTGATAATGAGACCCAAAGGAAGGTGCAGTTAGAGCGCTGTGTTTGCCAATGAAGCGTCTGAAAATATCCCACATTTTCCACTTATCATTACACCAAACAATGACTACAATCTGTATGGTAGCCTACTTTGCCTCTGCTATACTGCCTCCTACGGGCATATGAAGTCCCCTGGCAGCATTGAAAACCGTACACATAACAAACCTGCTTTGTTCCTGGAATCATGTTCTGGATGGGGAGAAATACTGTGAAAAGACGAGCCCACAAAGCAGGAAGTGTTTTTTTCCTCTTGTCAAGGCTATAATGTGCAGCCGATACCTGGTTCATACACTCCAGTGTAATCCTCTCTCTCTGGTAAATGCCACAAGGAATAAGCAGTGTTGACCTTGGGAGACGCGGGGGCCGGATTTGAGGGTGTCTTTTTAAAAGCTTGGGTGTGTAATTGAGTAGAGCGGCAGGGTGGCTCGCTTTGATGGTGTTCGCGCGAGCACGAGGGAGCATGTGAGGGAACGCGGAGAACAGAAAAAAAAAAAGGCAAGCTCAGGGAGGATCAGGGATGCACACACACACATCCAAAAACACACACAGCGGGCGTAGGCTAACATCAAGCAGACATCGGCTGGACAAGTAGAGGCAACAGACGGGAGGTTGTGAGGTTTCATAGCAGACGTTGGTGCCACGAGGCTCTTCATCACTGAGACACATCAGAATGACGCCAGTTTTCCTCCAACAAGCCCTCCAGTCCTCAAAGCAGCCCGGTCCAGAACACCAGCTTTGATGAGGGTTCATCTCGACCAACAAAAATCCCACCCCAGGACATCATTAGTTCAATTTTGGCATTACAGACAGTATTGGACTAAACCCTCATCACATGTCAATCCAGCTCCTGACAGCTCTTTTCTTGCACCCACCTGCATTCTGCTATGCTATGTTGTGTTCACCTTCTGCAACTGTCAGATGATAAGAGTTTATTTCATAGTACTTTTAGGGCTGTCAATCACAGTTAATTGCATGATTGTCCATACAAATCCGTTCAAAACGTACCTTAAAGGGAGATTTGTCAAGTATTTAAAACTCTTATCAACATGAGTGTGCAAATATGCTGCTTTATGCAAATGTATTTATATACATTATTATTTACATAGGATTTATATTTATTATTAGAAATTAACTAACAACACAAAACAATGACAATTATTGTCCAGAAACCCTCACAGGTAATGCATTTAGCTTAAAAAATATGCTTAAATCATAATGTGGCAAACTGCAGCCCAGTAGGCAGCAACAGCTGTCAGTGTGTCAGAGTGCTAACTTGACTATGACTTGATCCAAACTGTATGTGATTATCATAAAGTGGGCATGTCTGTAAAGGATTGACTCGTGGGTACCCACAGAACCCATTTACATTCACATATTTGTGGTCAGAGGTCACTGGACCCATTCAGTCCTGTGATGGGCTCATTGCATGGGAGGAAAGTTATCTCAAGAAAGAACAAAATGCAAGGCTGCCCCAAAAATAATCCGAGGCACACTGTAGTGTTTGAACAAAATTATTGTGCCTTTATTTTATACTGCAATAATTCCTCATCAGGTCTTCATCAGGGTCACCGTCAGCATTCAGCAATAGCTTGCACACCTATATTGGGTTGCACTGATCAGGAAAGTGCAACACAAATGGCCATGACAGTTTTTCCTCACCAGAATTTAACGCAATTTTGGATCGTTATTTCTCACCACGCTAGCATGACAGCATTGGAACCGATGGAGTCTTTTGGTTTCTAGTTTCATATGATGCCAGCATCTTCACTCTAGCTTTAAAACTCAGCCCTGCTACAACCTAAAAATCACACATTGCGTTAATGTGTCAAAGAAATTAGTGGCGTTAAAAACGAATTTCATTAACGCGTTATTATCGCTTTAACTCTGACAACCCTTACTACTTTAAATCTAACATGCTCGTCTGTGTTTCATTTCACAGTTTTTCGTTATCACAGTTCGACGTAGGTGTGAGCAGATTCATATTCTGTACTACTTCACTTTTTATATCAAACGTGCATTTCAAAATGTGAGTGTGAATTTCCAACTGCAAACATTTACATAATTAACAGTGTCTTAACAAGCAGTGGGAGGTGAAAGTTTTAGTCACCAAGCCTTCATTTGGCCAGCTACAATGACTGTGAACTGTTGCTGACAAATTCACCCAGTTGATTCACATTCATTCTGATTTGGCCAAACAACGAGAGGAAATTTTCAGGTTCATGCAGCATGCAGAGTTAGAGACATGAGGCTAAGATACTGCGAGAGCTGAAAGGGACAGGTGCATGTCGGTGATCTAAAATCAGCTGGAAGTTAGTTACTGTATTGTGGCTGCTGACTTGGCTCGCTAATCCACGCAGTCAGCAGTTGGAGCAGCAGCGGCGGCTGTGACATACAGATCATAGGGGCTATTAAGGAACTTTAAAACCATTAGCGCCTGGTTGCCACAGTTTGCATCATAATTCACACTTCCTGGAGTCATAATTCAGCCAAAACTGAACACATAGAGGTGCACAGTTTGTAGTGTGACTTATACTTTACGAGGACACCATTATCTCCAATGTCCATCAGCAATAAATAACAATGAATTCACTTAAAAATAATAGACGCTCCTTATTAATCCAAAAACCTGCCTGAGAATTGTCTCGTTGTTTCAGTGTAACAGCAATCCAGTGATAGCTGTTAATTTGAAGGTGGTCTCACTGTGTCAAACTTTGAACATCCCTGGTCTGAAGCGATTGTCTCATATTAGTTTTGGACAGCTAGCTAGCGGCTAGCTCGACAGTTCTTGGGTGTAAATGAAAGACAGCTGTCAGACAGAGTCGTGTGAAACTCATGTTAAACTTTAAAGCAACTGATAAAATTATTCTAAGCTGAACATCTTCAGACATTCATTAAGAAATGTGAATGAACTGGAAATGTGTCAGTTCAGTTGGACTGTGAAGCTAACGCTGGATAAAGCAGCTAAAGCTCAGAGTTGTCAGCAGTATCATTAGGGGTTGTAAGTCAGATGTCATAGATTTTTCAGACATGACTTAGTTTAGTTAGTCATAAAAAAAATGTACAGCTACTGTACAAGACAAGATAACACAATATGTTAATAATGAACTATAATTATGGCCAAAACGAGGTTAATTGATGACTCTAAATTGCCTGTAGGTGTAAATGTGAGCGTGAATGGTTGTCTATGTGCCCTGCGATGGACCTGGCAACCTGTCCAGGGTGAACCCCGCCTTCGCCCACTGCCAGCTGGGGTCAGCTCCGGCCCCCCACGACCCCTAACGGGATATATGGTTGCAGATGGAATAATGGCCCAAACGTGCTTTGTAAGATCACATTGATCTTGATGTTTGACTACCACATTTGAAGACACTCCCTTAAGGCATTCCTAAGCGATTAGATTCGCAAGAATGGGCTGGACTTATCGAATCAGATCATGCTTGAGTCCAAGTTGATGTTTGTGCCAAATTTGATCGAAACGTTCCAGAGATATCGCATTTGCAAGAATGGGACAGATGTGAGGTCACCGTGACCTTTGACTACTAAATTCTTATCATTCATGCTTGAGTCTAAGTGGACGTTTGTGCCAAATTTGAAGAAATTCCCTCCAGGCCCTCTTGAGATATCACGTTAACAAGAATGGGCGGTCGGATGGGCGACATGAAAACTTAATACCTCTGGCCACGACGTAAAGGTGCAATAAAACACCACTTTTAAACATCACAATTCTATTTAGATATTATCAAGTAATTTTCAAGTATACTACTGATATGTGGGCAGGGCTGGTCTGGGATAAAAAGTCAGCCCTGGCATTTTGGCCCAGTGTGTGGGCTAAATTGGTACAAGTCTCCTTACAAGTTGACTTTTCTGACTGGCTGGTTTGAACCGTGGGAGGATGTCAACAACAAGCAATTGCATTATCCTATCTGGTTCTATTCATGTGGAACAAACTTGTTTAAGTGGACCACAACTAAAAGCCCTGAGTTTCATCCATTGAAAATGATGAACAATTTTAATTTGTAACTGAATTGTTGCTTAGAATAACAATTTGATATTTTCCTCAAATCATTCAGCCCTTACAATAAATTATTACTTTTCCCTGAAAGACGTGATATACAGTATCTCTTGTTATCTCAATATCAGTAATACTTTTAATGGAAAAGTGAGTTATCTTTCTCATCAGCTGCTCTGAAAATCCAAATGAAATGTAATTGTAAAAAAGCAATATAGCATCAACTCCTTTCACTCTAATTGGAATAAGGTCAGCAATTATCTTGCTTAGATGAGAAACAGCAGAAAGGATGACATTAAGTAAACGATGACAAGAACACCAGTGGCCATCAAGGCCGTTTGGTTCCTCTATTCATTCACATTCATTAGGACCGACTGGCTTGTCCTTTTGTAGGTAATAAAGGACGCACCTATCAATTATGGAGGCATAACAAAAACGGAATTGATTAATATTGGCCTGTAAGACACATCAGTGTACTCCATCCAACAACAGAGGCGGATAAACAGAGACGCCGATGCAGAGCTGCGCAGGGACCAACTCAGCTGCCTCCTTCTGGAAAACTAAAAGAGTGATTTACAATACAACGTCCAACTGGGACAATACTGTCTAATAATTCAACATGATAACAAAATCTTGACGGTAACCGGGAGCCATTATGAAATTACTAATTTGGATCAAATTTAGTTTACACTAATGCAATAGCACACTAGGCCAATTTAATTTATCACCAATATAAGTCACACAGCTACACAGGATGTAGAATTTTCCATCTATCTTTTGCATTCAATAACAAACAGTGAAATTAAGTTAAACGCTATCTAGGAGTTATTTAAGGAGCCAATTAGGTTGGCCTGAATAGAGGTCCTGTTGGAATATTTCCTATAATGCGAAAGTACAACTGGAGCTGGCAATAGTAGCTGATCTATCATTGCACAAGCGAGTGAAATCCATGACTGAATGTTTGATGAGGCACTTTGCAGCCCTGCAGGAGTCTCCGCTGCCTGACTGCTGCTGTGAAAATCCTGACAGGACCCGCAGGTCATAAAGGTCTGAGAAGTCCTGGGCTTTCCTGCGCAAAACAAACACTGTGTTTACGCTGTTATGCAGCCTGGTGTTTGTTTTCTCACAGCGTTTTCCATATAGTGAGTACTAGAAAGTTAATACAAGCACAACAAAGTCATTAAAAGTAATTTCTGTTACTATACGGTGACTGACAGCTCACTTGATGCAGCATGCATTCTTCTAATGAGGTGCAGCCACAGCGATTTGGAGCTCCGAGCTGGGTAAAACAACCTTAATGAAGTATTTGCGAGCGGCATGGTGAGTGTATGAATGTGTGGTGGGGCTGGGGTGGGAGCATACAATTACTGAACATATGTGTGCATACAGAGAGCACAGCCTGCACACATATGGTCATTTAGTTCTATTAGGTTGTGTTGCCTGTCTATTCCTGTTAGGCATTCATTCCCAGTGCGTGAGCTGCTGGGTAACTCACTCTGGGTGAAGCGTGGCGGGTTGTCGTTGACGTCCGTGAGCCTGACGGTGACGGTGGTCGTCCCGGATAATCCGCCCAGATGGCCCCCCATGTCCTTGGCCTGAAGCAAAACCAGGTACTGGTCCTGGGTCTCCCTGTCCATGTCTGGCACAGCGGTACGCAGAATACCTAGCCAACAAACACAGACATTAGCATCAGGGTGGTCATGATGAAGCATTTAAATCAAGGGAAAATAAGGTTTTTACTGTGGCGAAAGGGCACCAAATGACCATAATATTTCTGTGTGGGACTAAAAGGGTTTTTTGATCAATATTTATGACTTGTTGATTACCAGGCACAGAACCTTCTGGCTTCCAAAATACACTTTCTGGCCCGAGCTCTGTTCTGGAACAAAAGCTGCACATTGGGATCTCATCCAGCTCTATTCTCATTTTTACACAGACTATCCTCAGTGTTACAAAAGTGGGATCACAACAGCTTTTGTATCCTGATAGCTCATCTATTCACCAAGCACGTGTAGGTATCAATTTCTAACGAGGCACACTTCATAACAGGTTTATAAGGTGTATCTAATGACCATATTAATGCTTAATACATCATTTATTAATGCTTTGTAGCTCTGTAACATGTCATTTGTAAAAAAAACTTTTGGTCCAGCATGCATTGCTTTGTCTCTTAGTCCAGCTCTTTAACTCATCAGCAACGTAATGTACAACATTTACAATTCTAGACTTGATGGATTAATGTAATGTAAAAAGCCTTTATTGATTGCTTACATGTGTAACTGCAGACCTGATTGTACTGTGACAAACCTCTGACCTTTATCAGACACAGCTGGATTAACTGTGTTCCAGATGTAAAACAGCAAGTCCAGCTGATTTTAACTAGACACCCCATGAAACGGTGCACTGAGAATCTTAATAGACACCCTGACCTTTTATTAATGACTTATTAACTTTTATAACAGCCAATCTGATTGCTTATTATGAACTGAGAAAGTCACGACCCTTTATGAAAGCCCTCATCACGGCTGCAGTTACACATGTTCGTAAGTCATTAATAAAAGGTCACGGGTTTCTTGGTTTCCAATAAGCCGTTTAGCCCGCAGTTATAAATGAATGAGTTAATACGTTGTTATTTCATGGAGGTTGGTCCAGATGCTCTGCAGCTCCTCTCTAAAGGGTAACTGGTAAAACGATTCATTGGAGGGCTCTGCCCGGTGATTAAAGAGATACAAAGGCAGAGGAAACTACACTGCAGCCAAATGGATTTTCTTCCAACCCAAAAGTTTAAACTCTGAAATATCAATATTGTCTCAGCCTCAGAAATCCACCATCAGTCGGCTATAATTACTGATTAATGAAGAAATAATTAATCATTTAGCTGCCATTAGTCACAACTAGTAACCCTTTACAAAGGATACCTTATTAGAAAGTGGTGCCCACTTCTGTTACAGTAGTTTTCTCACACTCATTGTACTTCATTAATTCATGGAAACACAAACAGGCTGTGCCATAAACCTCAGTGTTGTTAGCAGCTCCTTGATCTTTATCATATTATTATTATTGTCACTAAAGTCATCAAGTTGTTGTTGTGTAAAAAACAAACCCATAGTTTTAGTTATATTAATTAAAATGCTTTCGCTCTAATTGACAGATCAAGTTCTTCTGACAACTCTTGGGCTTTTGAAGCCCTTTCAAAACCTATTGGACGATGTCAAGCAGCCTTGTCATCGGGCTGAAGACATGACTGCTTTTCCTGACAATATGACAGCTTTTTGGAGACACCCGGTTTCCATTTGACAGCGACAATATATTACTTAATGTCCCGTTAAAAAGCGCACAGAAACACACACACACATATATAAACACAGATATGTGAAGAAGCTCATATGGGAAAGATAAATCACCCACCACCGACAGCCAGACATGCTGACGGAGCGTAAAATCTGGTTCTGTATCTCACACTCTTTAACGGCACGCCGAGACACATCACTTACCCGCTTTCGACATCGATCACCTCCCTCTGTGTAAATGGCCTCATTCTGCTACATATGATTGGATGTTGCACATCAAGTGCCGCCTGCTCTCGCCCAAACATCAGCCAGAACACCGGGCCTGGATGACTTGGCAGCTCAAGGTGAATCGCATTCAACGCGGGCTGTTTTGAATGCTAACAAACAGCAGAAATGTGTCGAGGTTTCTGAGCGGAATTCATAAGCAAACAAACTGAATATATGAGCAAATGTGCTCGCCTTGCAGTGCACTTTCTGAATAAGACCTTCGGTGACGGCGCCGACGAGAGACGGGGGTGATTGAAAAAGGGAGATAGAGAGCGGAGAGAAGAGAACGGACGCATCCAGAATACTAAAGCTCGTCTAATAGCACAGTGTCACGGCTAATACACACGGGGTGGAATTAAGTTTATATTCCTCAATTAGCATTTTGAAAAAGTGCCACAGACCTCTTCTCTTGTTGCAGAGGCCGTCACATGTCAAAGCAATCAATTACTAAACATTGACATTCAATGAGCAAAACACAAGTATCGGCCGCCTGTGACCCGACGCGTGGGCAAAGCGCTCGCATGCAGGCACACGCTCCCACATGCAGAAAAAAACTACTTCAGCAGCCCCTGTGTAATTAACAAGTTGACTTAAGAGTTCATTTCATATGTGATGCCATAAATCCACAACTGTTTAAGTTCATATTGTCATTAAAATATAAGTCAAATCTTATTAATAAGAGGTTAAACATTTGTTTAAAAAACACCACGATAAGTAATGTCGATATAAAACATCTACAGTCTTTATGCAGTGGGGGCAAGAGGGTCGCAGGTTTGAATCCGGCTTGGGGCTCTTCTGTGTGGAGTTTGCATGTTCTCCCCGTGTAAGCTTGGGTTTTCTCCGGGTACTCCGGCTTCCTTCCACAGTCCAAAGACATGCAATGTTAATTGATGACTCTAAATTGCCCGTAGCTGTGGATGTGAGCGTGAATGGTTGTCTGTCTGTATGTGCCCTGCAATGGACTGGCGACATGTCCAGGGTGAACCCTGCCTTCACCCAATGCCAGCTGGGAAAGTGCTTGTTGAGTCGCGGTTAAATGAACAATGTAGACATTAGTTGGTTTCGCTGTGTTTCTACTGTGCTGTCCTCCGCCAACGTGTTGTCAACGGACTTTAAGAGACTTTGAGAACGGACTAAAATTACGTTTTGAGATCTATGTATTTTCCTTTGTTTATAGTTTTCACGGTGTCAAGGTGTCGACGGAAAAGAGAGTTAGAAATTAAATCTTCTTATGACATTAGTTTGATTCGTGGCTATTATTGAACCGGCGCAGCTACACCCAGCGTGAGCTAAATGCTAATGTTTATATGTGCGTTGTCAATCAAAACGGCATCTGAAGCATCAGACAGTTAGAGCTCCACTTCTGAGTCAACCCAGCAATGATTTCCCTCCGAGGTACGATGCTAAAAAAAGTAATCATAATAAAATAAAATAAATAAATAAAGCAACCTCCGCTGAACAAAAAACTTTTTGCCCTTGGGTGACATGCGAGACATGAAGGCATATCGAGACACACACCCACAGCAGACAGGTCCTTTGAGCACCCTGTAATCTGTCCCTGTGTAATAGTTCACAAACCTTTGCTGACACCCCTCTTTGAACACACGTCTTTTTGTTTTTGCTTCATCCAGAAATAATAACACAGGGCTGCTGCTGTGTTTTGTTGCGCGCACACACAGGTCCCTGGCAGCATGAATACATTTCTGCCAACTCATACTGGAACAAACCGAGGATAGGGGGAGGGGGTGCACTGGGAGAGGGGGAGATGCGTTGGCATGTGTGCGTTTGAGAGGCGGCCGATAGAGGCCGAGGGAAAAGGGAAGTGGGAAAGATGGATGACTAAGTGTGACAAGAGAGCGAGGGATGCACAACAGGGAAAAGTGGTGGTTTGAATGTGTGTGAGTAACCGAGTGAAAGAAAGCAGGAACAAAAAAAATATATATGTTTCTCCATTTGTGCATGCAGCTCCACGCATCCCTGGATGCTTAGCTCCACCTGCGCGCTCATGCACACCTGCGCGTATGTTAGTGTGCCATCGTGTTCGTCCGCTCTGCCTGCGCGTTCACAACTTGGGCCTGAATCCACCTGTTTGCTCGTACAGTTATGTGTGTTTGCGTTTCAACATCTTGAGTATATTTGCTTTTCTGCGACGCATGTGTGTGTGTGTGTTTGTTTGCTTTTTGACATCTGCGCATCTTTTTACATTTCTCCGCCCATGTGTGTTGCGATGGGAACACACACACACACACACACACACACACACACACACACACACACACACACACACACACACACACACACACATGCTGACAGATATATAAACACACTCACCTGTCTGGGGATCGACGGAGAAGTACTGCTGGCCCTGCACCAGTGTGTACACTAGCTTGGCGCTGTTCCCATAAGTCGGGTCATCAGCATCTGTCGCTGTCACCTGGATTATAGACGTGCCTGCAGGGAGGAGAGACAAGGAAGGGGGGGGGGGTTAAAAAAAGAAAGAAAGGAGAGCAAGGAAGCAAAGACGAAAAGGAGGGGAGGGAATAGGGAGGAGGAAAGGAAAGGAGAGCGTCAAGCTAAGTGGGCAGAATACAGCAGCACTTTGAGAGCATAAGAAAGTCTTATATCAAGACAACCTCCACTCTCCTCTCTCACTCCTTTTTCAATCTCCTTCCGACGGCAGTGTGACAAATACTTTATCCCCCCCTATGCACCCCCTCCCTCCTCTACCCTGCCCCCCTCCATCCCCCTCCATCCCCTCTGTCTCACTTCATTTCTCTTCATCTCCGTCTCCAATTCCCTTTAGCTCCCTCTCTCAGTCGGACCGTCTGTCTCTTCAATGGCCTCCTTTTCCCCCTTGCCCCCTTAAATCTTCTTTCTACGGCTCATGGAGTGTCAGTTAGGTACGGACGTTTTCCGAAATTGTTGGCAAAATTTAAAACAAATAAATAAATAAAAAATGGAAATACACTTAATACAGTAAACACATTTCTTAGAGTACTCGTCTATATTTATACAAGTGCTGTGAGAACGGCTTTTTCCCCAGCGGGACTCGAGCCAGACAAGATAGGAGGAAGGAGGGGATTTGTGGGAGCAGCTGCTACTTTATTTCTGATCAAGCCATGACAGTATTACTATAGGGAAGATAGGTGGAGTGTGTGCAAGAGGTGGGTAGGGAAAGCGGGGAGCGGGGCATGGGATCATCTGGTTGATGAGCCACCGCAGGTAGTTGAGAATCAAATGAGTTATTGACAGATGGCAGATATAAAATTTGCAAAGATTGCACCAGAGAGCGCTCGAGAAGGAGAACGAGAGATTGAGTGTGTATGAGAGAGATTCCATATTGCATACCAGTTCTTAGCAGGTTTTGAGTCTGTTCATATTGGAAAAGTGATTACATTAAAGGATAATTGAGGTTTAGTCCACCTTGGGTCTTATTTTTCTAGCTTTAACCATCTGCAGAGTGCTTTTATTTTCATAAGTACATTTGCTGGTGCAGTAAAACATTTGCACGTTTGGACTTTTACTTGTAATGGAGTACTCTTGGAGTTGTACAACAGGTCTGATTACTTCTTCAACCACTGTTAGCCATAGATTATGTTGGGTCTGATAAAATACTCTGATAACATTTGTATTTTAAGTAATGTCTGAGATCTGTGAGCATAAATGGAAAGAAACACAAACAGTCAAATGATCGGGATGTTCTAAACAAGCCAGTTTAGACGCAAACTATATATAAGAAGTGGACGCAGTCACAGTGACATCACGCATTGGTTTGTGGACTAAGGATTTGAAGCCCTGAGTTCACCATCTTGTTTTTTGGCCACCACCATGCTGGTTTTTTGCAACCAGAAGTGACACAAGAGGGTGGAGCTAAGTACAACCGAACGCTGAATACGACACTTTTAAGCGACCAAAAAGATTATAATTTCTTTCATGAATTGAAAACACACTACGAAAGGGTTCAAGTAGTAAGACGAAAACATGGAAAACCCCCAGACCAAAGACGCCATGGTAGCAACCCGTCCATCACAGGGTAGCCACGGCCTAAAGCCTCCGCTGCTTAATGGTCTATTTGACTCTAAATGTGACCATAATTTACTAAATGACCATCATGCTGTATTGAAGAAGACTTGAAACTAGAGACTGAGACCATAAACTCATTTTCTCATAGACTTCTATACAATCAGACGTCTTTTTGCAACCAGAGGAGTCGCCTCCTGCTGGCTGTTTGAAAGAATGCAGGTTAAAGGCACTTCAGCATTGGCTTCACTGTTGAGACGTGGAAGCAGCCATCTGTTAAGACCTCTATCATACAAACCACTTTATTTGAAAGCAATGCAAGCTTACCTACGGTGAAGTGTTGGTAATAAACCTTCAGCCTTGATTTCTTGTTTACTAATTTTAAAAAACAGCGCACTATGAATATTAATGTATAGTACATTCTACACACTGTACATATTAGTATATGGAACTGAGAGGTAGTGAGACTAAGCTCATTGTTTTCCTTTAGTTTTCAGATGTTAAGCCATTATTTTTAATCCATGTTCACTTTTGATTTCTTTCTCCATTTCACACATTTTCTTACTAACTACTAAAAAACCCTGTTACGGCACTATCTGCACTTCATGTTTTTATTTCAAAGCACTCCTTAACCAAACCAGACTGACACAGACTACAAAGTGTCTGCTACTGAATCCCATTATGTTTCATGCTCCCCCTTCACACACACACTATAGATATTGTAGATAAGTGCAAGGGGGCATAAGTAGCTAAATAGACAGAAATGTTTCTTTTGACAGCAGTAAAAACTAATCAGACTTAAGGATCAAACAGTTTGGCTCTTGAAGTTGATGCAACAAGTGCAAGGCGGAGGCAAACCTATTGGTATGCAGCCTGTCAGCCATGCTGTACAGCCAGTCACACTCCACAAGGATCAAATATTCACACTGCCATGCATCCAACTGGAACGCATGCTCTTGCCATAAGACGTCTGTCCTCTCGAGAAAAAGAATAGAGCCCCTAGGTTTTTTTGTTTTGTTTAGTTTATATATACTGTATATATAAAATTTCTTTAACGCATTAACAACTTTTGGTTTTAGGTCATTGCAGGCTCAGTTTTAAAGCTAGAGGGAAGATACTGGCATCTTTTGAAACTAAGGAATCCACTGGTACCAAACATGTCATACTAGCTTGTTGCAAAGGAGGTTAAATAATGCTCCAAACTTACGCTAAATTTTGGCAAGGAAAAACTGTCATGGCCATTTTTAAAGGGTGATGATATGTGAATGTAAATGGGTTCTATGGGTACCCATCAGTCTCCCCTTTACAGACATGCCCCCTTAATGAAAATAACATGCAGTTTGGGGCAAGTCAAAGTCAAGTCACACTGACAGCTGTTGTTGCCTGTTGGGCTGCAGTTTGGTATTTTATGATTTGAGCATATTTTATTGCTAAATGTAGCACCTGTGAGGGTTTCTGGACAATATTTGTCATTGTTTTGTGTTGTTAATTGATTTCCACTAATATAATACATACGTACAATTGCATAAAGCAGCATGTTTGCCCACTCCCATGTTGATATGAGTATTAAATACTTAATAAATCTGTGATTTTGAACAGATGAAAAATGTGCAATCAGTTTGTGATTATTCACAATTAACTGTGGATAATCATGAAATCATACGACTGACAGCGCTAATATATATGTGTGTATATACTGTATATATACATATTATATATATATATATATATATACATATATATACATATTGGGTGAAGACAGGGTAGACCCTAGAAAGGTCGCCAGTTCATCGCATGGCTGACACCTAGAGACAAACAACCATCACATTCACACCTACAGTTATTAATTAACCTAACCTGCATGTATTTGGACTGTGGGAAAAAGCCGGAAAACCCATGCTGACTCTCTCTCTCTCTCTCTCTCTCTCTCTCTCTCTCTCTCTCTATATATATATATATATATATATATATATATATATATATATATATATATATATATACACACACACACACACACACACACACACACACACACACACACACACACTCAAGGTTAAACTTGAAATGCAAGTCATTCTCCCAGAATGCAGATACACATCTGGCAAGAGATGTTTAAACCCAGTCGAGTGAAACAACACAAACACTTTGCAGACATAAGCAGGGAACTGGCTCAGTTCCAGAGCACCTTGCATCAGTGTCTCATTGCCGTAGATGAGACGCCACACTCTCACCACCCACCTCCCCCTTCCCCCACCCTCACCCTTAAATATCTCATGTAACGAGTCTTTGATAGGATCCTCACAACAGCGCTATTTCCAGAGTCAAGCGTGCCGCAAAGCGCCTTGGTAAATATTGAATCGTCAAGTAAATATTGAATCCATGATTGACTGAACAACTCAATCTGAAGACTGGGCTGCTATGAGGAGCAGACACTCATAAGGCAGCTGATAGGATTACTAAATAGTGCTCGTCTCCATCGCCCCCTCTCTCCCTGGGCCCTGCCCCGGCAGGCTGCTGGCGGAGTCATTACTCTAATCTGAATTAAACAATTCAGTGCAGGAGGAGCCACAATTGTTAAGAAACAACCTTTAAGGGGCAGACGAAGAGGACCTCAGGTCACATTTGCTGAACTTTTGCAAACAAACCAGTTTAGGGGTGAATTATTTAAAAATAATACCCTCTTTTCTGGCAAATTCAAAAGTTTTCCTGAAAGCAATTCTCCCTGCTTTTAAAAGGCAAGAGTGCTCCTCAAAGTAGAACCCATTTTCGAGGGGCAGAGCGGAGTTTAAATGGAGATTAGAGTACTTTTTGTACATACAAACTGTTTCCTGCAGGCACTCTGGTTGCAGCATGCTCCGAATTACAATCTAAGACAGTTACTGTCGCTCCAACATCTCACTGCAATATGAGCACCAAAATCCCCCCCTCCGATTTCTGCCCTTACCTTTTACTTCATTTCTATTCCAAGCACTCCTATCACACTGTACATGATCTCTCTTCAGTCATGGAAATATTATCAGGTCATTGTGGCTGTGACATGAACTCTGTCACAGCTTTTCAAGAGAAAATGAAATGAAAATAATTGCTTTCAAAGTGGAAGATAATTTTGTAATCCTCTATAATTTCTTATTAAATTGGAAAAAGGGCTACGAGACGCTAATCTCACACAAAGGTTTCTCTGCTTTCGAAGAAAGACTCCACTCTGTCCTCATGAATTTGGCTGATAAACTGTACTGTTTTTGGTGGGTAAACAATATCTGACACATGGACTCCGCCATACATCAATGCCAACAGGAAACAGGACAATGTTTGAACAGGAATTTCTAAACTGTACCCTCAGCTGTACTGTAGATTTTCATGTTCTACCAACTGAGGCATCCAGGATCGACTTTTGATGGATTTAAACGTGTTTGCCCCAGAAACCCACTTTTCCTTCTTACCATGACTGTCTTGGCGGCTGAAATTTCATTATTTTTGAAGAATCCACCAATTCTGCTACAGTAAAAAGCCTTCCACAGAGTATATTGCCTCACAAACTGAGGGCTCTATTTTCCTGAAACCGGCTGCAAGTGCGGGTGGGTGTGACCAACTAATTCTTGGTTCGCATAGCAATGTGCAAAAGAGGCTGGAAGTGTATGAATATGTGACTGGTAGGGCGCAATAGATTATTCGCAGGTGGAGTCAGAGTGGGTTTCAGTTTTGGCCAATCGCGTCAGCTCCTCGTCCCGTTTAAAAGCGGCCATCGGTTTCCTAATGAGGCGAGAGGAATCTGCTGGAATGAGCAGGAAAGAGCAGATCCCAAAGCAGCAACACAGTATACATGACTCGAATATGAATACACAGCGTCTCTAATAGGCAGATTATGTCTTCTTTTTATGTAAAACATTACCAGCTGTTTCTATTTGCACAGGGCTTGGCTCATACTTTTTATGCTCAAATGATTAAACATACAGATAGTTCTCTCTGTATGCTATACATTTACATGCACATAATCAAGCCACAACTGCAAATATTGAAATAAAAACAACAGTCCGTTTAAGCCATTTACACGGTTACATAACCTGGGAGCTTCTCATAACAATTAGAATCACCACATCATTGTTATTATTAGTATAATAACCCAAACTGCTCGGCCTGTGCATAATTACAAGCTCCACATCTCTTAAGTTAGAGGCTACAGATGGAGCGTATGCATCATTCCTGCTGCTGTACAGTGCGATGTCTACAAGTATTTAATCAACAAAAGGGGATATACCTCATACATCCTACTAGCAGCAGTGGTGACAGTATTATTAAAAATCACCCATTAATCTAACCCATTACAGATCCTGCCTGCATTGCATTTAAAATGTTTTTACATTTGCATTCTGTGTTGCATTTTTTTTTTTTTGGGGGGGGGGGGGGGGGGGGGGGGGTTTATCTGTGTGTGCACAGCCGCCAACTCCAGCCATGAAATTTTCTCAGTCTGGTCTCAGCAGTCGGAAACTGAGATGCAATTTCATGCCAAAAGAGTAATAAAATTGAACAGCACTGACCTGCCTGCTCCCAACTAAAAGTGCATTTGAGTACTCGCATAAAACTTCTACAAAAGGATGATGTAAGTTGCATAATGTATGTTTATGTTTCATAAATGTTACTTTTATGCTGTACATTTACATCAAACTCTTGTACAAAGCATTTTTATGAGACTGGAGACTGCAAAAGCATGTGGCCTACATATACATAAAAATCTAGCAGTGCAAATGCCCTTCACTTTGTGCCGCTTTTAGCCTGCAACTGCACTGAAGCCCCTTTAGAAGCTATATCTAGGTGTCACAATCTGAAAAGGGCAGATCCTTGTATACTTGCTTGTGCTACATGGACTCAAAGCTGTGCTGAAATTATACAGAGGGGAATATTTCCTCCCTCTTGCACCTGCCTGCCAGTTCGCCAGATTTCTTACTGTATGTTAGTAAATGTTTGCACAGTTGCTCTCAGCGTGCATTTGACTTTGCAAAAAGTCTTCAAGCCTAAAGGGAAACACTGCGAACATCAAATACGCCTCTTAGTAACGTGTCATGTGGACACGCGTCACTGAGTTGTTCATTTATTAGACCTAGTTCAGGTTAAACTGTTTTTAGTTAATTATATTTCAGTATATTAAGTGTTATAATTTTGAAATCACCCGAGGCATACGATGCTGCTTGTTTTGAATACACTATCAGTTTGGCTGAATAAAATTAAACTGTCATGTGTGAAACTGTGCTGAATTCTTCTGAATAGTCGAAATGGCCGCCCATTTCATTCTACAGATGAATTCCCTAGGGAGGCTAATTTTGCATAATTTTATTGACTGATAATTGACCATCGTTAACCGATTAGTAACCGTTTAACCAACAAGATTAGTGCCTCGCATGCAGCAATGTGCCAGCTGTAGCATATGAGCACAACAGAAAACTGAGTCAACAGTTCACCGTCAGGAGAGTTACAGTAGCAGCCACGGTGCTGCATTCACTGTCTGGGAGCGTTAGCAGCCACGGTGCTGCATTCACTGTCTGGGAGCGTTAGCAGCCACGGTGCTGCATTCACTGTCTGGGAGCGTTAGGAGGTTAGCAGCCACGGTGCTGCATTCACTGTCTGAGAGCGTTTAGCAGCCACGGTGCTGCATTCACTGTCTGGGAGCGTTAGCAGCCACGGTGCAACGTGTAGTGTCGCGGCCATGCAGCCACTTTCCCAGTAAAAGTCTCCACCACACATTTAGTTTAGTTTAGCAGGTTGTCAGCTGTGTGTCTGCCCGGATTAACGATAGTGATTTTCTGACAAACACTGTGTGCACTACGCTAGCAGCTGCTAGTGCCGGTGGCTTCGTGCCCGCTGTAGCCTAACTTCCGTGAGTTTCCAAAAGACTGTGTGCGTGTGGTGGCGGTGAGTGTGGGTTTGTTGGTAGCATTATAGCTGTAGCAGACAGTGTGTGTAGTTTATTTGTTGGTGAATAAATGCTACAAGGCTACAAGTATCAACTTCCTGTATCTGCGCTGGCTCTCTGTTAAGGTGGACCAGCTTCTCCCCTTGAAGCGACGAGTTGCTCCTCTGTCCTTTTCTCAGCTTTTTAACTAATTAATAATGTTTCTTTTAAACTTTTAATCAATAGTAGTAATTGGTTAAAATACTTAACGTTGGTTATCAGTTAAAACGGTTAATTATTAACAACCCTAGAGTTCTCACCTTGTGTGTATAACTTCACCTTGACTATAAGCCATAAGTGCTGGAAGCTATATTGTTAGCAATCTGTTCATGCTTATGATCATTTTCCACAGAGTTTAGCAATGAAGGATAGAAGTACTCTAGTACTGTCTTGTCTCTTGACATGAATGATCATATCCTTCTTTTTATGTTTATATGCTGCCTTCCTGAAAACTTGTTTCTGTAACTTGTCAGTGTAGGTGTGGTTTGATCACTTTTGACTGACAGCAAAGATGCTCTATAACAAAGATTCATTATAAGCTCTGCCAGTTGTTTGAAATGATATACACTTCCTGTCGCCTAAGACGGTGTGGTCACGGCATGCTCGCCTGTCCCCCCACCTCATTTGGAAGTGTTGTGAAGGCCATGTGGATGGGTGAAAACAGACTGGATTATATTTGCATAATGCGTCTATATTTTCTTTGGCCAACATTACATATTTACACAGCTAAAAGACATATTTAGCATTATGAAAATTAGTTAGCAAACGTTAGAAAGGTCTCGAACAAAGTCGATTCTTCTCCATCTGAAATTTTAGAGACAGAACGTTTGGAAGATATGTGGCTCGTGAAAAATGGGTCTAATGTTTACTTGGTTGACTATGAGGCGAAAGAGTCAGTCATAAAAAAGTCATAATTAAAGCTTCTGTAGACACAAGGTTTTTGGCATCACTTGGCAAAAAGTCCAAAACAGCATCAGCATATTGTAATTCAAGTGTTCTGAGAGAAAACTAGACTTCAGCACCTCCTCATGGCTGTTCTCAGGCTTTAAAAAATCTAACCTGTGATGGGAGACTTTGGCCAATCACAGGTCATTTGCAGTTGTGAAACCCAGTTTCTGAAAGCTCAGAGTTCACGACTTGTGATGTGTTTGTTGACGCTGTGAGAAATGGTGGAGCCCATGGAAGTTCATTTATCAGTGCATAATAAGTTAATATTGTACAGTATATTGTGATTTTACTCATATGCACCATGACTCTCAGTGGTCTTTTCTGAACTGTCTCTGCTGACAGTAACCAAACAACCACCTGTCATCAGAGTATGATTCACGTTTCTAAACACTGATTGGTGCAGAGAAGTGAAGTAGGTGACATCACCTGTTCCAACTGAGCTCCGCCCACCTGAAACCGCTGAGAGGAGCTGGTAGAAACATCCAGAAATCGCTCAGGCGACAACCTAAACTGTTGAAAGTATTGTTGACACAGAGAGTATTGTGTAGATATAGCATCGCGTCCCTCATAGTAAGAAGCTGATTGAGAAAATACATTTTCAGGGGCTGTAAAGTTTTAGCACCAATAAAAAACATAAGTTTGTCAAATCAAAATCAGCTGCAGTAAGCTCTGCAAAGTTGATGTTCGATTTAATATTCAGACGCCATCTTTAGTTGTAAATGTACTCTCCCTCACTCAACTTTGTATTCTGAAAACTATCCATGTATTGAACTTATTGAATTATACTGAACCTGTTTAAGTGCAGCAGGTTTTCCCACTATAAACACTAGGTTGAAGGCTAAAACAGCTATAAAATGGGAATACACTGTGAATGGAATGCGAGCAGGCAGTAATAGTATGGAAGTATAGCTGTCAAAACCTCATACTGAAGACATCTATAGCTCCATTTACATGCTCATTGTATTTCAAATATTAGTTCACGTCACACTCTAAGTGCTTTTCATAATAAGTGTTTATATTACAATTCATTTATTTTAAACGTTTCGAGCGCTGAGTCAATTACTGGTGTAATTTAGCATGCAATAATTGATATTTTGTATTTTTCAATATTTCGTATTCTTCTCAGTGTAGGGGAAGTGTGTGTGCAGACTATACAGACTATCAGTTCAAAGCTGTTGAATAGAATACCTTCAGACATTTCGCTCCTCTGAGATAGAGATAATAAAACATGCTGCCTAGCTGTGGTCAAGGGGGACATCCATCATTCTGGAGCTTGACAGCAGTAGTACTTTATTCTGATTAAACAGCAAACCAATAAAAAGCCCACAGCCTTAGTTTGTGTACTGAATGTGATTTCAATAAACTGCTCAATCAGGGTATGCTCTTATCCCAGCTATTAAAATGATTTTTCATCGTTTTTGCTCTCATTACTCAATCACAGGGGAGAAAGGACATGAAAGATGAAATAAAGAAATGAATGCGGAGGACAGATTTTGATCTGCCAGCCAAATGAGCGACTAGGAAACATCTCAGAATCAGGGATCGTAATGATGTGACCTCATGTTCGGCTTTGCACAGAGGTTACCACATCAGACTATAATAACAGTACCCCCATGTTGCGCTGTGGACTAAAGATTAAAATCATCTTTCTGTCTGTCATGAAAAATGCAACTCTCCACTGCTGTCTGGATAGAAGATGGGGTTGCGATAGTAATTTATTCATGTAATGCAAAAAATGGGGTTTCTGTGGACCACGGAGCGAGTCAGACCACAGGATCATATTACAGGACAGATCTGAGCAGCTTTACTTATGGATGAAACTAGTTTATGTGCAACAATTAATTCTTTGGTTGGCACAAGGACACAGGAATTAGAAAATCATTTGAAACTATAAAGAGTGCTCTATGGAGCCCCAAAGTGTTCAATATTAAATAAGTAAATAAGATTTAAGTAATCATATGAATACAATTAAACTCCCTCCCCTTTCACCCCATCACATGGGCCCTCAACTTCGATAACAATCCCACAGTGCAATTTACCACGCATTATACAATAAAGGACTTTCGGAAGAAGTGAACGAGTGAACAAGGGAGTGACAGTCACGAAGATAGCAGTGAATTGACTAGCTAGCCGCTGCTGCTATCACTGGCACTTCACTTTATTGCTAGGTAATAAATCCAAGCCAACCAAGCTAGTTAGGTAGCATGCATAGATCGTATGTAAAGATGGACGACATGATAGATCCCCAAAAGTGAAGCCAAAAAAATCTCGATGGCCCCCTGGTGGCTGGCTGCAGTATAGGTCATAAATCCATGATAGCAGATGGGACATGGGCCAAATCACAAAGTCACAGTCCACGTCAAATAAAACTTTCCCAGAGATGGCGTCTGTCATTTTAGGTGGTTCTTATCACGCTGATGTTTGTTCAAGTGTTCATTTTTCTGATAAGTTTGGTTTTAATAAGTTATCTGATTCTAAAAACGGGTTGATACGTCATGATTGACAGCTGCTCTGAGTGAAGTAGTCGCAGCTGGAGGCTCAGGGATTGTATGAGAGAGGAGATGCAATCATGAATATAGTTAGAGATACATTATGTTAGTTGTTGTGTCTTTCTAGTCAAACACCTACCGTGGTGCTAACAGGCCGCTAGGTGGCTCACGCTAGCAAGCTGTGGTTGTGCTCTGCTAGTGATTGGCTCAGGCGGGTATGTGGGTGGGACCTTGATATCACGCCTCCAGCCCCCCGACCACTAATGCATAGACTCTGGCTCCAAATGACGTCAAAAACTCAAGATGGCAGTTACCGTAGCTGGGATATTTTGGCTTCACTTTTGTACAGTGGAAGGAAGTGGAGAGGCGTCGTTCATTGACATATACAGTATATGGTAGCATGTGTAGCATTGTGAAGCTCTATAAAAGGAGAGTTTAGTTATGTTACTGTAAATGTGTACTGTGTTTAATTATAGCAGCAGCTTCTAGTTAGTTGATTCAGAATGAAGTTAGTATGTTGTTGCCCTCACTAACAAGCTAGCAGGCTACATCGTTTTAACAGCTGCTTAGCCTGCTAAGAGGCTGGGGCACATGTTGATTGGCTGAAAGGTGTCGGAGGCAGGCACTGGTGACAACTCCAGTCATGAAAAGTGCCAATTAGATAAAAACAGCTTTTTTAAAAAAAGACCTTTTGAAAAAAACATTTCTATAATTAAAGAAAAATAATAAATATTTAATAACACAGAGCAAAGTTTTTACTTTGGTAGTACTCACTTTAGCAGAGTTTTAAATCAAAGTTGAATTTATTAAATTATTTCATATTATTGGGTCATTTATATTTTCAAATTTATTTATTCATATTCATTCTTATTTATTTATTTAACATTAAACACTTTGAGCTCCATACTCCCCCGCTCCCTCCACTGCCCACACCACTCCCAGTACCTATATTTGCCATCTCAGGCACGGTGGCGGTGTAGGGCCCTTCGTCAAAGATAGGCGGGTTGTCGTTGATGTCCTGCACCCGAATTATAAACTGTGACGAGGGCTCCAGGGCCCGGTCCGTCTGCCTGTCGGTGGCCGTGGCGATGAGACGGTACTCGTCCTTCTCCTCGCGGTCCAGTGGCTTGGTGACGTGGATGTTACCGGTCTTCTCGTCTATCACAAAGACAGAGCCGGCCCCCTCGCCTCGCAGGACATATTTAGTGCGTCCATCATTCCTGTCCATGTCCGTGTGGAGCTGGGATGAGTGAGGATGGCAGGAGGGGTGAGGAGAGGGGGGGTAAAAAAATATGAAAATAGAAGCAAGGACGAAAAAAGAAAAAAGGGGGAAATAGAAAAGTGAAAGATGTGAGCGGGAAGGACAGACAGGGACAGAAAGGGTAGGAAAGAAAGAAAAGAGTAAACACCAGTTAAAAATTAAGTTTGTTTTTTGAGACAGGCATTGAAGACAAAACAAGCAGATTATCCTCTGCATGCCTCCGGGTTATAATGAATTTAAACAGAGGCAGACAAAAGAAATTGGCACAATACCTCCCTCATACTCTCCCTCTCACACACACACACTCTCACATACACACTTTCCTCTCGCTGTGCTGCGTCTCATCTCTCTATTCCTGCAGTATGAGCAGTTATAAACCATCTCCTTGATCTCCAATGATATCCAGAACACATACTCTCCTGCTCACTCTTAAAGCCTCTATTCACCTCCCAGCAGCTGTGGACGGCAAGAGCTTACTAGTCAGCGCACATGCAGTTCCTTGGCTATTTAATGAAAGCACCAAATCAAAGGAATAATGAACAGTAGGCCAATCAATTATTCGCTAACTAATAGGTGTGTATGAGGGAGGGCAGAGGGCTGCATGGGATCGGGACACGCCGTATCGATCACAGCCGTGTGTTGAGCTTTATTGGATCAGCACCTGGCGGGATGGCAGAGCGACCAGCGTCCTCTCATGCGGGGAAAGGTAATATCAGGGAAGGCTCCACACTGTCCCTTCGTCCCCCGGCGAGTGAGACACGCCAGCGGGATGCACCCAGCTCATCAAGATTCAATCTCATTACCCTGCAGCTACGTGGATCGAATAGCAACTGTGACCAACAAAAAAAAAGAGCGCTATATTAGCCGCCACTCGCAAGAAAGTGTGACATTGTGACTTTAGACGGAGAGATGAACGGAGAGCCGGCTGGGGAGGGGACGGGTGGGGTAGCTCAGGAGAGCATTGTTGCATGGCAACAGCTAAGCACATTTGCTAAACGAAATGAGAATGGATACTGTGAATCGAAATGTTCATTTACTTTGAGGATGGCCATTTTTCAAGGGGGGAAATAGCATGGATACGCCAGCTTCCCGGGGGGTAAACGATAAGTACGCATGTTGACAAGGTTGTTTATGGCTAAGAAAGCAATCATCAAGTTCAGACTGTCTGAAAGTTGAAAAACTGTGTGAACAATTTAGCTCAAAGTCAAAAGTTAAACAACACTTCACCTTCAAAAGATCCCTTTATTTAAATGACAATGCAAATTGGGAAATCTGAAAGCACTCTAGCCTCGCCAGAATGGAGGGTGTTGTCTGAGAGCAGTATGCACTTAGGGAACTACAAATAGACCTAATGCTGTTCTGAAGTCTTTTCTCATGCACCCTTGGCTAGAAAGACACAACAACGAACCAAAATATCTCTATAACTATATTTATGATTAAACTGACACATGTTTTATAACACAGATTTGTAACGGTTATGGAAAGTTAAAGTTACATCTCCTGTCTCGTACAATTCCTGAGCCTCCGGCTGCGCCTACTTCACTCAGAGTAGCTGTCAATCTTGGCGTCTCACCACTTTTTTTTTAGCATCAAATAACTAATTAAAACCAAACTTATCAGAAAAATAAACACTTGAACTTGAAAATTTTATTTGACATGTACTTTGTAATTTGGCCCATGTCCCATTGGCTAACATGGAAGGGCCGGTATTTATGACCTATACTGCAGCCAGCCACCAGGGGGCCATCAATATGTTTTGGCTTCACTTTTGGGGATCTGTAGTGGAACTGAAGGGGGGTAGCTTTGACTAGCTTAAGCATGTTCATGCTAGCTGTGTGTCTGCAGTTAGGAACTATTGTGACTATAACAAAAGTGACCATGTTTTAAAGTTATAGCTGAAATCTTTTACTGTTAATAACAACACTCACTCTTGTATGCTTCAAAATTAGCTGTAAAAACGTTGCAGTTTGCTTGGATTCATGGTGCTTTTATCAAATAGAGTGGTGCAGGGAAGACATATTTTTGTAGGCCAACACGGACGTTAGAGTCACACGGGTTCCCTTGGTACTAATTTACTAATTAGTTCTGTAAAATAATCTCCACAAATGAACACCACTTTTATGATTTTTGAAGTGTACGCCACAGACACGTGTCGGCGTGATGACGTATTGTAGTCTCATTAAACCACTACCGCCCTTTTTAAGACACATAAAGGCTCCAAAATTCACGAGCAGGATATCTACGGACATATTTTATATCGTAGAGCAAAAATCTCTTAATCTTGTGTTAACCACAGACCTTATTTCAGCCATCTAATTCAAAAATGCACTCAAAAAACCCACTGACATCCAGACAAGCGAGGCAGAAGTGCTAAAATGCTAACTCATTTCCGGGATTTACGACTCTATTGACAAAAAAAGAAAAGCGTCCACAGCAACATCTTAAACCACTCCTGCAAAAGTCTCCGTTATCCATCCATATCCTCCGTATGTTACATATAAAGCTTTTATATTTTAACCAAAATTTTTGTGTGTGTGTGTGTGTGTGTGTGTGTGCGCATTGGTCAGGCTGTGGAGTGTGAGCTTTGCTACGGAAACACTATATTTATCCACTGTGGTAAAACACACTGAGCACGCAGCCATTGAGGACTGAATTATGATGCAGAGGAGCTTTGAAAATTTCCTCTTGACATTTTTATATTGTATTTTTTCCAGTGTGAAGACTCTCAGAGACAGATTTTGAACATCGAATCATTTCATATGTGTCATCACATAATTTTTTATCAATATAGACTTGTCATGGCAACAGCAGCATCCCAGTTTATTTTTTCCACTTTTTTTGTCCATTTTCAGTGCCCACCAGTTCAAACAGTCTTTGTCATTAATCTTTCTTTTCACAGTAGACATTTTAGACATTTCAACTTGCAGTAGTAGTAAAAGATTGTGTAACTAATAACACTGATGATGGCTCTGTTCGATTACAGTTGGTCATTACAGTGTGACAGTGACCCAGCATTCACAGTACTGGGACCCTGAAACAGAAGCAGCATTAACTGTATTATTTACTGCTGTGCTTTTCCAAATGTGCTATGTCAAAATTGATTTTATGAAAAAGGCAGACTGAGACCCGCCATGTCCCCAGCTCATCATACCTTCCTGAGTCATACGATCATCCACTCCCGATATTTAATTTCCCTCAAACACCAGTCCTCATGCAGCCTTTACTTTTGAACTCCAGACTTTTATTCCTGACTGATTTTACTTGTCTTAATATTCCTCATGTTCTGAACCTTTAATAAGCAAACGCCACTGTTTGACTGCTGTTGTTTTGAGCTACCACCTACTACCTACCAGAACTGTGACGACAACGCTTTGTAATTATGGTACGGTGAAGACCTGCAATTTACAATTATGAGACTGGTGCACCAGCTATATTTAACCTCTTAAATCCCAGGTTAGGGTTAGGTTTAGAGTTAAATGAGGAGCAACAACATTTTCAATGATGGCAAAAGGTTTTAACATCATCAACATGGGGTATCGCTTTTACTCACGTCTCTGACACTGAAAAACATACTGATGCATTTTGATTATAGAACCGTCATTCAAAACATCGTAGATCATCATTCAACCCTAACTCTAAACCCTAGACTGCCAGCAGGCAGGTGGGTTTTAAGGGGTTAAGTGATTAAACAGATGACCTCCACATGGACCTTTTACAGGTAGCTCTGGTACAATATACAAACCCTCTGGCAAACTGGCATGAGCCTCAAATTCAACATATTTCAGTGCAAGGCGAGCAAAACTGTGAACCTGACCACCTGAAAGTACCAGTGAGGCATAAAAACACACACACACACCTTACCCGGCCGTCACTATCCATAGACAGATCTACATGACACGACAACCATTCAGGCATACATTCACACCTACGGGCAATTCAGAGTCAACAATTAACCTGCATGTCTTTGGACTGGGGAAGAAACTGCACATTAACACGGGAGAACAAACAAACTACAAACAGAAGGGCCCCCGAGCCAAGTCTGAACGTGCGACCTTCTTGCTTGAGGCAACAGCTAACCACTGCACTAAAAATATGATGTTTCGACTAATCGATTTGCTGATATAATTAACAGATCAGTGAAACTCGACAAAAAAAAAAATCACACAAGCACCACCTTCAATCTTGTGTTTACCTGAGATGTGCTCATAAGTTTCTTGGAAATAAGTAATTTAGTATGAAAATAGCAAGCAAAAAGTCTACTAAGACTGGTTAGCCGACTAAGAAAGGGTAACCCTAATCTACGTTAGGTAAGTGATTATGTACAGAGTTATACCAGGCCTCCTTTTTTGTTTGTTTTTGTACTAAATAGTACAGTTTAGTGGTACACATGGAGGTATAAACTGAAGGACAACCAGTGGTTGGACCTACCACGTGTAGTTTTACAGGTTTTAAGACTATCAAATTGTATATTGTCGCAGTCAGGTTCACACAAGTTCACTGTAAAGCATTACATTTAAGCTACACCGAGTTTAGACTTGCTCTCATCTTCCATCTTCTGAGGGAAGCAACTGGGGCCAATTGGCCAAAACACCCGGCCGGTCAGGACCACCATGGGAGGCTGGTTCCTCACTTGTCTTAACGAAGAGCCATTAACAATCAAAGTCCTAACGGCCCTGCAGCTTAACGAGGGGACTTAACGAGCTTCTTAATGAAGCCCCGGCCATCATTACCACAGTGAGCGGTGGCGGCGCTGATTGAAAGCACAGCTCAGAGTCATTCTGGAGCAGGAGAGCCCAGCCAAAGGAAACCAAATCCATTTAAGGCTGACCTCTCACCCTTATCTGTCCCTCCTAGATTAATAGGAAAGTATAATAAGGAAAACGCACTTAAGCAGATATAATGGCTATGGATGTTTTATGGTTACAGAGGTGGCACAGCTTCAGAATATCTTTCAGCAACTTGTCAGTGTGCAAGAATACCCAAACAATATTATACACTAACAACAACTGGATATCACCATATTTCACATCCGCTTAACTTGAATAATATGACATTTCATAACTCCTGCGTTTCATATCCCCCTGATATACCATCAAATATATCGGGAGCCAAACAATATGAAGCCACTGGCCACAAAAGCCAAATTTACTGATGTGTCACCTCTGCTTGGAGAGTGATTTCAGCCTGATAAGCTGCCATTTCCATTTTCCCTGGTGCCAGTTGTGTATGCAACACCCAGCCTCCCCAGTCTCCTAAATCTCTTCAATTACTTATATTATCATAAGGTAATATGCTTATACTCATATACTCAATTTCACATTTTTGCAATAACCATAAATCATGAAGCGAGGAGGAAAACTACTCTCTGCCAACCCCTAAATCATTTAAATAACTAATACCCCATATACACAATTTCACATTTCTGCTGCACAATAAATCATAAAAACACCAGGAAAATGTGTTTTTTTTCCACAGCCGTACATTAGTCTAATGAATGTGGATGTCTTCCCCCACAAATCCAGCGTGTGTGAGGCTGAAAAGGGGGGTGAGGGTACAGTAGCAGGAAAAATTACAAACTAGAAAACCGGCTGGCAGCTCACATGAAATGCCAATAGCAGTACAGCGGTACCGCTGAGCCCCGTGATTGGCAGCGAGGTTCAATTCCCCGAACACATCAGGGAGAGTTTGCAAGGGCACACAGGCAGGTGTGAGAATATCCCTCCCAATCTCCTCTGCAAGGTGGAGCGGAAGCTATTCATCTTCAGTGTGGCGACTTCAAAAGAACCGCAGGCCTATAGGACGACCGCGAGCCCAACCGGCCAGTCAAATTCCACAACAAGGCTGGGTGGTGGCTTCGCCGCGGGCTGGGACTGAGCCAGCTCTTTCATATCAGCCAGGGAGAGTCAAGCGGGGCAGAGGGGAAAGGGTCAGCCAATCGATTTGGAGCAAGCCCACCAATTCAGAGAGATGTCTGAAGAAACAGCCGGGCCGATCAGGGAAAACGGCAGCAAAATTAATTTGGGACAGGGCCCATATGAGTTCAGAGAGCCCGTTTGAAATGAAACTGTGCCTCGTGGCCAATACCCACCACTGAGATATCATTAGTTTTGCTTGAGGGTATGTGTAAGTGTTTGTGTGCGCTTGTGTGCATGTGTGTCTTATACTATACGTGACCATTTTAACAACTGTCTTTCCAGGTGAGTGTGCGTAGTGGCCCCAGTAGAAAGAGGTGTAATAACTCTGAGTTTTTTTTTCTGCCCTGGCTGGACCTCCACTTGGCACAGTCATTGCACAGAGTGGACAAGGAGCCAAGGCATGACGAAGAATACCTGTGTGTGTGTATTTTGTGTGTACTTGTGAGTGTGACCTGGAGAGAGAAGAAACAGCTGAGAGGAAGCCAGGAAATGTGGGGCGGTTCACAGAGCACAGCACAAAGCTGTGGCCAACATCTACAACGGCGACCAGTGATTAAAGTCAACAAGTCTCTGGTCTGGCTGTGATCAGCTCTGCCATCATCAGATGTCTTCGCTCTCTCTCCCATCTGGAGAGCAATGGGTCCCCATCTGGGCCTCAGGAGAGCGAGGGACACACCACACACATCCAAACAAACAAGTGTGTGTGGCCACAGGTAGGGTAGACACGGCTGGGATTAACTGAATGAGTGTGATTCGCATCTAACAGGTAAGGGACAGCATAAAAAAGATTGAGGTTGGATGTTTCACTTTCGAAAAAATCAAGACCCCCTCTCCAGCTGCCAGCATTATTAATATTTTCTTTTCTTTCTCAAGAAACACAATGTCTCAACTGTATTATACGTCCATCCATCCATCCATCCATCGACCACTTATCCCGTTAGGGGTCACGGGGGGGGGCTGGAGGCGGGGTTCACCCTTTACAGGTTGCCAGTCCATCACAGGGCTGACACATAGAGACAGACATTCACACTCACATTCACACCTATGGACAGTTTAGTGTCATCAGTTAAGCTGCATGTGTTTGGACTGTGGGAGGAGGCCGGCGAACCTGGAGAAAACCCACGCTAACACGGGGAGGACATGCAAACTCCACACAGAAGAGCCCTAAACCCCACCTTGCAGCCCCTGTACTATGTGTTTAGTATGTAAATGCAACAAATTCAGTTTGATTCATACATTAGAAGTGAAATAAGAGGCACTTTATCTTAGTTACAGGCCCAAATTTAGGAATATTGTGAAGTTGAATAAGATATTTCCTGACAAAACCTGTTATTTAGTACTCGTTTGATGAATGGATTCATTGGAAATGTACCAAATCGACACCGCTACTTCATTTTTCCTGTAATTGCTGCATAATTACAATTTTAAAAAGTTACAAACCCATGAAATATGGCGTTACCAAATCAGTCTTTGCCAAAATATAAAGCATTAAAAATGTGCTTTTAATCAAGAGCTTCTAAATCAACAGTTATTAACACTGTTACTGAATAAGCACACTGGACACATTTAATTATACATTCAGTCCCTGACAAGTCACTGATTATATTGACCCTTTGAGATTCACTTAGACCCGTTTTGTCTATTTTAAGGGAGAACAGAGAGTCTTTAAGAGAAGATGGTTGGTCAGTAGTATATGTCATTTTCTGCAGTAAGGTCAAATTTCAAAAACTGGTCTCGCTGTATGAAATGGCTACTATGGGGACTAACAGCTTTCCAACCATCCATCACCTGCGACCACTTATCCTATTCAGGGCTGTGGGGGGGCTGGAACCAATCCAAGCTGACATTGGGAGAAGGCGGGGTACAGCCTGGACAAGTCGCCAGACTATCACAGGGCTGACACATTGAGGCAGACAACCAGTTACGCTCACATTCACACCTATGGACAATAGGTAGACTCATGGGTACCCATAGAGCCCATTTTCATTCACATATCTTGAGGTCAGAGGTCAAGGGCCAATACAATGAGGGATTCATTACACAACATTATATATGCACACTTGTGATTTTACCTCCAAATAAAGTGGATTAGATCATTTAGAAACTATTTGCTTTTTTCCATCCTGTCTGATCATCCGGCTGCTTGTTTCTTGCCCAGCCAGACTTGTAGTGATTATTTGGGGGAGTATAATATTTAAGTTAATGTTATAATTATGCCAAAACGATAACAATAAGACCCGAGTTATACTTTAACTTTAAAATTCTTTCACCACAGTTCAAATAAAGATAACTGTCATGATGTGAAAACACTCCCTGCCAGGCTAAAACAAACCATTATAACCACATAAAGCCTAACCACAAAAAGTATGCAAATAAGTGTTTCTCACAGGTGTGACACACACATGAATGCAAATTTTGCTCACTCTACTGCGACTGCTCGGCTCTCCTTTCTAATCAATGCAGACACACATAGCGAAAACACCTTCCAATTATGCAGAAGCACTCAAACACAAATCCCAACCCCCCACCACTGAAACAGAAGCAGAAACCAGCCATCCTCTGAGGAGCACTTGTGACTTCATAAGATAGACCTTTGTACTGTGACAAGTTTTAAATCCCGTCTGAACTTTCAATCAAATCCATTCTCGCTGCAAATGTGTGTGTGTGTGTCGGGGGGGGAAATTCCCTTTTGTTCTGTGCTCGTTCACAGGAAAATGTCAGACGGTATTGAAAACAGTCTCTTGTCGCTCCCTGTCTGTTTGATTTACAGCGAGACGCGGCTTAAACACGTCACGAGGAGCAGCAGCTAATTGTTTAGCATTGATCCGCCATTGATTCTGCATTGAAGTTTGGTTAGCGTCGATCGCCTCTTTAATTCAGTTGTGGTGTGGACATGTTGGCTTGTTCTCGTTTGATCTAATTCAGTCTGTCTCTGGAGGGCACGCTGTGTGGCCTTCACTTCAACACACACACACACACACACACACACACACACACACACACACTCCAACTTCCCTCTTTGTCACACCCACACACACTTCCTAATAGAACATTCATTATTCATCATTATTAGACTTTTCCTTTAGCACCATAAGCTGTTCAATACATCTCGCCACTGTTCCCTTCCTCCGCAATACATTATTCAGGACAAAACTGTGCTTTTAGCCTCAGAGTATGCAAATCCCACTTTTGATTATCATAATCAGCTGATGTATTAGAGGCAGTGTGTGTGTGTGTGTGTGTGTGTGTGTGTGTCGGGTGATTGTTTGTATTTTATTGCTTCACTGCTCCACTCTGGTGGCGTATACTTCACATCATATTTTTAGCCAAAGGAGACGAGCTTGGAAAAGGCCACTGGAGGCTTAACTCACTGCTGTACATTTAAAGGGCAAATCGCCCACATATATGCCACCGCGTGCCAGTGCCAAGAGGAATGGCTTTTGCTATTGGGAGCCAAAAGTCTGTGGGTTTGTGTGTAAAGGAAAAAGAGCAATGTGCAGTAATGAGGGAATTTCAAGCACTGTTTTATCTTTTTCATTTTTTGTTACCCTTTTTTTGTAACCCTCGCATTGCAAAAGGCGGGACGATTGAATTTTTTTTCCTTTCATGCCACAAATGTACAGGTTGTGTGTGATGATGTGTAAACAGTGATACGTAATACACCCACGTAGGCAGCGTGTGTACGTCGCGGAACCTCTTGCTTTTTATTTCGCCATCCATATTAATAGGTTAAAGCAGCCACACTGCCCACGTGAGCAGCGTGTCAGCTGCGTGTCAGCTGCGTCTCTTCTATAGATTCGAGGTCTTGCCTGTGAGCGTGCTTTTATTTCACCATCCATGTTAATAGGTTGGAGCAGCCACACTGCCCATGTGAGCAGTGCGTCTCAGCTGCGTCTCTTTTAGAGATTTGGGGTCTTGCCTTTTTACTGAGAGTCGCTCGTCATTCACAGCAATAACAGGCGACATTACTACAGTTTCAATGTCTAGAAATCTGGAGAATAAGTCACAGAAGGTAAAAGTAATCTTTTGACTGTATTATAGATATGCATTCCAAGTAAAAATACTACTTGAAAATCACGGGGAATTATTTTATTATTATTCAAAAATTGCAGCATTATTGTAATCCTACCATAACCTAATAATAACCTTACCCTACGTTATACTTACCCCCCCCCCCCCAGTACAGTTTCAATGTCTGTAGAATGTCAGCCATGAAAAAAGTAAAGATTTATTTTTAAATCAACACTTCCTTCTTCTTCTTTTTTTTAAGATCCCTAGTGTATTTTCTGTGGACATAATTCCTTCATTTGTCAACACTAGGCTTTTATTCTGAAATATTTAAAGGGCAGTGCTGTTGAAAATGCAGTGACTTCCAGAGCTCCATGAATGAATAAAGTACTGAGTTTTAATTATGGATTGTAACTATTATTTAATCACACACTTTTTAACCTTTTTGTGTCTAAAATGAATATAAATGCCATTTATAATGAAATTAAATTATGAAAGGTAAGCTCAATGTAGAAAGCTGACACACTGCTCGGACAGTGTGTCCCCACCGTAATACGTTAATAAATCTTTATAATATAGCCTACAGTGTTGTACTGTTGCAAAATGTCCAGTCCTTGCACATAATCACATCGACTTTTAATATATTTCATAATAAGATGCATGGATAGTATATATGCTTTATTAATACTGTGTGTCACTGTAGTTTAATTATCTCAGCGTGTGCGGGTGTTTGCCCTGGCAGACCCTCCACGGATGCATTAAAATATTAACCTGTGAGTCTGCATCTGTCAGCTGAAGAGAAAATTCCCTCCCCCTGTCCTCCATCTCCTATCTTCCTCCTCCTACCTCTTCACCTCTGTCACCACCACCCCTCCCATCAGGTGCCACCTATCACCCGCTCACTCTGCTCTCCCCTGGCCTGCTGCTCATCCAATGCTGACCCCGCTCTCTTCTTCTGACCTGCCCTTGCCCTGCTGCACCTCCTCCCCTCTCTGTGGCCGAGCCTCTTCCCTCGCTCCTGTGGCTTCCACTTCTCACACCAGCTGTTGGCCATAAATAACTGTCCGCTTTCCACAAGGAATAAGTGTTCAAAGAAATGTAATCAAATATTGATGTTTTAATTACAATGCTTGATTCTCCAATCCATATTTTTATATTAACAGTAATTGAAATAACTCTTTATTTCAGTGCCTGTATGCTCATTATTTTGGTTTCACAGTTTTCCTGTTTGGTCATAGCTTTGATCAGCCTTGTTTTCAGCCTCAGCACCAAAGCAGACAGGCAGACTAGCTGGGGATCAGAGGGGAGCATTTAACAGCTAAAGAGCCACATATTCTGCTCAGGAGTTAGTGGAGACCAAACAGAAAGTGACTATTGGATTTACATTTGCCAGGTGGCCAGAAACACGACTTCAAAAGAATGATAATGTGGCTCCGTGTCTACACGTCTCTCACCATAACAGACATAATTTGAGTAATTCAGGTTTTAAAAAACAAGCAGTGATACCGAGCAGACAAAATAGGTTTGCTCATTTTACAGAGGTTGCTGTTGAAAAGCTCGAGTTTCATTTCGTACATGTGCATTTGAACGCATATTGGGCACATTCATGTGTATCACGGTTATGTTTTCCAAGCTAACCTTACAGTTTGTAAACACTGTTGCCCATTGGCGTTTACCAAACATAATAAGTAGGTGTATTTCACTCTCACTTTTGTCATACGCAACCCACACAGTCATGGAAATGGCTGGAAAGCAAGACACAGTCAGTCCAAGAGAGACATTGTCCAGCTAGATAGCTAAGTTAGCAAGACACAGACAGTCCAAGAGAGACATTGTCCAGCTAGCTAGCTAACCTAACAAGACACAGACAGACAAACAGATTCACTGACCAGCTAGGTAGCTAAGATAGCAAGACACAACCAGACCAAGAGAGACGCACTGCTCAGCCAGCTACTTAGGTTAGCAAAACACAGACAGACCAAGAGAGGCATTGCCCAGCTAGCTAGCTAGCTAACAAGCCAGCAGCAACAGATTCACTGACCAGCTAGGTAGCTAAGATAGCAAGACACAGAGAGACCAAGAGAGGCACTGCTCAGCTAGCTAACAAAGTTAGCAAAACACAGACAGACCAAGAGATGCACTGTTCAACTAGCTAGCTATGTTAGCAAGACACAGACAGATCAAGAGAGGCACTGCTCGGCTAGCTAGCTAAGTTAGCAAGACTAGAGAGAGATGCCCTCCAAGCTAGGACAGCAATTTAACATTACTGTTGACAGCAAATTTGGAGAGGATAGTTTACCTGACTGCTTTTCCCAAAATTCACTCTCATGTTTGTTTTTTCACTCTTTTTGTGTCCAGAAAAGGACAGCTCTGATTCAGTCCTCTCATCGAAGTTGTAAACAGGGACACTGCTTTGACAGCAGGGGGAGGCAGGCTACTAATGTCATTTGTGCAGCCCTAGTTAAAAAAAATGACTCCTACCATTTTCAGTAGAGGGGTTTTCATTATGAAACAGGCTACATTTTATTAAAGCAACAAGTAATACTATGTTTGTTTTTATTGTTTTAATAAGTAATGGTGTTGGTTCAGAATAGCACATGGTTATCATTGTTTATATTTAGAATGAATATGATTATTGCTGGCACTCATGGACCCCCCCCCCCCCCTCCATGGCCATAGACCATGCCAGTATAGTATAGTACAGATGGGTACAGTATAGATGGACAGGCCTGTATGTGCTTTATTTTGATTAAAGTGTGGCATGTTATGTGACTTTAGGAGCACAGCCATGTTATAAAAAAAAAGCATTTTCTGAAAGTAGATTTATTACCATATTTTATTTCCAACTTTGCAGCCTTTAGTCCTAGGATCCAGTCCAAGAAAATTAAAGCTCAGAAGCTTACCCAACAACCTAGTTCACCACAGCATCAGTGCTAACATGACAGCACTCCAGACAGATTAAAGCAAACATCCATGTCTTGATTTAATACTTTGATATTGATAATGATGAGATTGGAATGACATGCCACAAGGTTCATCCATGGGTAACTGGTATAACCTAAAGTTCAAATCAGATGTGTTAAGCAACAGTGATGATTAACTGATCAGATCTTATGATTAGCTGCAACTCCCTGCTCCACAGTGGCTGCCTGGGGGGGAATTGTGTCACCTTACAGCTCTTGCCTTCATTCGTCTCGCTCGCTATCTCTATCTCTTTCTACCATGAGACTTTTTCTTCTTCTTCTTCTTTGGCATCCTCTGCCCTCCTCTCTCGCCGTGCCTTTCGCTCCCTGACTCACGGCCTCCTTCAGGGCCACGGGGAGAAGTGGAGTGCCCGGTCCAAGCCAACGCATAAATATTAGCTCAAGGTCACAGAGCTCACGATGGGCTATGCATAACCATGAATCCACCTCCTTCATTTCACATGTTCCCTATGACACATTACTTGCACGCTCGCTAACCACTCACCGTGTCTCACCACTGACACGGCTGACCTTGAAGGGTTAACCTCAGGCGATGAACCAGCTACAAGTCGTGCTTTAGCAGCTTAGTACTAGGGATGAATAATTAACCCTTTAACCAATAAACAACATTAAGCATTTTAACCTATTAGCACTACTGATTAAAATGTTAAAAGAAATATTGATAATTGATTAAAAAGCTGAGGAAAAACTTGTCACTTTAAGGAGAAAAGCTGATCCACCTTAAGAGAAAGCCTTCATCTATACAGGAAGTTGGCTTGGGACTTCCAGCTGAGGAGTTGCAGTTTGTAGCCTCGTAGCATTTATTCACTGACAAATAACCTGTACACACACTGTCTGCTGCGTTCACAGCTACGAACCAACCCACCCTCACGCAGCACTGTGGCTGCTACAGTAACTCTCCTGATGTTGAACTGGAGACAGTGAACACAGCACTGTGGCTCCTACAGTAACTCTCCTGATGGTGAACTGGAGACAGTGAACGCAGCACTGTGGCTGCTACAGTAACTCTCCTGATGGTGAACTGGAGACAGTGAACGCAGCACTGTGGCTGCTACAGTAACTCTCCTGATGGTGAACTGGAGACAGTGAACGCAGCACTGTGGCTGCTACAGTAACTCTCCTGATGTTGAACTGGAGACAGTGAACGCAGCACTGTGGCTCCTACAGTAACTCTCCTGATGGTGAACTGGAGACAATGAACGCAGCACTGTGGCTGCTACAGTAACTCTCCTGATGGTGAACTGGAGACAGTGAACGCAGCACTGTGGCTGCTACAGTAACTCTCCTGATGGTGAACTGGGAACTGTTGTGCTCATATACTGCAGCTGGCGCACAGCTACATGTGAGGCACAAACCTTAACGGTTAAAAATTGGTTAACGAGGGTCGGTTATCGGTTAAGAGCATTTTTCAAAATTAGCATCCCTAACAAGTACATTCTCATATTAAGTTGAAAATGGTGTAGATGTAGTCTAAGTGGTTCATATACCCTCAGAGATAAAATACTGCCATTCTCACATCCAGGAGAACAGTGCTTTATATTCAGATGCTCGCTTTGCTGATTTGTTCGACATTATCCTGAGATGAAACACGGACCATAAAGACAGAGAGGGGAGATTGGAAGTAAAGAAGAGAAAGGCAGTGCTGTGTTTCCTTTGAATTTCATCTTTAATAGACTCCACAGTCGCTCCTCTTTTCTTCCTCCTCTTTTCTCTTCGTAGCCTTATTCCCTCAGTCATCCCGTCTATTATTTTCTCTATGTGATCCTGCACCCACTCAGCACAGAGACACAGATTTGAATGTGGCCTCCACGGGGGCTCGCAATAAAATGGTATTTAACTGCGTTCTCCGTTCTGTCACTCTCTCTCCCCGTGCTCTCTTGTATTTCCCTCCATGTAAAAACGCTGCCCGTCCCCACGCTGATGCCCTGGATTCCCCGCTGCCTCTTTTCATAACCCTCTCTTTCTCTCCCCTGTCTGTGTTTCCGCTGCTCGCTTCGGGCTTCATCGGGCCGAGAGGTCAGCTCTAGAAACGCGTGTGATCTCTTGCTCCTTCCTCCTCCTCTCTTTTTTCTTAAACTGCCTCACACGCTCTTCCTCTCCGCCGGTTGTAAGCTATTAACCTTTCCTCACTTTCTACCACTCTCACTTTTTACCCCTACCCCCTCCAATCTGTGTCCACATGCCATTAACGCTGCCCGTAATGTGCCGTATATCCACTTTCTTTTTTGAACCTCTCTCCGGTTCTACCCCCTTTCTTCCACATCATCCCTTCTTCATCCTGCACAGTAATCTCACTCTCCTCTGTCTCGTTATCTCCCCCCTCTCCTCCCTCCCTCCCTCCGACACTGTAGTCACTCTCTAATTGCTGTCTCACCCCTGCTGTGCTCGGACCCGGAGGCTAAATGATTTCTACTGGGAGTGGAAGAGTGGAAGCTCATGGAAACACAGAGCTGCTTGCAAGGAGACATTTTTTTTTTAAATTTCATCATTATTGATGAGTTCCTTGTCAGGAGGTGTGTGTTTACAGTTAGGGCCAGACCTCCTATTGGCACTATCACACACTTTTCTTATTTTTACATTTTTTTGTCTACATGACTCCCTCCTCTCTGCTTCAGTTTCATAAAGGACCCTTTTATCTGAGTAGTGTTATTCATGACTTTGAAGCAGAGCTTTCTGTATTTTGTGATGTGTTTGTGTCATAAATATGAGTTAAGAATCTACAAGTACTTGTGTGTTTATCTCAGCCTCCAATCAGGTCAGAATTAAGCACATGCACACAGCAGCAGTGAAGTATTAAGTAAAAGTAGCAAAACCACAGTGTGAACATACTTAGTATGTAATACGTAAAGGTACTGTGCTCAAAGTAAGTACCTCAAGTGAGAGTACAAAAGGTATTATCTGTATCGTGTACTCAAAGGTGCAACATTATCAGGCAATATTCAGTCAGATGACGCAAAAGGTACAAGACAATTTCTCTATGCGCCGCTAAACTGGCTTCACCAGAGTTGAGAGTCATGTCTCTAAAGCCGTTAGCCCTAAAGTTCTGTATAAAAGGTATGAACGCAAATTGGGGGCATTGTTGCTCCGCCGCTAAGCCGGCAGCACCACCTTTGTAAAAGGGACAGCTGGCATGGCATGACCAGTATATAAGAGGGTGGGTGCTACGCTTCCGCGATGCAACCACCGTAAGAACGCAGTGCAGAGCGATAGCCGTAAGCTAACCAGCGGTCACGTTCACATTCATGCATTAAAAGCTCACGCGGCCGGCTCGGCTGTGTCAAAAAAGCACGAAGACACACTGATTATAACACATACAGAGAGACTTCCTTCTCTGCTCAGGTAGACATTACATCTCTATATCTTCACATAGAAAATAGCTGTTTGATGCTTTATTAATGCTCTGGACATCAAATTTAGCACATTTAATAATAAAAGTCCCAGAGTTTCATATGAAATTAAACATTCATTGATGACTGGAGGTAGGAAACAAGCATTGAGCAATGCAAAAATGATACAACTTTTATCACACAGTTAATAATCATGTGTGAAATCTGTATAGTACATGCAAAATTACCCATTTAAGAGTACTTTATTATACATGGTATTATCGGATTATTATTACAAATGCATCCACCTGTCAGAGGCTAAAGTTTTAGCTGATTTAACCACTTGAGTGTGGAAGCCTTGCCGACAACTCATTATGTTGATCATGCATATAAAAAAAAAAAAAATCTGCAAAACTAGTAGAAGTAGCTGAGATATAGATGTGAAATAAAGAGAACAAGATTCCCCGCTTAAATTTAACATTAAATATAAATCATTAAGTAAAAGCACTTCACCTTAAAACTGCATGTAAGTGAATGTACTTGTTACTTTTACCACACTGGCTTGTGGCTAATAAGGGCTTTGCTAGAGTGAGCATCAAAGAAAAACATAATGCGCATGCACACGTATGCAGTCTCAAACACCAGCACTTAACTTCCTGTGACAGCCTCTTTCTCGCCCCTTGCATCGCGCCACCAACTTCCCACGAGCGCTTTATTTTGCAATATCACGGGCACGCACGTTGCACCCGGAGGCGCTGCACAGAGGCGCAGGAGAACGGTCAATAACTGTGTCATTTATATATCTTTAGATGCCTTCGGGCTGGAGGAATCTTTTAACTGCATTTTGCAGAGCAATTTTCAGCTGTGACTGTTAATGAATGATTCAACATAATACGAGAGCTAAGTATCATTACCTTGGGGAAATCGTTGGTATTGTTTGGTGTGCCAGAATCTGATTTAATTACTGATTCGCAGTGATGTCTGCATGTTTGATGTTCATACTGTGCTGCAGTGTGAGTGTCATATGTGGCAAAGACAATCATGTTAATTGTGTAACACAGGCATATTTCACTAACTATGAATTATGTATATGCATGCTGATGTTAATGATATGCTAATGATGATGATAGCCTCGGTCCATTTGCCGTTGCGCTGGTGAATTACATATGCGCGTTCGCCGACATGCCAGGTAGCACATGCACTTTAGATGTTATAAAGGTGAAACAGGGCAAGATGGAGATGTTGGAATTTCTTCCCAGAGAGGAAGAAACCATTATATTATGTCCCGTCTCCCCACACGAGGTGTTAGGGAGTTTGCATTTCAAGAGGAGAGGAAGAGAGGAAGAAAAGCTAATCAGAAAGTGCTATTTTTTTTTCTTAATCCCAGCTCTGCTGAGGCGCCTTTTCTCCTCAAGAAAAATCTGTGTTTCTTTCGCACTGCCTCTGCAATCACTTGAAACCCCATTACAGACCATGTGACAGCATCAATTAAATTCACAATTATCATGGGGCAGAAACACTCCAGCGTGAGAAAATATAGTAACATGGCATCGTCTGCGTGTGTGCACGAATATGTGCATGTTTGTGTGTAGGTCTGTGTGTGTGAGAAAGAGAGATGTGTTTTTCTTGCCCTTTTTGGCAACCTGAACAACTCCCCAAAAAGACGATACTACACTAAATAAAAACTTAGCTCTGTGATGGCATTAGGAGATTTCAAGGGCCACTCCAACATAAGCGAACGGACAGCTGGTGACTCATTGGCTGCTTCTTTTAGATTCAATACCAGCTGTTTTTTATAACTTCTAACAAAAGTGCTTATAAATATCCATGCAAAATTACTGGGTGTTGTCACTGCGTCCACAAAGTTGGCCCCTAATTCATTATCACTTTAGCAGCAGAGCCTTTGTCTCACATTGACATCACAGATTAGAGTCTTGGCTCTTGTTTCCAGCTTTAGTAGAGATTTATCCAGACCGAACTGTCTCAGATCACTGAAAAAAAATCACAACATGAATCAGTGTTTGGGGGTGGATTTTTTAGTCCACAATTAAATACAGAATCACACCTTCAGATGTGCGTGGTTTGTGTATCTGAGTGTGTGCACGCAGTGTATAGCCAACTGAAGGAGAGACACGTGTTGTGAGTCACAAGCGAGAGTGTTTGTCGCTGATTCAGCCTGGATTTGGACTGTGTTGGATCTGGCAGGTGGAGCTTTACAGTCAATTTCTTCACTCCATCACGGTTGTCTCAGTTAAAGCTCAATCAGGTCCCTGAGAGGGGAAAAAAAAACAAGGCAGCGTGTCCGCATTGATCCCTCTACCTATAGCGCCGGCCTGCGCTGGAGCAGAGCGGGAGATTAAAAATTCATAAGCGTATTATGATCTATAAGAGCATTATGCATGTGTGCCGTCACTGTCTAATACAGTAGGGTACTAATCATGCACATCTCTGGCCCGGCACACACACAAACAGTCACAATAGCGTTCTGGGCGTACTCCAAGTGTCAGCGCTATCTCACGGGCATGTGTGTTGCCTGGCGGTGTTCCCTCCTTGAGTGCCATACAATGTGCTGGCATAAATACCTGCTTGACACAGCAGATTGGCACTAATGGCTTCACACACGGTGCCATCTGTAAGCTGGACCGTTAGCTCGAGCATCTTCTCCACGGCCACTAACAGTGCTTCATAATATTCGGCTCAGACCGTCATCAGCCATAGTGTAAAGGCAAAAACAGCAAAATTAAATGTTGGCTAATCTCTGTGCACGAGGGCTGCAGGGCCCCTGTCCATCTGTGTGCACCTGGATATTAACATCTTAAAAACACAGAGCGGTTTGGGCCTTTTTGTCTATATCGAGTCCGAGGCGCCTCCCGCTGAGCCGGAGCGCTTAACCACCAGTGCGACTTCGAGCACTCGCACACATGCACGCGCCAGCTTCCAACTCTGTGGCTTCCAGCAGCCTGCAGCAGTCACACAGGGATCATTACTATTCATTTGCTCAGCAAACTGGCCACACAGGCTTGTAAATTAGCTCATCTAGCACAGCTGGGTACTGAGACAGTTGGTGCATGCTGAGGACCGAGAGCACAGCCATTTACAGAGCGGGGCTCCGAGACACCTTCTGTCCGGTCCACGTGACCTCCTGCACGCTCATCAGCTCGCCCATTCAAAGGGAGGAGGGAGCGTGGCACTGGGCGCTGGGACCCAGTCGATGATTCTAATAAATTACGGAGCAGAGCGATAGGACTGCGCCCCTGTGTGTATTGTGCCAAGGGTGAATGCGATGATAAATCCTGTCAAACCAAGAGTAAATCAGTCTGAATGGAATAGCATTAGCGGGACCTTGCAGACCTCTGACCATGAGGGAGGAGAGCTGACAGGTTTGACCTACAGGGAAATGAGGGAACACTCAGACTACTCTTGCTTTCTGCCTAGGGGTGAGGATCAATGTTGGAAGGGAAAAGTAAAGCTATTAATTCTCTTGGATATGTCAATTTCCATTGGTGGGTGCAGATTGGTTGTGATCATGACCAGCCCCTTGGGCACACAGGGTTCTGGGGGCTTTGTTGCGCCTCAGTAAACCATTGATTCATTGAAGTTTTTACCACTACCTGGAAGGTACCAGATCGCTCTGGAGCAATGTAAATCAATTCCAATTGTGGGTTTATAACAATGTACAAAAAAAAAAAGGGAGCGTGACCGTGAGGTTAAATCATGCTATGCTCTTTTTGTGTAAGATATGTACCTGAGAGAAGGACCTGACATTAACTAAGCCATGTAAGTGACTTGTAACAGTGTCTAAAATATTCATTAAATAGTTCACAGCCCTTGTGAATGATGAATGAAGTTTTTCTTTTTTCTTCTTACCCGTCCGATGAGCACAGGTTCAGGCCCGGCATATTCTTCAATCACAAAGAACTGGTTCCAGATCCAGCTCCTCCTGCTGCGAGAGCGCGACCCCCTCCTTTCCATGCGGTCACGCACCTCCTCTTCCACCTCCGATTCCTCTGCCTCCTCAAACACGAGGCCCTTCCCGTTCTCTGGATCGACAGCTTGCGTGCCGGCATCTTTTGTGTCGCGGCTCCATTCGAGGGCTGGGTGGAGCCTCAGGACATGACTGCTGTTGACAAGTTGGTTGTCTTCATCTGCGGGGTACTGAGCTGTGCTGAGTACTGTTTGAGCAGTGTGAGCTGACTCTGTTAATGGGTCTCTGTGGGGATCTGCAGCTCTGTTCCCCGGTCGTACTCCCAGGGGTTGCATTGTCAGCACAGACAGCGGAGAGTCATTTGTTTCAGAGGGAACATACAGTGGGAGATGTTTTGTCGATGTAAATGGCGGCTCTGTTTGGCTGATTATTACTCCTTTCTCTTGGCTGAGACTGACCTCGCTGCGAGGCGTTGACATCAAACGTACAAGGTGTTTGCTCTTGCTATCACCGTTATCTGAACCTTGCGTTCCCAAGCTGCCCTGCCCTTTACTTAAAGCCGGGTTGACTTCGCTTAGTGGATTAATACGAGCGCTGACTCCCTGGTCTCGATTAAGATCCGCTGTGGTGACTAGGCTTAAATAGGGACGTGCAGTCTGATTATCAAATCCAGTGTGGAGCTGAGTGACAGCCATATCTTGTCTTGGCGCTTTCTGAGCCTCTAACTGTCTGTGATTAACGTCAATCAAATCTCTCTTCCTGCTCCGGCTGCCCTTGCTCGGAAAGCTCAGGCTGGGAACGCTCTGCATTTGGGAATTGACGATCCTAACTAGATTCTCTTTCGACAGCAGCTTCAGGACCCCATAGCTGCCGGTGAGGTTCAGCTTTCGGTTTGAATCTATGCTGAATCCTTTCCCTGGTACACCTGTAGTATGGATACTCAGATCAGGTCTGCTCCTGGTTCTGGAGCCTGATTTAAACCTGGTTTTATTGGTGTGTAGATCTGGCTTATGATGGATCATGAATGCCTTCCCTGTTTTGGTAGAAGTTTCAGCATTCTTGGTGTTGTTCTTGACTTTCTTCACTTCCTGGTTTAGCTCCTTTTTGTTAGCTAATATGTGCAAAGTCGCTTCTTTTTTATTGACAGAGTCGACCTCACGCTTGGGCTTGAAAGTTTGCCTCTCCTTGTTAGCAAATGATGGCGCGGCACGATTCTGTAATATTTTGGAATGAGTGAAAGATCCAGTGTCACCCGCCTGCTCGTGACTAATAACGTTTCTAAGAGTCACCACGGACATTGCGTTTGCATCCACGCTTGCGTCCCATTGGTCCGTGGCTCTGCCCTCCCCTAGCTTCAGCATGTGTGACGTGCCCACTCCTCTCCTCCGAACGATCTTACTGGCCAAGGCGCCTCCTGTGAACCCCTCCCACAGGCACAGGGAGACCAATAGGAGCAGATTTCTTGTAATCATCTTGTCTTTTGGCGAGACGTCCTAATTTGAGCAACGTTTGCTGTGAGGCAGGCCTTGTTTTCCGGTTGTCTTCATTCTCTCCTCTGTTTTCCCTCTTTTCATGCCCCTCCTCTTCACTCTCTTGCTCCGTGCCCTTCACACTGAGCTGGAGGGCAGGTGTCACTCAATCGTTCTCCTTTTTTTGTTTTGTTTTTTTCCACACTGCCTAATATCTTCCTCTATCTCACAAAGCCTCGCTCTGCTGTTTTTTTCACCACTCCTCTTGCGAGGCGTCTCACTCAGTCTCCCACGGAGGGTTGGACACCCTGAGAATAAAGATAAAGATAATTAAGTTAAAACTTTAATCATTGCACTGCATTAATTAAAAGTGAAGCAGCGTAGACAGGTAGGAGACAAGCAGGCAGGACAACCTTTTTAACAGAGCAGCAATCACATTTTCACAAGCACGGAGGGCTTTGCAGGCCCAAAACGCATATCCATTTATACCTCCATAATGACCCAAGTGTTTTTTTTCTCACATCTCTTAGATAGACGGAGACAAAGCTATCATCTCACTATTCTACATGGGAAAAAAGATAGGATAACACAGTTAGAAAATGCTCTGAGCAGCTATTAATGGGAACAACTGTCAAGGATTTTTGGACTGCAGTGCAAAAAAGGGACCGGCGAGCTTCATATCACTTTGATGCCTGATTAATTAGCTGGATTAATATTGTGCTTTGATCAGTCAGTTAGAATCCCAATACAAGCATGCGAGATGCAGATGCACTTTGTTGTATGCGGCGCCTTGAGCGATGTAAAAGGTTCCTCGGCTCTCACGCATCTGACTCACGCTCTCAGCGTGCCTCTTATGCACTCGAGCCTCAAATGGAAATCCTACGCCAAATCAAAATGTCAGATATCAATCAGTGTGCTTGTTTCCAGATAAGAGCAGGCACACTTCAGTAGTATTTCAGTAACATCAGCCTACGCGTCTGACAAATAATGTCAATCATGTGGCTATTTGCCAGATTGCATTAACATAAAAAACTGTTTATTATTACCATGTAAAGAAAAAGACAGGCACATGCAATTAAAAAAATAATTTAAAGAGGCACTCCAGCAATTTGGCATTGCACTTCCATAACGATGGAGGACTCACAAGACAGATTTTTTTAAAAAGAAAGGTCAAAATGGAAGCAGCAGAGGCTGATATACCTTTTAGTCCCTGGAATGGGTCAAGCTACAAAAATATAGGATCCCACATTTCCCATAATGCAACTCTATAGCATTTAGCCTGCATTAATTTCACACCAAATCTGGCAGAACGATGAAAACGGTGGGTCTCCTATTCATTTTTAATGAGGGAACAAACAACGTTAATCACTGCACAGTCAAACAATCATCAGTGACACGCCACACCGCCAAAACCTCTTTCAAACTCCATATCCCATGTTTGTAATATGGCTTTCTGTTAACAAGACTCATCAAAAGTATATGACAGTGTGTGGTCTGTCTGTGAATTTGTGACGAAATTGTTAAACAAATAGTTAGTGGTCATGTCTATAATGTTAAATCCAGCACTACATGTCCAACAGGTCCGACGAGGACACTACAGGACGTGCTGCTCCACTCAACTGGCCGTTCAAGTGGTGACATACCCGATCGTGAAACCCGGTGGCTGGTTTCAGGGCATTTTAAACAGGAAACAACATGGCGGCCTGCTCAAACTTTCTGTTATTCCGTCTAAACAATCCACGCTGGACCTGTTTTCCATAGGAAATGAATGGATGCATTGAGACAGCCTCCGTCACTTGATCTCGTGAGTGGAACCCCTGAAAATGTAAACAGAAGACTATTCCCCGCCTTTTCATTTTGAAAGAACAGCGGCCAATAAGGAAAATTCCATCATCTTCCTTCATCACTTGCTCAGTCACTCAGTGAGAAACTTTTGCGGTCCAGCCCAAAAATTTGGAGCGTTAAGCCCAAGAAGTGAGGGCAGCTGTGGCTCAGAGGTAGAACAGGTCACCCACCCATGGGAAGGTGGGAGGTTCGATGTCCAATCCTCTGGTCACGTGTTGAAGTGTCCTTGAGCACATCTGGGTGTGCGTGCGGCCCGGCGGCTCTGATGGCTATCTGGGTGTTGCCTCCTTGGTGCTCTCATGTCCTGGGATGGGGTCGTGCACTTGACCAGTTTGCCCAGGTTTAGTCACGACAGCTGCTCTGGGCTTCGGTGTCAATAACACATGCATGATTGGGTTCAGGGCCTGCCAGCACCTGCCGAGTCCCATTGTTGAGAACTAATGGGACCCGCAAAAAATGTGCTAGATCATTCTTCGAACTTTACACTGGACTCATGGACTTCATGCACTTTATCACTCTTGATCTCTGATGGTTTAACTTTCTCCCTTCCATTGCTTCTTATAGGTTACTGGTTGGTGGGTATAAATCAGCACCTCACATTCATAGCATGTACCCTTCCCAACCCATCTTATCTCCCCTTATCTATCCCACATTTTCCCTTCATCTCACTGAAGTATAGCACTTCCCTCTATGGCTTGTAATAGGAAAAACCAATAAAGGTTAGTTACCAGGAGGGCCGGTGATGGTCACACACGCACTAAAATATTAAGATACCTTTGTGCAATACTAAAATAAGCACAGGTCCCATAAAAAGTTGTTACCTCCTTTTGTGGTATTCATCAATGGGAGTCAGTGCTGACAGGTGGGAAAAAAAAAAAAAATGAAGTGTCCTTGAGCAAGATACTTAAACCCAAATTACTCACAAAGGCTGATTAATGATTAGATCCTGATGCCCAGGTTGCATGGCAGCCTCTGCCATCAGTGTATGAATGCTTATGAATGGGTGAATGCAGACATGCAGCGTAAAGCGCTTTGAGTGGTCGGACTAGAAAAACGCTATATACGGCTATTTGCCACCCATTTACCATTTAATGACATCATCAGGGTTATTTTCTCAGACTTCAGAAAGTTTGATTCAACGCCGCAGAAGACATAATTGAAAGTTTAGCAGAAGTTCGGTCAGGAAACCTCTCTGTCTCTCTCACAGGCGTTCACCCTTAGTTAACCAACCAGATTCTGCCACAATCCCCCTGAGCCAATCATATCGTTGCTGTCAAATTTTAAAACGGTTCTCCTCTCTGCTGCTGTCAGTTGTCACTGCAGTATGAACCGATACGACCCGTCTCCACCATCACTTCCAGTCTTCATCATAAATCAAATCCTGCTCCTCATCCATTCATTGGACCTTCGGCAATGGAATCTAAATACTTTTCACAATTCATCTTATCATTCACAAGGTAATAAATTATTGTTAATTTGAAATAGTCTCTCCTGATTGACTTGTTTGAATAATAAATAGTATTCTTCATGATTAGCAGGCTGACCTTCATGTGTAAAATTGATGAGTGTCTTGTTAACTTTCATTTTCCCGTAGACAAAACTAGCAAAGCCTGTAAAACTGTATTTAACGTTGATATATTTGGTGAAACTTTGTGTGTTATGGGTTAAGCAGTTCCAGTTTCATCGTGTCCTGTGCAGCACGGTGTGGTTCGTCAGAGTGTGTGACACTTGCTCCGCTGTGGCGCCGACAGACCCTGTCAGCACATTCGCTGGGGCATGACTGAAGTTGGGACGTTCCTCCTGGAATACGTTTCACCCTATTCCTCTCTCTCATCTTCTCCTCAACGTCCTCGGCCTCCTCTATCCCAGTCTCTCTTCCACTAAGTAAAAGCCTTTTGATGAACAGTAAAGAAAAAAAAAAAAGATTAGCCATCCCCCTCCTCCGCGTTCTCTTTTCCCACCTCTCCCACTCACCACCTGTCTCATCCTCGGCCTATCTATCTCCCTAAATCTCCCTCTGTCCCCTCTCTTTAACTGGCTATTGTTTTAGTATCCTGTCCTCTAACCGTCGCTCGCTCCTATCCTCTTTTCCTCTCTCATCTGTGTCAATCACAGGCCTGTCACCGCGTCCCTCACCCTCTGTGCTCTCCGAGGCTTCGATCAATCAGCCAATCTCCTTCCTCGGCCTTGCCACATTGGGAGTGACAGGTGTCTCGCTGGCTACCATCTTGACAACAATGCCGTAATTGTGTGGAGAAATCTAATCATCAGATCATAAAATGGGATACATCCGGTAGTTACATAAAAAGAGTTGCAACATGCTGGGCAGAAATGCACAGAATAAGTTCAATATAAACATCACCGAGGCCATTACGGCGGATGCGAGGCTGGGTTTGGCTGTGTGTTATCTCGAACGTACAGCATGAGGAGACGATCGGGGTGAATTCAATGACAGAGCTCCTCTCTCTCCCAGAGGAACTTATCAGCTGGGAGTTTGATGGCCAGGCAATCATTGCCACAGGCACCTTGTTAACAAGCCTGGGGCAGGTGGCGGGATGCAGGGCAGAATATCAACATGGCACTGTCGGCCAGCTGAGCACAAACTCAAAACGTTTCCGCACGGGACGTTTTGTCAATGCAAGGTTTTCTCTGAAGCGTCAAAGCAGGAAGGGGGGGGCGCTTTTTGTTCTCGGATCCTTTTTATCTTTTACACCATTTTCAAGGACAAAATTCCACTCGGAGCAGATTTGAGGCATTTCTGTAACGTATTGATCCGTGGCTCAGCCCTTCACATTGTGCCAGGCACCTTTGGGCAGAGCTATTGTTATGCCATTACCCTGGGTGCATCAGCCTGTACAGCAGTAAGCGAAGATAATTGGGCGCTCTGTTTTGAAGCGCAAGGGAGCTCATATTTCCTCATTAGAGTTTTATATAATGTAACACGGCAAAAAATGTTGTTTTCATGTTCGTGGAACCAGCGAGCATCAGGACGGGGATTTCACCTGTAGCCTTTCTATACGGTGCCACGATTTCTAGTAGAGTAAATACTGTAGAGATGATGGGGTGATACAGAGTTGGTATCTCCAGGGAGCTCTCCCCTCCTAATTAGAGCTTTAGAAAGTGTATGGCTGCGGTATATTCCCAAAGAGTTTTAAACCATGTGGATCCAGCTATTTTTTACAAGTTCTTGACACCTACAGCAAGTTTCTTAGTGGCCTGATTAATTACGGCTGTAAATATCTGAATGAATTCGCAGATACTGGTCCCACTGGTTTCCCCTTAAATTCAAATGGTCTTCTCAATCATTAGTATTGGAGGCAAATCCTCGCCATCGATCGTGAGCTGTCGCCAACTTAAAGCAGCAGAGGGTAGAAATGGATCAAATATGATTTAAGTTATTTTTGTAAAACGGTCACTATATCCTGACAGTAGTACACGAGTACTGAAAAAAATCATGCTCCTCTGTGACCTGTGCTCCTGATGGCATTTGCAAGATTTAACAGACCGGAGAAAAACAACAACGGTCAGCAGCACGGTCAAACTAGGCAACTTCCCCCATACTGGTCCCATTCCCCCTTAACTCAAATGGTCTTGTCAGTCGTTGGTATTGGAGGCAGATCCTCGCCATCGATTGCGAGCTGTCACCAACTAAGCGGGACTGAACATTTTTAATTACGATTCGCCACCTTGCCTGACTGTCAGTCTTCTTTTTCTCTCGGTAACCCTTCTGTTGAACCGGCACATGGCGGCAGCACACCCACGCTGCGCACCCTGTCCTCAACAATGAACACAAAGTGTGACTTCAAGCCCTATTGACAAAACATTCTCCAGAGAAAAACGCATTTATTTATGCTTTAAAAAAAAAAAAAAAAAAAAAAAAGCCTGGACAAAGCCACATTCATCCACCCTCATGAGACATGTACAAAAACTTGAATACTCCTCACATTCCAGAGGATGCACAGAAATCCTCATCTCACCCCTTATATCTAAAGAAAGCTCCGGGGGCTGCCTCTCTGGACGCAGTGAAGTCAAAGAAGAAAGGGAGCGCTCTCTCACACTAGGAGGGAGGAGAAAAAGCAGCCACCCCTGAAAGAATTATGCATAGAGCAACAAAGGTGAGCTCGAGATGGCGAAGGAGGAAGTGCATGGGAATGCTTGTGGGTGTGGGAGGTGAACTGGGGTGGCGCCAGCAGGAGGAGGAGGAGGGGAGGGGTCCTCCTTGGAAGACCGAGCAGGTAATTTTAAGTGCAAAGAGCCATAAAGCAGCTCCGTCCTCGCCTTGAACCTTGGCGGATAAAAGCCGACCTGTCAGAGTGTGAGAAGGTGAAAAAAGCAGCAAGGGCTTTCGTCTGTTAATATATGAGAGCGCGGTCTTCGCCTCTGTCCCCGGCCTTGCCTCTGTCTCAGCCTTACTGATATACTGACAGCAGGTCTAACCTCCCTTGGGAGAGCCGGCGACGTAGCGCCAGCCTATATGGACGTTTGATAATCCCTCAGAGGTTTGTGAGGGACAAGTGGAGCTATAACAGCAGGTAAACAATGTGACAGCGCCAGTTTTACAGTTAAAAAAAAAAAAAGAAAAAACAGTGGCATGAATTTATAGTTTTTGCATGGCGTAAGAGCTGTGAAATTCAGCCCGCTTATGGGTGGCTGTTTGCCTATTGGTGAGATTAAGACTAAAACGACTCAGTGTAACAGAGCTGCGACAGGGGGCTTTGGATTTGCTTGGCTCTCAGCTAGATCAATGGGGTTACATTAAATGGTAAGAGTCAGAGGCTTGTAGAGGATCCGGCAAGAACACTGCAGCATGTGCAACGAAAAGAGCAAACATGAGAGATGAGAGAGTTCAGTCTTGTTAAAACCATTTTTTACAACAAGATACAGGACTGGGCTGTTCCAGCTATGTGTACATTCATCCAAGTTCATACTAATCACAAAGCTGATGTTACATTAAGGCGGGCTGCACCATTAATTTTAGCTAGCTAGTTAAAGGTATTCATTAACAGTCATTTGTAGCAGAAAAAAAAGTACTCAGGGAGATAAAATTACAAAGAGTACTTGTCTGTGGCTATCTTGTACATGGGAAGGAAACTTTAATATGTCCACCTCAGCCAACTACAACAAAAATTCACTCGCACATTAAAGGGACAGTGTGTCGGATTTGGTGCCATCTAGCAGTGTTGTTGCAGATTGCAACCGACTGAGTACCCATCCACTCACTCTTCCCTCTACAAGACTGTGGTAACGTGAGCCACCAAGTACAAACCGTGGTAATTCATCTCAGTCAGAGGCCATAATTATCATAATAACACTATTTTAGAAGCTACAGAAGTCAGAGCGGCTGGCTGTACCGCGGTTTTGCACTCTGTGGCTCATGTTACCACAGTTTCACAAGCATGCCGGAGGTTAAACACACCAGAGGCTCTCGCTAGAGCCGGTGTTTGGTTTGTCTGTTGTGGGCTACTGTAGAAACATGGCAGAGCAACATGGCGGACTCTGTGAAGTGGACCCACTCCCTATGTAGATATGAAGGGCTCATTCTAAGCTAACAAAAACACAATTTTCTGTTTCAGGTAATTGATTATACACTAATCAAATGAATATTGCATTCCATTTCGGTTAATTGAATAAAATGCGAGACACTGTACCTTTAAGACTTAGATTAGTGTAGCTGTGGGAAATATCTGGTTATGCTCTCAAGCTGATATTATTTAGTCATTTAGCAAAATTTTACAGCGGTTTTGTAACTGTACCAACATTTTTGACTTTTTCGAAGAGCTATTGCAACTGGCTCCAGCTCTGCTGTGTACTCCAAGCTCCTCGGCTGCTGTTTTATCTCAGGCTACAGTATATAAACTGTGAGAGGTGCCATAAAGATCAAATAAATCTTGACAGGAGACAGTCCGGAGAATCACAATGCCAGGAGACGTGCCAGCAGGTCACGACAGGGACAACATTTGTTGCCCATATCTTACTGCCTTGGCGTGGGTTCAAGAAGTCCTCAGTCTGATCTGTCTGGTCGTAAGTTAAAGTGCTGGTTAAGAGAGTGTGGATATACCAACAGTGACAGCACTGACCCACTGAGCGCCTGGGATTTACTGCTAAATTCTGCACGTCATTCAGGCCTTTTAAAGTTATAAATCATGCATAAGTAGCAGTACACACAACTACTTAATTTTACCATAAATTGTCTCTTTACTAACTACTGTAGCATGGCAACAGTAAAGCAGTAAGAACCTCTGCAGGTGGAGCAGGAGGGTAGTGAACCTCATAAAAGTGAGGTGAATGTCAGCACTGTTTTGCCTTTTTCTCACATAGGATGTTGTTTTATTAATATTGCTCTAAGGGATGCAGCAATCCAACACTTTCTCTCCTGGTACTGAAACCTCAACTTGGAGTATCTGAAGGTAGGATCGGATACCAGTCTTCTCTTTTCCCAACCCTGTCTCCTAGAAATACGTTATATATTGCTAAACTGTTTTCTCAATTATGTTGGGCTGACATTTTTTTGGGGGGCAAATGCACTACCACATTTAGTCTGACACCAGTCCTGAGTCCTGTCTGAGGTTAGGTTGGACAACAAAAGCAGTTAAAGTCTACTTTAAGTTTAGGGAAAGAGCTTGGTTAATTATTAAGTTGTGTGTCTGATTCAAGTCCCTGCTTAATTTTTCTGTATTAAACCTAGATCACAGTATTTCTCTAACCTTAACCAATGCTGTGAGTGCCTAAACACAACCATAATGAAGTTTAAATGTGCTAACTACAAGACTGGGAGCTTTCCCATTGCTTCTCAGTGGCTCTCAACATGGCAACGGTGAGCCAGCAGCTTGCAGCTAATGCTGCTAACAGTTCAAACTACAGCAAATGTACTGACAGTGCTAATAGTGTTAGTGAAGCAAAGGGTGGGTACCACATTTCTGCCACGAAGCTGTCGGTCGGGACGACATTATCAGCTGTAACCGGCGTATGAGCGCAGTGTGAGCTGCCCAGTGGGGCCACTCGGCCAGCCCGGCTATGTCAACGAAGTGAGGAGAAACTCTGATTAAAACACACAGAAGGAGAGAGACTTCATTCTCTGCTCAGGTAGACTTTACTCCTCTATATCTTTACATAGCAAATTGTTGCTTGCTGCTATATTAATGCTCTGAATATTGAATTGAGCACCTTTAACAGCGCTGAGCGTATTTGCTGTTGTACATAAATGTCATTTCTATGACGACAGTGTTGCAAATTTGAAATGTGTGTACCTCGCTGCATGGAACTTATGTGGATGTTTTATAAGGCAACATAAGGGCGGGGATTTCTGTGCTGTATTTTATGTGTATTGGTCATGTTATGGCCAATATCTGATTAGCTGACAAGGCCTGTATTTGGGCTGATACCGATCCCCAGTTCCTCCCCCTACGCCAATGGAGTCAACTGTTTTAACTCCAGTCATGAATATAAAAAAGGTTTAAACCAATCTTAACAACAATGATGGGCAACAATTTGATCAAGAGGAACAAACAAATGAACAAAATCCACAAACACCACACACTATAAAACGTAGGAATGACAAATGCCATTAAAAGTAATAAGGGAAAGATGCTTGGCTTCAGTGTAGATACAGTATTTCAGATAGAACAGTAAAGTTGATTTAATCTCAAATGTAGTCTGGCTCATTTTTATGACTTATGAACACCAGTGTATCCTTGTATCCTTTATTCAAAAAAAAAAAAAGAAAAGATGATGTTCTCTTCATGGTGGATGATCCTGCTTCTGAATGCATCATAGGGCCACTGAAAATGATTAGTATGTTACTGAACTACAACTACATCTCTCCACCTTGAGGCCCCGATGCCGTTTCTCTGCCGAGAAGTTGTCAGAGCCGATCGGCTTCAGTGGTCTTCATGCACAAAGGTCAGCGGATGTTTCTTGTATCAGGCAGCTCATCTGGTCTGAGCCAGTGTCTTTCTAGGTAGGTGCTCAGCCTGCGTTTTCTGAATGGTGAGTCATCAGCTGCCAAAGCAGTTACCAAAATTACACCTGATGCCTATCAAGCCTGTCTCTCGTCTGCTTCTGCCCGACTGCATGTGCAACATCAAAAAGCTATCTGATCCTTTCAACACAGTGGCTGACATTTCAGCAAAAAGTCCTTGGGAATTGTGGATGGACTTGCTTTCCCCAAAGCTGTGTGTGTGTGTGTGTGTGTATAGCATGTATATCAAGATGTATTCAAAAGAGAGTGAAAAGACAGATTGTAAGAAAATCACGTACTGAAAGGGCCTTCTGGCATGTGCTCAGAGTACGCTCACCTGTCATTGCCGAAAGCCACAAAGCATCATAGATCAGGTTAATAAAGTCAGTCCTTTATTGGGAAGAGAAGCACTTTCCTGCCATGCACTTGAAGAGGTTTTGTCTTGGGTTGAATTCATAACACACACACACACACCTCTGCCGTTTACCTTTCAAGGGTGTTCCTTTCAAGAAGCACTAAGGCTGGACAAGAGGCTGGTGGAGAGGACACGGGGAGGTGAGTGAGGGTCGTTTCAGAGCTGAATAAACACAACACGGCCAAGGTTGCCGGTGATAATATGTGATGAATTGCCGGGGAGGATATGGCACATTGTAGGATGGCACCAAGGCTGTTGGCCAAGAGGGAGAGTGAATGATGACAGTCAATATTCTGCTTTAATCGGCCCGACTCGCTCTTCAATTTACATTGAAGGATCTTTTTCATGTTTATCTCCCATCCAGGCAGGCGGCGAGTGAAGAGAGGCGAGATTGAGCTTTTAATGGGCGTCTGATAGAGTCAATAAGCCTCTGCTGAGTGCTGAAAACTTTCTCTGAATGTGTTCTCCACAGGTGTTCAGGGTTTCGGGTAATCTGCTACGATTCCCCGGTGAGGTTCATTGCAAAAACAGGTGTGTGATAATTTGATGGTGAAAGGGTGTTTGTTCAGTTTGTAGTAGCATCAGAGAGATGAGCTAAATGCAAACATCAGCATGGCAACAACAACTCAGTGAACATAATAGCATGCTGATGTTTTTGCAGGTAGAATGTTTTTGACCTGATGATGGTGCAAGATTAAAGCTCAGTTGAGATATTACAGTTCATCCTGTGAGGAACATGGATGTTTGTACCGACTTCTAGGGCAATCCATCTGATAGGGCTTTTACACTGAACTAAAACTGTAAACCTGGTGTTCGTATCATAGTTAAAGTCGGGAGACCGCCACATTCATTAGGATAAATCTTCTGGGAACTACAAATTATACAAACTTGTTGGTTAGAGCTGTGCAACTAATCGATTATAGCTTCCAACGATAATAAACTTAAAACCATTACTGTACCGAGCGCCATTTTGCAATGACACTCTGGTTTTGTATTGTGTAATAAATCCAGCTCACCCCTTTTAGTTACAGTGGAAATAATATTGGGTGGGTCAGGGATGGACGCTCGGTGTGGGAGTATCCCCTCGTGGGAACTCCCCCTGCGTGGCTGGCCTTCGTTGGCCATATTTCACCATGGGTGGTGCACAGCAACCAGTTCTAGGTCGGCTTGGAAAGCCTTTACAGCAACCCTCAGCTAGACCTCACCACTGAATGCTTGCTGTGCCTTCTCTCCCTGCAAAGAGGGATGGAGCTTGGACTGTCCTCCCACAACCCACATGACCCGACTTGAAACATGGACCCCGACTTGTCAATAGAACCAATGTGTCCATGCTTTATTAGAGCAAGTTCTTCATAAATCTAGCCTCTTAATTTTGCTCTCAAAGTGCTTCAGATTGATGCATTTAACTTTAAAATGTACAACTTTTTCTTTCTAAATGCAAGATGTTTCCAAAGTCAATGAGTAACAGTGTTAAATAATCATGATTATGATTTTTTGCCGTAATCGAGCAGCCCTACTGCTGGTGGTGCCAGATGAAGAGTCAGGAGATCATCAAAGTCATTGATTCATCTTCTGGGGATCAATAATGTCTCTATGAAGTTTAACAGTTATCCATCCATTACTTGTGCAGATATTTCAGTGTGGATGAAAGTAGTGGACTGACTTACCCACTTACTGATCAACACCACAACCGACTGACTAAACCACCAGCTTGACCGAGCCCTGCTGCTAGCAGACTAGCAAACCAGAACGATATCTTCTGTTTGGAACCACTTCCAACTCTGAACCAAAACTGTTTTTGAAAAGTATTCAGATTCTTCAGATTATACAGTATAGCAGAGGCCCCCAGCCTGGGAGTTGGGTCCACACACAGAGGACCACAGGATAAATCTAAGAGGCCTCTAAAACTAAACCTATAAAGTGAGGAATCTCTGTCTTTCCGTATGTCCTTTACATATCTCAAGAACCGCTCATCCGATCTGCTTCACACTTGGCAGGTGTATTGCTGGGGACTCCATGGAATGCTTTGTCAAATTTGATGCATGAGCCCCTGACAATGCTGCAAGCAGCAATACTGGGAAGCTACTGTGAGCCAAGCAATCAGTTCGTTCCGAAAAGACGCACGCTGAAAACGAACAGGCACTGCACTAGTGTATTTAAATAGACAAGCTGTCCCAAACAGACATTGCTTGACTGAGGAGTCACCATCCAAAAGGGTTGGGATATACCGATAGGCCTATATAACATTCATCCACATAATTCATTCATTAAATTATCATTTCGCTCATGTCCCCTGGTACCCACTCCAGGACCCCTTGAGGTACCGCCAATGAAACTCAACACTTCCTGCATCACATTAAAAACCTCCTACAGTTCAGAGTGCATAATCACCTTTCCTTGGAGGCTTTTCCTGTGAAACATCTGCAGGAAGTGTAGCTTTATTGATAGTAGCTAACAGCGAATGAAAGAACAGAGAAATAATTGGCAGAAATTAGCGACCGGCCTACATTTCGTTGTGCCGGCCACGCTCTTGCTCTACCAAATCAAAGATAGAACTCTGCTTGCTCGCATAACACTGACTCGTTATCTGTGTTTTGTCAGAACCATCTATCCCAGGGATGTTGTCGTGTCCTGCTGCCTTATCGTAGCCTGCTGCGCTGCTTGAACGTTGTGTGAACGTGTGGGCCTGGAAGCCTGTACTGTCACAGTTTATAATCCCCCTCGTTGAAGTCACTAAATCCCAGCCTTATTAGCATATACTACCCCCCCCCCCCTTAGTGTGACTTTCATGCTCCCTGGGTCTTCTCCTGCCTCTGCATTATAACTGACAGTATATTTTTGTAATTCTAATGACGTGGCCCCAATCTCAAATTCATTTCACTTTTGTCTCTCTCTATTTGGGTCACTTTGTTGTTTTGTTTATTTTCCAACAGCTCAGGGAGACAGAGCAGATTGCGGCATGTTTAAGTCGCTATCTCTGGCAGGTTAGAGCGCGGGGGCCACCTTGGGTGAGGATCGGATAAAGGATGTGGAAATTAAAACCGAACGCTTTGTGCAGCAAGATGTTGTGCAATATCCAGCAAAGCATCGACGGTGCAGCAGTAGCTTCCTTTTCAGCGGGGCAGCCGTCAGCTGAAACGACAGCCTTTCTGCTACATGGTCATGCGGTTCACTGTCCTCCCTTTTTTTTTTTTTGCTTTCCAACAATATTTGTGGTGGTGTTGTTTTTATTGGGACCTTCTTCTGTGCTAGTTCAAACAAGAGCAATGAGGCTGTGGGTGTATGCTGAAGGAAGATTTCCAAGTTGAGTTCGCCCGTCTCAGTGGTGTGTTGCAGGGCGGCATAGGGGATCAAAGTTTGACAGTGGTATATTTTCAGGGAGATTTTTTTTTTTTCTGCGGGGTGCATGCATGCTGTGTAATGTTTGGGATGTTTCTGGCACCGCTCCAGTGCTGGGACTATAAATTCTATTTAAGATGCGTGGGGGCAGACACACACACACTACAAGACACACACAGGCAGAAATATCCTCTCAGAAGCACCACTTCACACCAATCCAAGCATCAAAAAGAAGCAGAGCTGCCAGGCTTTGCTGCCTTCCAAGGTCACCTCTTCATCGGCATTTAGGTGCGGTAACGATCCCACCTCCGGCGTGTGGGGGCGCCGAGGTGGGAGCCCAGGTCGCCCTCCAACCTGCCCCCTGGAAACTCCTTTCTCCCTGCGTCGGGGGTGGAGATAGCAGCCGTCACACGGCGAAGACTGCAGTGGGAGAATCCCCTCCACCCTCCTCCGCCCTCATGTCTTTGTCTCTAATATGGAGCACGGATAGCAAGGGCCGCTGCGTTTAGAAAAGCCCTGTGTTTCGCCCATAAAAACCACATCTATGGCCGTGGAGAAGCTTACACTGTAATCCTGCATGACGGATTGAGTCTGCCACTGCAGCACTCTCCCTCTCTTTTCCCCCTCTCCTTCTTTCCCTCCTTGTCCAACAGAAACTTCTCTGGTAGCAGGCGTGTGCAGACACATACATTCGTCAATACATCGAGATGTGTGCGCGGGCGCGTCTGCATAATGCCGCATGTGTCTATGTGTGCTTTTTTTTTTTTTTTTTTTTTTTTGCATTCATTCCGCCTCCCCGTTTCTCCTTAAAAAATATATGGCAGCCTATAGCTAGTTTCTGTTGAAATTTTTGCACCAACAGTCAAGAGAGTGAATAAATAGATGTCAGTGGCGGGGAATGGAAAATAGGTTTCCCTTTTTTGCAAGTGAAAGAACAGAATGTAAGAGATACCGTCACACAGACTTGCACAGTACAAGAAAAGAATGAATCCCAATGGGAAGTCTCGGTGAAAGTGAGTGCTGGAGAGGTATATAGATGACCTGGATTTTGTATCCGTGCTCCCATGGCATGGCTGGTAGAAATGGCTTCTAATATTCAGGACATTTATACGCTCACGGATCACTACTATTAGGACCCCTCTGAGCCTGATTTGCTGCTGTCCTTATCTATCCATCCTCTTGTCACTCCAGCTCTCTCTCTCCTCCTTCCCTATGCATCCACTCTGTTGTTGTTTTTTTACCTCTTACTCTTTCATAATCCCCCCTTCTCTCTCTCTCTCTCTCCCTCTCTGGGTATTAGGCATTCAAAGATCTTTCTGTGGCATGTGGTAGAAGTTATCACCCCATCTCTCTCCCTCCCTCACTTTATCTCTCTAATCTTCCTTAATCTTCCAGCCCAGAGTGAAGTGAGAATTAGTTTCTCACTCTCACTCATCAATCTCTTGCACCTCCTCTTCTTCTACCTCCTTCTTTCTCCTCTCTCTCTCCTCTGGATCATCCTCACCAGCTGCTTTCTTAATCCTCCCTCTTGCTCAGTTCATCTCCCCCTCTTCTCCCTCGCCTCTCCTCTCATCCTGCTTCATGTCATCAACAAAACTGCAGAGGTCATTTCTGCTTTGCACTCCTGTCTCTCTTTTCTCTTTCCATTTCCACCTCTCGCTCTTGGATTTTTTTTTTTTTTTTTTGGGTCTCACTTCAAAGGGCGCCGGGGGACTTTTGCATTCAGCCCAGACCTGTTAACCCTGAGCCGTGTCCTTACCTGCTCGCTGTCTATCGTGGGGGGAAGCTCTGAGGCGAAGCAGATGTTAACACCCGCAATCTGACACACGAAGGCGTCAGGAAGCAAGAACACTTGTAGCTAAGGTCAGATTCAATTCAGCATAAAAAAAAGTTTTTTACAATTTGTTGTTGACAAGCATTTATTATGCGTCCAATCATGTCACCGTTTTCCAAAAAAACACAGCTTTTCATTCTTTTCAGGATTTGAGTTTTGATGAATTTTGCAGATTGTGCTCGATTGCGCTCAGACTCCTCCTCTAGCCTTCTGAAAGCACTCATCACAACCATCAACAGAGGCACCACTAGTGTACACCATTGGTAGGCTAGGAGCACATCACCCTGACAAATCCATAAATATTTTTCTCCTTTGCTCCGATGCGGCACATCCAAATCATATTAATATAAACACATTATGTACTATTTTGTGTTCTAATTTTCCACCATGCACAAAGCTCCATGTCAGAGCTGTGTGTGTGTGTGTGTGTGTGTGTGTGTATGTGTGTGTGTATGTGTGTGTGTTGGGGGGGGGGGATACTAATTTTATCCAATGCACACCTGATGTTATTTTCAACTTCAAACCCCCAGTGGAACATTTTACTTAAAAGCACAGACTGAGCTCAGGAGAAGCACAGCAACAAATGCAACGCATGAGCAACCACCAGTATAATTAGGTGCAGTTTCAAAAATCTAAATATGTTGCTTTTTTCCCTCCAAGTTGTGCCAGTAAAAGTCATTTGTGACTATAAAAAAACACCCTTAATTAGCAAAACACCTTGGCCACAAGTGCTAGAGAGGGAAAATAACATCCCTGTGCGCTAAATGCTCCTCATGCTGGATTGTCTCTACAGCGCCGCATTATTTTGACTTCCAGGTCTCACTAATAACGACAGTGTTACATTCAACAAGAATAAAGGCCATATTCATCAAGCTACACGGTTGACTAGCTCGCTAAGTTTCAAAGTAGCACCACGCGCTTTCACTTGGATTGCACATAAGCCACAGTGCCACAAGACAGGACACCCATTTACATTTTACAGTCCCAGTGGATGGAGAGCCACAAATGAATATTAATTCCACTATTTCTCATTATCAGGGGCGGCATAATCATGATGAATGCTACCCTGCATCGAGTGAGCCTTTAGGATGAAAAAAAAAAAACGTAAAAGGCTGGAAAAACTGCATAAAGAAATTAGTCGACAAAAAAAAAAGCAATGCTGGACAAAAAAATGCTTTTTAGTCCTCCTGACATTAACATTAAGTGTACATTGAAATAACATTCATTGCTGAACTGTGGGCTGCTGAATTTTAAATAAGGCTACAAGCTCTGTGAGGATACACCATAGACTGCATTTAAAGATTGACGACATGACAGATCCCTAAATGTGAAGCCAAAATATCTGGATCACCCCCTGGTGGCTGGCTGCAGTATAGCTCATAAAGCCCGCCCCCTCCATGTTAGCAGGTGGGACATGGGCCAAACTCAAAAGTCAGCTTACGCGTCAAATCATTTTTTTCCAAAGGTAGTTTCATTTCAGGTAGTTCTCATCACACTGATGTATGTTCAAGTGTTCATTTTTCTGATAAATTTGATTTTAAGTTTGATTAGGAATTTGATGCTAAAAACGGGGTGAGACGTCATGATTGACAGCTGCTCTGAGTGAAGTAGAGGCTCGGGTAGTGTAGAGACGTAACTTTAACTTTCCAAAAGCGTCACACGTCTGTGTAATAGAACATGTGTGAATTTGATAATAAATATAGTTATGGAGATATTATGGTTAGTTGCTGTGTCTTTCTAGCCAAACAGCTACCATGGTGCTAACGTAGCGGCTAGGTGGCTCACGCTAGCAAGCTGAGGCTGTGTTCGGCTCATGATTGGCTCGGCGGGTGTGTTGGCAATACCGCAGATCTAGCGCCCCGATCACTACTGCACAGACTCTGGCTTCAAATGACGTTAAAATCTCAAGACAGCAGCTCCCGGATCCTATCCGGGATATTCTGGCTTCACTTCTGTTCAGTGGGAGGAAGTGTTGTACACCTATGCATACTATCTATGGGCTACACTTATAGTGCTTTGAGCTAAATGCTAATGTCAGCATGCTCACAATATTAAACTGCTAATGTTTAGCAGATATAGTACCATTTTCAGCATCTTATTTTGGTGTATTAGTATGCTAATTAGCATTAAACTCATAGCAGAGCTGAGGCAAAGGCTGAGACTTGGTACTAAGTGTGACAAATAGAAATTGTGACCTGATGATGACGCTAGATGAAAAGTCAGGGGATCACAAAGTTATTACAATTCATCCGGAGGCAGTAAATGAACATCATCACCAAATTTCATGGAAATCCATCCAATAGTTGTTGAGATATTTCACTAAATACCAAGTGTCAGCCGAGAGCCATGCTGTTGCATGCAGCATGGCTGTTCAAAATGAACCTTAAAAGGAGATTTGTCAAGTATTTAATACTCTTATCAACATGGGAGTGGACAATATCTTGCTTTATGCAAATGTATGTATATATTTATTATTGGAAATCAATTAACAATACAGTTAGCGCTTTGTATCATGTTTGTTGTGAATAGAAAATTAAATGTTGTAGTTTAAATGAGTGGTTCCCAAAGTGGGGTCTAGGGACCTCCAAGGGACCCTGAGGTGGTTCCAGGGGGTCCCCAGCAAAAAGGGGATTACTTTATTTTCCCTGTATTTCCATCTATAAGTAACACAATGACAGTTGACTTTGTATTAGTTTAAGGGTCCTTGATTTGGAAAAAGGTTGCTTTAAATTAAGGCTGTCAATCAATTAAAATATTTAACCATGACTAATCGCACATTTTTTATCAGTTCAAAATGTACTTTAAAGGGAGATTTGTCAAGTATTTAATACTCTTATCAAAAAGGGAGTGGGGGAGATAAATCTTACACTAAATAGTTGTTATACTGGAGAATTTTTAGGGCTGTAAGTCAATTAAAATATTTAATCGCGCTTAATCACATTTTTTTCTGTTCAAAATTCACCTTAAAAGGAGGTTCATCAAGTATTTAAAACTCTTATCAACATGAGAGTGGCCAAATATGCTGCTTTATGTAAATGTATGTATATATTTATTTTGGAAATCAATTAACAACCCCCCCCCCCCCCCCCCCCCCCCCTTTTTTTTTTTCCCCTTTTTTTTTTTTTTCTTTTTTTTTTTTTTTTTTTTTTTTCTTTCCCCTTTTTCACTATGACAAATATTGTCCAGAAACCCTCACAGGTACTGCATTTCTGCATATGGGCATGTCTGTAAAAGGGAGACTCGCTGGTACCCATAATATACATTTTCATTCACATATCTTGAGGTCAGAGGTCAAGGGATCCCTTTGAAAATGGCTATGATAGCTTTTCCTCGCCATAATTTAAGTTTGGAGCATTATTTAGCCTCCTCCACGACAAACTACTGTGACCAGTGGACTCATTCGGTTTTCTAGTTTCATATGATGTCAGTATCTTCACTCTAGCTTTAAAACTGAGCGTGCTACAACTTAAAAACCTCAAGCTGTGTTACTGTTTTAAAGACATTAGTGGCGTTAAGATGAATTAGTGATAATGTGGTATTTATTGTGTTAACTTTGATAGCGCTAAAAACACGACATACATAAAGGATACAGCTACAGCCTACAGCAAAAGAAGCCATTTGTGCTGCTTGTTAAACAAAATAATTTTAATAGTATATTCCAATCTCCTGATAATAATAGGACATGTTCCTCTTGTAAATCAACCCCTGTATCTCTTACTGTAGTTCACGTGCACTTAATCTGCTCTGTAAAGACCATACTTAATGTGCAATTGAAGAGAAACCTTGAGTAAAGCCAAGGAGCGCACGAGAGTGGGAGATGTTAAGAGTCAGATAAAGGCAACAAAAGGCATTAATGCAGAGAGCAAGGGATTGTGGCGGGTAAAAAAAAAATATAGAAAGATTAGGGAGAGTGGGATAAACAGATAAGGAGAGCACGCACGTGATGAAAAGCAACAAAGTTAAAAAGATATAGGGATGAGGGGAGAGATTGGCATTTGGTAATCCCAACTCCTCCTCCTCTTTTCTGCCCTTAAAGTGGGGGAAAGGAGATGAGAGAAAGATGGATGAGAATCACACCGAGCTAAAATGGATAAGGGCTGATTACGGCGTAGACGAATGCTGGGTCAGGTTGTCGCCTTAATCAGGAGTGGATTAATACAGTACAGCTCGAGGAGTCCAGTTAAGCTGCGGATAGTTTTGTGCTGCTGAAAGGAGAAGGGAGCCGGATGCTATCGTCATTAGCATGCACGCAACAATGCATGAGAAATCACATTAATCGCAGGGAATGCTAATGACAGTGATTGGCATAATCACAGCAACACGGGCGGAAAGGGTGAGACAACAGGAGGTCAGCCGTTTCTCTAGTTATTATTCTTTCGTGTTATTCCGCCCCTGCTGATGTGGCTCCTCGAAAAACAACGGCACTTTGTCTCACATCCGACTGCCGCGTACGGAAGTTACATTCACCGGCGATGATTGGCAAATATTGTGTTCCTACATTTTAATTTTAACAAATTTGTCATCAAGTCACAACTGACAGCTTCATGACTCAGCACCAAAACACCCCATGTCATTGTTGCCTCTCAGCTGGTATCACTTTTCAGTCCTCCCTTATTTATGTAAAGACTGGCAAACAGGCTTTTTTTTTTTTTTTTTTATACAGATATGCATGTAGGCATGAATAGCGCTAACAGCTACCGCAATAACAAATGGACTGCAGCTTGCATTCTCGGCGGTACGGTGGAGCTGTATCCACAATCAAGGCAATTAACCTGTATACGTCTGCTGGGACCTCCAGCTGTGAGAGAGACCGAGTTGAACACTGTAACCTACCAAAGTCTAGCTGGTAGAGGGCATCTGTTCGACAAATCAGCAAAGCTACAGTATGTAATCACGTTTCACACCACGCTAATCACTTCAGCCTAATTTATCACTGCTATGAAAACATTCTTATGCGCTATTAAGGGGAGAGCAGACGAGGAGGAGGAGGAGAAACAGAGGGAGGTGGCAGGAGGGGGGGGAGAAAAGAGGGGAAATGGAGAAAGCAACATTGTGAACATGTCCAAAAGGGCTCTGATTTGTCTAAAGCTCACTAATTCAATCTTGGAAATCCGATGGAGTGACTGAGCCGTCCCCCTTCTCCCCTCCTTCCCTCTTCCTCGTCCTCCCCACCCAGCAGGCCTCATCTTCACCATTTGAGAGCAGAGCTCTCAAAGTCCCTAATCCGGCTTCTGATAGCAACGCCCTGCAAGGAGGGAGACATCAACACCATCCAGGGGTGGGGGAGAGACAGCGAGATGAGTGGCAGAAGATGGAAGGCAGGCAGATAGAAAGAAAGACGAGAATAACGGGATTGTGCGGCAATAGAACTCAGTCTGTTGGTCGCATCAAATTCCTCTTTAATTAAAAGTCTAAATCCTGCTCACATTAAAGCCCTTACTTTATAATTAACACTCTGATCTCGTCCCGTCCCTCCGCCCCCACCTCCCCTCAATCGAAAAAGAAAAACAATTAAAAACTTTTGCGATTTTTACTTCAAAACCCATTAATTAAAAATCGCCAATGAACAATGGTGCAATATTGAGGCAGACCCCCACTTTGCTCATTAGCCGCTGGTTAATTGATCCTAGCGGCAATGTTTACCAATGGGACGCTAAAGTCGAAAACATTATCATTTTACCTCACCTAATTGCAGTGTTTAAAGGAGGGGAGGCCAAAAGGGAATTTGTAGATGTTTGAAATCACAGGGAAAGTGGATTTCAGAGGCTCCTCTGTGGTTTTGTCTCTGAGGGGTTTGCAGTCATTTTATAACACTTATAAAAGGTTATGGCATATTCAATATTACATACCTAAACAATTTAGCTGGAGAATTAAGCACGGCGGGTGGAGAGTGCCAGGAGCAGGAGATGCTGTAATTTCTGGTGGTCACATATCAGTGTAGTGGAGTCAGTCGTACCCGCCCTCCACTCAGACCCCAGCACCGGCCGGACACCGCTCATCCATCAAAACTCCATTACCCAAGATCCATCATAATGGCTCCCAACAGCAAAGACTTTTATTTTTCAGAGGACCATAAATACACTCACAACTTCCTCAGTATTAACTTTCTTTTGGCCCACCTTTGTCTCAAAACAATTTCGACTTTTATTTCCTCCTGACTTCGTCTCCCCGCCGCTCTCACCTCGGGTCGGGGGACGGCTAATGAAAGGCTGCTCTCAGAGGAACACCGGTGAGACGTATCATGGCGTTTCTCAGCCATCTCGCCGTGAAGCCAGCTATGAAAAATTCAGGGCAGCTGCTGCTGTCGCCACCAGAGAGCCTCCCTCTGTCATTAAGCCACCTTCGGGTGCAGGCCGATGCACCTGCATGTCTTTTTGCTACTCTGTTTTTCTTCCATTCTTCAGCTCCAGATGATTATTGCCATCTTATCAATATTCAGCCCCCTACCTCCGGCCTGGTATCCTTTCATCAGAGCTCCATTCTCCTTACTCTCCTCTTCCTTACATCCTCATTTCCATTTCACTCTCTCCCTCCTGCTTTTTTTATGTCAGGCAGAGTGTGATTTGACCCTAATTAATAAATTCCTTCTCCCACGACGGTGCGGAAACAAGGTGCAGATTCAAAAATTGATTTTTCCTCAGTTATGTTTTTTCTGCCTTTTTTAATGCCAACACAGAGAGAAAGGGCATCAGAAAAACACGTGGTGTTATTAACATGAGTGATGGTGTCGTTAGCGTGATCCCAGGACCTGTCTCATTGCGCTGTTAGCATGTTTGCGGCGCGCCGTGACAATTTGATTAGCAGCTTTGGATGTGGAGCCATTACACTGCTAAATCAAGTCTGTCAAAAAGGGGCAAGGCGCAGATTGACTGCCATCTCATGTTGACTCACAAATTCACAGAGATAAATAGAGCCATAAACACACTGAGGTGCAGATCCCTACCTGCACAAACACTAAATTAGTTCACACTTATCACGCCACACACACCATGTGTCCTAATAGCAGTTTAAAGTTGTCTTTAATAATGTTCTTGCTTGTTAAAAATCCTGTCACCATACATCACTCGATTTACCTGCTTTCTGCTACGGGATCAGTTCACTGAAATACTGAATTATTCAGAGTAAAAGCCCCGTCTCACCAGAATTTAAAGTGGCAAAATGTTGCACCACTGGATATGCCACAATCAGTGGATTTGCTTGTGGGGGTGAAGTAAATCTGCACAAATTCTTCTTGTGGAGTTCAACTTTGTTGAACTTTGACATGAGAGTTTGTGCCGTTGACCAATAGCAAGTTGTTTTGACTGTGCTGACCTCGGGAGACGAGAGCCAGGAAATCCAATATGAAGGCTGCAAAACAGAAATGGTTAGCAGACAGCTACTGCATGAGATGGCGGCCGACTGTGCAAATACGTTTCACAAGTAAACTGTGCAAGCTTCATGAAGCATCTTCTTGGTTTTCTGGTGTGTAGCCGTTAGCTCGCCAGCTGCAGTAGTTCAACAACTAGCCCTGTAAGTAGTCCATACATCACCAGGCCTTTAGTACCACACATTTCATAGTCGATGCAGATTAAGGTGGCTGTGAGAGAGATCGGAAGGTCGCTGGCTCGACACTTAACCCCAAATTGCTCCTGAAGGCTCAGCAATCGGTGTGTGAATGAGTATTTAGATTAGATCCTGATGGGCAAAGTTGGATGGCAGCTTCTGAAATCAGTGTATGAATGTGTGCGAATGGGCGATGGGATGCTGACATGTTGTATAAAGCACTTTGAGTGGTTGGGAGACTAGAAAAGCGCTATATAAATGCAAGTCCACTTACCATTAATTTACCACTTTCTGGTGTGACAGGGTCACTCATTTCAGAAAGCAATGCTGCATTTAAATATTTGAATGTAATTTATTTTGACAGATGCTATTAGCATCCTGGTGTCAGTAGCCAACAATATTATTTACACCCGGGTGTATAAACTGTAGCATGGCAGAGAGACGCAAATAGGTGTCCGTAGTAAACAATGCTATTTGTACCTGACCGGGGCACACAATATTGTATATACTGTATGTATTGTATGAATATTTTTCCGAAACCTAACCAAGTAGTTTTTGTTGCCTTAACATAACAACGTCAACCTCTCGGTGTGTATCTCCTTTTCTGTGTATTTCCCTCTATGTGTCTGTATTTCCTGTATGTGTCTGTATTTCCCTCTCTGCATCTGTATTTCCCTCTCTGCATCTGTATTTCCTCTATGTGTCTGTATTTCCCTCTATGTGTCTGTATTTCCTCTATGTGTCTGTATTTCCTCTGTGTCTGTATTTCCCTCTCTGCATCTGTATTTCCTCTATGTGTCTGTATTTCCCTCTATGTGTCTGTATTTCCCTCTATGTGTCTGTATTTCCTCTATGTGTCTGTATTTCCCTCTATGTGTCTGTATTTCCCTCTATGTGTCAGTATTTCCTGTATGTTTCTGTATTTCCCTCTATGTGTCTGTATTTCCCTCTATGTGTCTGTATTTCCTATGTGTCTGTATTTCCCTCTCTGCATCTGTATTTCCCTCTATGTGTCTGTATTTCCCTCTGCATCTGTATTTCCTATATGTTTCTGTATTTCCCTCTCCGTGCTTCCCTCTCCTCTCTTGGCAGCCCCTTCTCTGCTTTATAACCCTCGTTTCTCCCTTCTTCACCACTCAAACAGTAATTTTCTCAATTATTTATTAATCTCTCCACTCAATAATAATGTCCTAATTGTCCATGCTTCTCTTGCGCGCCTCGTCACGCTCCCTCCACAGCACTCTCTGGGCCACTGCCTTTCACACTTTCCACTTCACCTGTTTTTTTCCTTTCCTTCTCCATCTCTCTTTCTCTTGGCATTTACACTCCCTCTCTCCCCGACAGTCAGCATCCCCCGCCCAGCTTCACTGTCATCATCTTTTTTTCCTTTCTACCTCTCTCTCCATCACTCCCACCCCCTGTCCATCCTTCCACCTCCACATCGTGAGGCTGGCTGCCACGGCAGCGCCCCTTTTTCATTCAATTATGGCCCGAGTGTTGCTGTTATTGTTACCACTAATAATGAAGGCCCTACGTCTAGCTTGCTGCCAGGCTGTCACAGGCACGATCATCAATAGGCGCCATCCCTCATCTCCATCTCCGGCAATCACCGGCCTTATTACTATCATCTGAGAGGAGAGGAGGGCACACACGCACTGAGACCCACACGCACTCACGCACACACACACACACACACAATAGGCAAAATGTGTGTGTGCAGACAGAATGAGACAAGTAGGGGGTGGATGGATGGATGGAGAGCCTGAGGAGAAGAGAGTGAGAGAAATGGAATTGGAAGACAGTGGTGGGAAGTGACAGAGTAGATTTGTGTGTGTTTGTGTGTGTGTGTGTGTGTGTGTGTGTGTGTGTGTGTGTGAGCGGATGCTGGGTGGGAATGTGTTTGGCTGGCTGGTAGGTAGGTGGGTGTGTGAGTGAGTGTGTGTGTGTGTGGGTGACAAAGAGAGACAAAGCTAGAGGGAGTGATGAGATTATTATGTGTGCGAGTGTGATATGTGTATACACAGCGTCTGCGCGTGTGGGTGGATGTGTGTGTGTGTGTGTGTGTGTGTGTGTGTGTGTGTGTGTGGCAAAGCGAGCTGGAGTGGCAGGCAGGGATAGTTGTTGAGTGTGTGTACCAGGACAGTGAAGACCCCTCTAGGCTGCTGTTGCATTTTGAATCCAGGACGCACACTGACATGAATGTAATTGGTGGAAACTAGCTTGGTTTGTGTCTCCGTGGAAAATGGAGACATAGTAGTGCTCTTACTCTCGTGTCTCCCTTACTTCATCTCTCTTTATCTCTCTCCGTCCAACCCAACCTCCATGCACTCTCTGGCTCTTTCTACCCAGCGTAACGTTGGGCAATATTGAAATTTCCCTACTGATGATATTGCCTCAAGAAAAAAGATGATATACGATGTTATCATCCAAAAAAAAGCTGAAGAGAGACGCACAAAGATACAAATATCTATGGACTGGAGACATGTAATGCATAAGTGGCCACAATGTATATATAGTTAGCACTATTTTACACAATGACATGCTGGAAAAAATACATCTGATCAATCAGCTGGTGACTAGTAACTGCCCTCGTACAGTCTCGCCATCGTTCATATGTTGTTACCTTTGATTGAGGGCTGATTGTTCACCATGGGAGGAGTTTTGGTCCGGCTGGTCTTGGTGGAGGGAGTTGGTAGCAGACTGGTGTATTCTGGATGGTGGAGATTTGTGGCGTTTCTATCTTTAGTCCTGACTTGTTTGGTGCACAATTTACAAATCACTTTGTTCACTTTCTCTGGCTCTCCTTTTTCACTTGATTTAAAACTAAAGAATCGCCAGTGACACCAAAGCATGCAGGACACCAGAGACAAACACACTGTGTTCAGCTCTCAGTATTTTCATAGCTTCTAACTGACTCTCCGACTTCACTTTAGCTGCATAGGAGTCGTGTTGTTTCTGCTAATGAAAACCCAATATTTCCAGATTTTGCTGCTTCATAATAAAAGCTTTTAAATAACGAAATAATTGGGGACATTTATTGTGAATAATGTAGGAAATGAAATGTTTATCACCGTTTTAAAGCCACTTCTTTCACTCCGTCACACCCTCTCTCTCTCTCTCTCTCCCCCCCTCTCTGACAATAGCAAACATATGACAAACCTATGCACTGAGTTATTCCTTAAATGAGTTTGCTACTTGTATAACACATTTTAGTATAAAAAACATCTTAAGAATACATAATTCCCCGATACTTTATCTCTGTGGGGAGTCATCTCAGGCCCACCAGGCTTGCAATATACTGGCGAAATCCCTGTATTCACTTGATTATCGTTCTGTCATCGTGGACATGTGAGGACCATTATTGTGGCCAGTCAATATCGTGTCTAACGATAATGTCATTATATCACCCAAGCCTAACCCAGCTTGGACCAACCAAACTCATCCACACAACATCTGCCCAGAATCTGGGTGTCATGATTGAAAATCAGCTAACCTTTAAAGTTTATGTGGCCTCTATTGCTCAGTCGTGTCGACTTGCCCTGTACAACATCAGGAAGATCAGATCCTACTTGCATGCAACATTCAGGCTCCTGTACCATCCCACATCAACGACTGCAACTTCCTACTGACAGGCTTCTCTGCATGCACATTCAAACCTCTGCAGATGATCCAGAACACAGCAGTGCGACTGGTCTTCAACCAACCCAAAAACAGCACACATTACTCCACTGGTCATATCCCTCCACTGGCTTACAGTCACCGCTCGCATCAAATTCAAAACCCTGTTGCTTGCTTATAAATCAGCAACAAAAACAGCTCCCGCCTACCTGAACCATCCAGGTCTACACTCCCTCCCACCCACTACACTCGGCCAGTGAAAGGCGCCTGGTGCTCCCATCACAACAGGGCCCTGAGTCGCTAGCTCTCCTCCGTGGTCCCCTGGTGGTGGTATCGATCTCCATTAGATCCACAGAGTCCCTTTACACCTTTAAGAAAAAGCTAAGACCTCAGCTGTTTCATAAACACCTCCGCACCTAAAGATATTGAAGCTATTGATGATATTGATGATGAGGCCATTGAGGATGTTGTTGATGTTGATTAGGATAGTCGTGATGATGATGACATTGATGCCGTTGTTGATGCGGTTAATGATGACGATTACAAACTTGGATTTGAACTTGAAGCTGTTGTTGGCACTTACTCACATTGTTCCCTCCTGTCTAGATCCTCACATGTATGCCGCTTTGGACAAAAGCGTCTGCTAAATGTCATCTTGCTCATTTTGTTTCATGTATTTTCGAACCTGTCCATGTGTAAGACATACTCCCTTTGGAGCAATTAGAGTGTTCTTTACTTCTTCTCTCATTCATAGCGCCACCTCCTCCCACCTTCTTTTAGTTACTATTTCAGTCCTCCTCATCTCACCCTCACAGTGAATTCACATACCTTTCCTTTGACCTCGGCTGACTATTTATATTCTCCTTCTACTGGTTGACCTCCGCTCATGCTGTCTTGACCCTACTCTTTATTATGTTCTAAAACCAATTACTGGCAAAATGTACGGCCGCCTATGACATCTCCATTGGGACGACAATCCGCCAAACCCCCCGCGTGACCTTGGGGGAACCACGCTGCGTCGTTAAGGTTCACAAAGTTTTGGAGCCAAAAAGAAAGAAGAAGAAAAAGAATACAAATTTGAAATGCTTGCAGAATACTGTAAATATCCTGACCTTAGCATGATAAGGTTATATCTGCTTTTCCCTGTCAGATTCAATGTTAGAATAAATAACTTTTGTGAAATTGGTTCAAGTCAAGACCGCTGCACCAAATGTCAGCATGCTATATCATCATGGACAAGATTTAATCCAACATCTGCACTTTTTTTTTGTATTATTTTCACATCTTGTCTCTTCCTTCTAAATAATGAAATCTCCCTTGAAGAAGAAGAAAAATGAACAGGAATGAATTGCCAGCGCTTGTTTCTGTCTGTTTTTCAGAAAAGACCTCTAGTAAGCACCCAGTTGGCTTCCTAACTGTGGGTAATAAGACAGCTCTATTGCTCACGCAGAAAGGTGTTGAGTTTTTTCACTTCCCCACCCGTCACTCATGATAAATAGCAATGAACTGAGTTCAACTATGGCGGTCTCACAGGACCCAAACTCTAAATATTTCCAGACCAGCAAAACAACTTCCCTCTCACCGTGTGGGGAACCACATTGTTAGTCGAACTTCACCAGCCTTACCAGGAGCTTGGTTGAGAGAGCAGAGGTGCAAGGGTTAATCCCCCATGCTAAACTGTTGCGCTGTTACTTCTACATTCAATTACCTCCGCTTAATACGCCCGTTCAACCTTCCCTGTCAGCTGCGGCAGAGAAGCCATTTTCTTCTTAATTCCGTTCGAAGGAGTGTGTCCTCGAAGGAGAGCCAGGTATACAACTGCTCTGCATGTATCTGGGACTGGCGAGGCATTAGGAAATTATTTCGTTTCATAAACATGTTACGCGCAGTGGATTCACGCTGATTGGTGTCAAGCTGATTGATGGAGTGGGAGGGCAAGTTAATATGTGAAGCCGCGAGGAGGCAAACTGTGAAGGTGCATAAAGAGCTGCAGCGTGAGGGCGTCTGCCAGTTGGATGTGATGCTCTTGTGGGCGTGCATGCGGGCGCATACACAAGCGGCTTAAATGGAGTGCCCCCCACCCCTTTTACGACAATGCACATTCAAACTCAAGTGCAAATGACTCAGAGCGTATACTATGTCTTCTCGCCCAAATATAATCACACACACACAACACTTTGTCTGTGTGTTTGTGGGCTGTGTCTCTGGGAAAAGTGATAGGTTCCTGTCTGAGCTGGAATGAACCCAGAGTTATAAATACACACTGGGAAATATATCCCTGAAATAAAGCGCTGATACAGAAGCAAGTGCAATGCTTCCATTTATTGCTAAACTTCCTTTCACTGTTTATGGTGCCAGGCGTAGCAACTGAAAGCCCTCTAAAGCCCTTCACTTGTTGGAAATAACTCAACGCCTGCCTGGGAAGGATAACAAGGGGCTGACTGCTGTGTGACCGAATGACCTATCAATAGATTGTGATTTGAAACTGACACAATCTGGAGTGATGACAACAGCTTCTGACCCTGTATTATTTATCCGGAGCAGCTTTCTGCTGAGCGTGCACGCTCTTTTTTAGTAATACCCTGCTTCACATTCATACAATTCCATACATTCATGCCCAGTACAACCGCAGACACTCACTGTTGGCCACTCAGCAGCTTCACCGGAGCATTACTCATTCACTTCCCCCCTCCTTCACTGCCTCACCAATAGCCTTTCTTTCACAATAGGGATCTCTCTATTTTAAAAAAAATCATCTTGTTCACATTCAAAACTTGTGAGGCGGTCATACATCAAGCAGGCGGCGGCGCTGGCGGCGCTGGCTTATTGGGCCGATTGCGCAGTGCGGCTTCGCGGAGCCACAGTGCATCACGACGCCGGTTCCATTAATTGGAAAAGTGTCTCCTATTCGGGGGGCATGATTAAAACGTGGTGTGCTGTGTTTTCGTGATAAAGACTCAGGGAGATGGAGCGATACGAGGGGAGCAGCGCTCAGAGGAAGGAGAAGAGAGGAAAGGCCCCGAGGCCTGGAGTGCTGGGTCGCAATCCAGGGCCTGTTGGGGGGGTTGCCGCTGGGAGGCGGAGCATCATACAGCTGTGTGAAAGCGGACTAAAACAGTGTTCCCAACCTTCCTTAAAGCCCCCTATTTGTATCTAAGGGTGTTTTCACTTATAATCCCTTTTAAAAGACCCAAACTCAGTCCTCTTCAAGTGGACCAAATTGTGGACCAACAGAAAGAGACTCGGTTTGTTTTGCATTTACATTGTCAGTTAATTTAAAAAAGGACTGAGTTTTCTTTCTGGTCCACATCAGCTCTAATGAGGCCTCTTTCTGTTCACACTATAGTTTCAATGGAGCTCACACCGATATAGTCCTAGTGAAATAAATTCATTAAGCCCATAAGCATGTGAGTGATGTATATGGAAAATGCCGTACGTTCGTCAAGTTGCTGCCACCAGTGTTTTACGGTGTTTTAGGATATTCTGTCTATGCTATCAATGCAGTTATAAATGCGTTTTGTCATCAATCATTACAATCATAAGAAGCATTTTGGGATGATACAGACAGAAAGGCAAGTTTCTCTGTCCTCAAGCGGTGGTCATAAACTATACATTCATAGTGTCTCTATTTTATATTTTCAAAAACATCTCCTTCAAACAACTGTTTTTATCCAAATTTCTTGCCAAAATCCAAACAGATTTTCCTTTGTCGCCGGGACGACGGGCTGCTAGACGGTACATACCATATCTGAGGCACTGTGGAGGAAAACGAGTACAGTCACTGTACACAGAATTTTTGCACCGACTTGGTACCAAAGTATCAGTTCTCTTGACATCCCCAAAGCGAATCTGGACCCAGACCACCTCCCGCGGAGGTGTGAGTATGGTTCGTTTCCGAGGGGTCTTCAGAGTGTTCACACATATGCAAAAAATGCTGACTAATCACACTGAGTTCATGAAAACACCATAAGAAAAGCTGAGCTCTTCCCAGATGAGTTCCTCCCTTTATGTGCAGCAAGCGGGAGAGCAAATAGGTTTTTAACCGCAGTGAAAATGTTGTTTTTGAAAGGCTCAACGCCAACAAATATGGGCCGAAGCCGAATATTTCATTAGATGAAAACATGTTGTGAATTTGTGAAATGATTGCATCTCTTTTTTTCATGAATTTTGACTTAGTGGAAATGTTTGGATCACTCGAGTCGGAAACAGTCCTAGGCAGCCACAACTGGAATCTCACTCTACAAATAGTATAGTACTAATAATATTAGTGGAGCCTGACCTTGATGTGCAACTGTACAGAAACACTGGGTTTAAACAGAATGTGGCCTACTAAGTATCATATATATATATATATATATATATATATATATATATATATATATATATATATATATATAGAGAGAGAGAGAGAGAGAGAGAGAGAGAGAGAGAGAGAAAGATTTTAAATAGCTACAGACTTTCGTATAAATTATGCAATAAGCGTGTTATTATGATTTTAGTTAAACACACCCCAGGTTGGGAACCACTGGAATAAAGGGGCTTCACAAAGCCACCAGTCCTGGAGAGGTGCTTATAGATTTGACCTACAGTTACAGAGATGATGTTTCGAACTGTAGTAGAGCAAATGTCCTGACACCATAATTCTTCGTTTCACTGCAGTGAGGATATAAAAAAGAAAATCTCAGTATTCTCCTCTGAGATCCTTCGCTGCTTCTCTTCCACACTGCTGCTCACCGACTGATGAATATTTATACTGTTCACACTTTAACACAGCCTGATCTCAGCTCTGCCATTTTACATTGCTGCTGATGCTCTATATGTGAATGTGAGAACAAAGCTGCAAAGTCGGAGACACTGTGTCTCTAATGGGGAAACGTGTGTGTTTTGTCCCTGATTCCATGGTTTGATGGTGTGACAGGCCCCCGGGTGTACAGAGCCAGTGTGGAAACAGGCTTGGCTGGTTGCACACCTCCAGGGGGCCTTTGCTACCCCTCTCCCATGCCACACATTGCACCTCAAGGTGGGCTTTACCCCTGGATGGTTATCCATCCGTGCTCCACAGCTCTCGGCTCCCCCAAGGCCAGACTGGCTGCATGCAGAGGCCAAGACTAGGCTGCTTTTGGGAATGGAAGCAGCAGAGCCGGGCTGGAGGTCCTCCTCTGGGGGCTCAGCGGGAACTGAACTGGAGCCAGGTAGTGTGGATAGATCGCTGGCAACAACAGGGCTGGTTATAGAGACACAGGCTGAGCACAGCCAGCCTTCCCTGCATGTCTTCCTCGTCTTCAGCACCTTGTAATCAGCTGCTCACCTCAGCTGCCATTGTCGAAATAAAAATGGGTTCCATTTTCACTGCAACTTTGTTCAGGAGCAGCGAACTGAGCAGAGGAGGTAGAGCAATTATAGGAGCCAGAATGAGCTCTCTGATTGCAAAATAATATTTCAGGGAAGAATTTTATAACAATAAGAAACAGCGGGGAGGACAGAGCTGGAGAGGGGACTTTGTTGGCAAAAAAAGAAACAATTTTGTGTTCTTTATACCCATAAATGTTGTGCTATGTAATTAAATGGGGCGGATTTCTGGAACCATGTATTTTCATGTGTTTTTCCTTTTTACAGTTTTCCATGGTGTGAATTCTACTCCCAAACTGTCTCTCTTCCACTAAAACAGCACGTCCCCAGCTGGTTTCAGACCTGACGACTGAGCGGTGGCAACAAATCGAAAAGCATCTTCGCCTGGTGTGTGGACTTCAACTCCTGTGTCTGGAGACGCGAAGACACGCGCTGTACCTCGACGCCGCTCTCCGCCAGCCATCGATCTGAGGCTCAGAGACTTGGCCAAAGAGCTATCAACCTTTTAAAGTGTCACTTTCAGAGGGGAATGGATTGCCGCGGTGGGAGGGGGAGGAGGAGAGAGACGGAGAGGGTAAGATATCCGAGGACAAACAACCGACGTAATGAAATCACTCCCATCAGAAGCTCATCATTCATCGTGACTAAACAGGTCACTTCACTATATTACTGTGTGTGTGTGTGTGTGTGTAAGATCGCATTAAGTGTCCTATCCTGTTTGTTTAGTGTCGTAAGTAATGGTTTGTTTGTTTTAATCATGACCTGTCAAGGGACGGCAGATGTAAAGCTTTGAGCAACTTTAAGCTTTAAGATAAGGAAAAGTTAATTGATACCAATTTCACATCTGTGTGTTAAGTAATATTACAGAGCTGGAGTGGGGGGCTCAGTGTTAAAGCTGGAGTGACGATACAGGTATCATATTAAACCCTAATGAATCCATTGGTACCAACCAAGTGATACTAGCGTGTTGCAAAGGAGGCTAATAACGCTCCGTTTTTCGAAAAATTTTGGCGAGGAAGAACTTGCCATTTTCAAAGAGGTCCCCTGACCTCTGACTCTGATATGTGAATGAAAATGGGTTCAAGGGGTACCCAAGGGTCTCCCCGTTACAGACATGCCCACTTTATGATAATCACATGCAGTTTGGATCAAGTCATAGTCAAGTCAGCACACTGACACACTGACAGCTGTTGTCGCCTGTTGGGCTGCAGTTTACCATATTATGATTTGAGCATATCTTTTATGCTAAATGCAGAACCTGTGAGGGTTTCTGGGCAATATTTGTTATTGGTATATGTCGTTAACTGATTTCTTGGTAAACATACACATACATTTGCATAAAGCAGCATATTTGTCCACTCCCATGTTGATATGAGTATTAAACACTTGACAAATAAACCTTTAAGGTACATTTAGAGCAGAAAAACTAGAGTCAGACCAAAGTTTGTCCGTTCGAGTCTACTGTAGAAACATGGCGGAGCCACATGGTGGACTCGGTAAACAGGACCGGCTGCCCATGTAGATACGAGGGGCTCATTCTAATCTAACGAAAACACAATTTTTACTTTCAGGTGATTATACGCTAATGAAAACATAGTTCTGAATATTATATTCCGTTTCTGCCCCTTAAATGCTAAACACTGAACCTATAAACACACAACAAAATTATTAATAGATAAATAAATAATAAATAAATAGATACATAATATATTAAGATTTGTATGTAAAGGATCACTTATTGTTATATATTGTAATACAGATACACATACGGTGAGAAATACAAAAGTACAGTAGTTTTAAAAGAAGCAGAGATTGAAGTTTGTCTGTTTTTTTTTTCTTTTGTTTTTTTTTTTTTTTATCGGCCCCGAGACCCATCTCGCTTTTTGGCAACTCTCCTAACTCCTCAAGCTATCTGTAGGGTAAAAAGTCACTTTAGCCAGTGGATATCCGAATGCAATTAAGCGAAAAAAATAGTTTTCATTTCAGAGCAGTGCTTGTTTCCCCTGACACGAGAACCAGCTCAGAAGTTAAATCTAAAAACACAGAACAACATACCACAGTTTGCCGTAATGTAGCCCCCCGTGCAGGTGCATGTGGGCGTTTGACAGCTGACATTATAATACTGTTTCCACTTCTTATTATACGCAGCTTTAGGGGACGTTTACAGACATGAAAGTGTATACAACTGCAGCCTTTAGCACATGCAGTTTAAAAGGACTTTCAGCTGAATGTGCACATGTACACACATGTGGGTGTATACAGTATGCAAATTCCTATGTTACAGAAGTTTCTACTGTGCGTCTTTGAACTGTTAACCCATATGTTGAAAACTTGAATAATTCAAAAAGCCCAAGTGGGCCTCTATGCTTCATTTATCCACTCTTTTATATACACGACCGTTTGACAGCACAGACCTACGACCTGTCCTTCTGTTCCATGTTTATGCCTCCTAGCATAGCTACAATAAGCAACAGCACAGCAGCACAGGTCCACCACGAGGTTTATTCACAATATGAAGGAGAGAGAAGTAGCTGGGAAGGGTCAAATGTTTGCAGGCACTGGTCACATTCTGCATTCACTGCCATAAAGAAGATGAGAAGGTGTGGAATAGGAAACTACACACATCGTGGATTTGGCAATTAACCCTTCCATAAGCCCCGCCCCTTGAAGGCATGACTGGCCAATCATAGCATTCGTAGCATTCCACAGCTCCGACCGGCAACAACTGTACAGCTCTGGTCCATAGACTCTCATGAAATTGTGTAAGATTTTCAGGCTAGTTTTGTGGATTTCCATCTAGTCGTGGTTTGTGCCCGGGGGACCGGAGAGGTTGGATGGAGATATATGTTTCTCAAATGTACATTTCAGTACTAAAATCTGTGGAGCTGACATTAGCAGTGTGTGTTAGCCCTAGGCTTTGAAGGAAATTTTGCATTGTGGGCAAACTTCTGTGTCCGTACATGATGACACTGAGCCCAAAAAGATTTTTTCCCCACATTGGGAAAGAGACGTCTGTAAATATATTTTCTGAGGTGAATAAGCTACCATGTATGAACACTTGAATAGCCCTTATTTAAATCATTAGGTCTGAAAAGTTGTAAAATGCACTAATAGCAGAATCTGTATCTTCCTTCCTCTGTTCATGTGAATGAGCCACAGACCGAGGCTGAAGGGAGGGCTGGGAGGCGGGCTTAAAGGAAACGCATTGTGGCTGCTCTATGAGCCCAATGGATGCGGAAGATTACCGGAAGATCTGACTACTTTTATACTCAGAAGTCATACTTTTTGACAGGACCGCCGAGTGCCAGCCCCACAAATGTCTGTCACTGAGTGACAAAATTACATGATTGGTTGGCCAAACATTGGCGTTCCCTCATTGGCTGATGCTCTTTTCAAATGAAAAAGGTAGGAACAGTTATTTATGCAAACGAGCCCGTCCAGCCCGACGCATCCGGCTTCCACGAAACTTGGACCAGGCTGTGAAACTAGTCAATCTAGCCCCTAAATGAAACGATATTCAGCAGTGGCGTAGCCTATTTCTGAATTCAGAGAAGTAGATTTGGGTGGATTGTTAAGATGGACTAACAGGAAGTTTACAAGCAGGCAGCCATGTTGTTTCCAGCTGGAAATGGCAAGCAGGAAGCCAGGGAGCATCAGCCAGTTGAGTAGACACTGGTGGACATATCTGGTGGACATGTACCGCTGGATTTAACATTACAGACATGACCACTGACTATTTGTCTAACAATCTAGCCACAACTTCACAGACTGACCACACACTGTCTAACCATATACTTGGTTTTGACCAAGTCTTGTTTTGCTTTATGTGCCTCTCTCATAGGAATAAACATGGCCCAGCCTCCAACGTTGTATCCAGTCCTCTTTACACATCAATAATACATCAATGATGTTAGCACATCATTAGCACTTCTGTGCTACTGAAGCTATACTGAATGTGCCAGTAAATAAAGGCCTACCTGGCTTTACAGGAACGGTGCTCTTCCTTAATTTCACTGACTTCTGTCGCGATTGCCAAGTGAATGGCAAATGGACTTGCATTTACTTTGCCCATTAGGATCTAATCTAATTCATACACCGATGCAATACTGCTATTGCTTTGAAGATCGAACCGCTGACCTTCCGATTGGTGGCCGCCCTGCTCTTCCCTCTGAGCCACAGCCGCCCCAAGGTGATGTGGCAGTTCACTTCTACACAGTGAGACTTTAGCTTCTCTCAATCTTTTTAACTGCTGAATCAGTTTGATATCCTGGATATATCCTTTATAAGACCTTCTGTCTGCTTCTTTCTGAAACTGCTTTTTTCAAAAATTAGATCATATTTAGCGTGTTTATTCAGTGAGTTGGTGACAATATGGGGTCCATGGCTGCCCATGGTAGGGGCGGGGTTGGCATGGAGAGAAACTTTTAAAGAGAAATTTTTAAACTGAAGTCAAGGTTGCTCAGCTTGCTTGGCTAATGGAAGAGGATGTTTAAAAAAAAAGGCCTTCGTTTTAAGGCTGCACTTCTGTTGTGCTTTTTTTCAAAAGGTGGAGTTGCGGGCTGAAGAGAAAAGACCCTCTGGCCATGGGAACCAGGAAATGACCTAACAAACACCCACACATGCACATGTACACACACACACACACACACACACACCGCAGAAGCAGCAGCAGCATCAATCTCGCCTCTCAAACTCGGACTCGTACACAGACTCACACACGGCCACAAGCAATGAGGCCTGTACTGCATGAACACACACACTATATATCTCTAGAGGTAAGACAGGAATCCAAAGACCTGACAAGACAAGTCAAAGGGATCCAACGCCTTGAGGCAGCAGAGAGGAGAGGATGAGGAGAGGATGAAGGAGAGAGAGATATTCACCGGGGATAGAGGGAGTGACACCGGACGAGATGAGAAGAGAAGGGGAGGCGGCGAGGAAGAGGAGGCGGTGTGGAAGGAGAGAAAGCGGACGGAGAGGTGGAGGCATGAGGAATGAACGGAGTGTGGGAGGAGTGGGAAAGACACAAACACAAAGTGCAAAAAAAGGAGAGAGAAACGAGTGAAAGAGGAGCTGCCTTTGGAGGTACTAAGTGACTCCGAGGACAGGGAGGAGAAAGAGAGATGTGTTCTGTATGCCGCCCCGGATGAGAGCGAAAGAGACAAGGAGATAAACTGTCAAGCGAAGCCGGGGAATCCAGAGCGACAGAGAAGGGAGCATGTATGCATTTAGATGTTAGTCTTGCACGTGCGGAAGGCCCGAGCGAGGCTAAAATACCCGGCGAGAGATGTCTG